>PVKZ01002348.1:0-236087 GCA_004027375.1 Macroglossus sobrinus
TGGGGCAAAGAGATTTTCTTCTGGCAGGTGCTGCCCCCTCAAGATTAATTCACTGAGAAGGAAACAGAACAAAGTTGGCCTCCTGGCACAATGACAAAGTATACACAAACGAAATGTCGGCTTTCTCCAGTTGACATCACTCACAACTCTCTCCCTACAAGGGCCTACAAATTACAGCTGTTGATGTTTTCACATAACCTAAACTTTCACTCTACAGAACTCTTACTTGTCTAAATGTATTTATGCTCTAGGTAATGGAGGGGCTCATTATTTACACCGGTTGTTTAAACAGTACCCAGATTGTTTAGGGCTGGCATGTCTGGTCTGGGGTGGGTTTGCCGTCTGTGGAACACCACTCAGAATCCACATGCTTAAAGGAGCCAAATAAACGGACAGAGGAGAAGTTATGACGTGAGAAAGGGTCTTTGTGAATTGTAAACAGGCCTACACTGTGGGGCCTGCTTTCTGGATCCTTGAGTAACCAACCGCACGGCAACGGGATGTCAAAAAACATACAACCACAGAAACCCAGGAGCCTAGAGGAGCCCTAGAAGATTCTGGCATGCTCCGTCTCCTTAGCTGCACTAAAGCAGGCAGTATGAAATCAGCGCCCATTCTAGAAAGTTCTCTGAATAGGCCTTTCCAACTCCCCATTCATGGACATCTCACTATAACCATGCATTCTCAGGAGAGACTGTTTATGACCCAGGAATGTGAGGCTTTCTCATGCTGAAGAGCAGACCCTTGGACACTGGAGGTACTCAAATCCACGAGAAAACGTAAAGATGGCAGAGGAGTGGAGAGCCTGCTGGGCACCACAGGTACACAGCGATAATCCTGAATTACATCATGTCTCCTCTCCAAAAGGGGAAGACACTGCCAGATAAGGTGCTCTGTCAAGAAGAAGAACGTTCAAGGGGGCGGGCGGGAAGAATCAAAGTAAAAGAAATCTTGGCACATTTCTACTCTTGGAAGCATCTTCCATCTCTGGAGGGTAACAGCAGGCTTTGTCAGCAACTCAGAACAGAGACTCCTCCAGTGCTCACAGAATCTGGCCCCTGTCACAGGGCTATGCACACTCTGGCAAGGAGAGGGAACACTAGCCCTGCAGGGATGACAGGCTCCCCAGGACCATGGAAAGAGTCAACCTGAGATGTCAGTCACCTTCTCGGGTTTTCCTCAGTGACTGCAGAGCCATCAATGAGCCACGACTTCAGAATACAGAACAACAGTGTAACATTGCTATGAGCCATACGACCACAGCAGGCTGGCCGCTAATCACTGCAGTCTGAACAACTTCAAAATCAAGTTCACTTCAGTTCCCCCAAGTCAGGATTCCATCAGTGCTCCTATTTCCTTCTCTGTAAGATAAAAGCAACAGGGTTCCTTCAGCCTTTCCAGGATTTGAACAATGGTGGGAAGACAATAGAACTCCCGAGAACACCTAGGGCATGGCTATAAAATGAGTGTGTGTGTGGATTTTGTAATTTAAAATACAAAATGAAGAAAAGTGAGTTCAAACCCAGGTTTGCACTAACAAAAACTCGCTGGACTCCCCTTTATTCATCAGCCCCCGAGCTGAAACAGTCAGTGACAATTCTCCACTTCCCTAACTCACCGGAAGTGCCTGGTCAAGTGTTGGCCACCCAGCAAAGTTCCCTCCCATCACCTGCTCAAAAAACAGGGTGCAGAAAACTGGAAACAGTTCTAAGTCAGGATTAGTGAATACAAACAATTTAAGTCTTCCAGCAAATTGTGAAGGTCTACTTATGTACTGGGTTTAAGGAAAAGTTCATGGCCATACATATTACATTTCAAGAAGAAAATCCAATAACTACAAATACCCTTTTCCCCGCCTTCCATTTTAAAACGATCTATGGCTTCCAACATGCCATATTACAGATTCATGGCACATATAAAATGATTTTTCTCTTATGAGTGGTTATTACAGGGCAGTATAGCTCCCTCTCAATAGAAAAGAAACCACAGACATTTTCATTCACAATAAAAGTTATCACATGGTTTGAAAAATAAACTCGAAGGCAATTAGAATACAGGGGTCAGAAAAGGTGCTTAAAAGAGAACATTAAATATTTACAGGTAAAATGAGTACATTTTGCTCAAGACTGAAGCACTAAATCAAGTTCCTGTGGCTTTTGACAGGCTCATAGAGAATTACAGGATTTTCACTAATCCTCAAATAAACTGTGTAAATACTGTTCTTAGCTCAGAAGCTGCCTGCTGGCTATCGAGGAGTATTCTTGACGGAAAATGTGACACAGCACCTCAACTGTCAGCCTTTGAGGAACCGATGGTCTTCATGTACGTTCCCTGTAAACCAAAAGTATTTGATGGGATGCCAAAGAAATCAAAAAGAACCACCTCGCAATGCAGAACAGTTTTGGGGCCCCTTTTAACTGATTAGGAGGAAATCATCAAGTCCCTAGGCAACACCTAGACATCTGGAAGATGGGTATGTTTCAAAAACCCACAACAACACAAAAGCAGTGAGAAGGGGATGCTCTTAATCTGCTTCCCATGACCATTCTCTAGGATGCTCATGGTCACAGGCAACTGATAGCAGACCGATTTATAGAACTCCCAGAGACCTTGGCTTCTCTGTCTTAGAAAACCCCTTCTCAATCAATGGTAAAGTGCTCCACTTCGATCCAGTTGCTCAATACACAGCAGCTGCCTTTTTGCTCTTCTCACCCATAACTCCCAGCACCAGTTAATCAGGGGCCAGTTCTATCCCCAGGATAGGTCCTGAAGCTAGTTCCTTCTCTCCTTCTCCCTGCTGCTCCAGCATCCTTGTTCTGGCCCACCAATGCAGCCTCCACCCTGGCCCCCTACTTCCACACTCCATCACCATAACCTATCTGTCTGCATGACACCAGAGGGGTCCCTTCAAAAGATAAACCCCATCATGTCTCTTCCTTGCTTCAGCTTTTCCAACAACCCAACCATCTCACTTCAACTAAAACCCCAAATCTTCACCACCCCTCTGCAAAGGCCAGTCCCCGCCCTGGCATATGTCATCTCATTCCAGAGTAGTCACCTGAACTCTCTTGGTCCACCCAAGTTCTTTCCTGCCATGAGACATGGGCACATGTGTGTCCTTGGCCTGGTTTCCAGGCAGAAGCCCCTTCTCAGACAGGTCGCTCGTGCCCCCTCCCCAAAGGCTTCGGCTTCCCCTGCTCCCCATACCCCATCATTCCACCATATTCTCTTACATCAACATCTCCAATGACGTTACCCCTATCCGAAATCCCTTTGCTTATTTTAGATGTTTTTTTTTGTCTCTACTCTCCTCCAGAATTGGCGGGTTCTGTACATTTCAAGGGAAATGACATGAAATCCACAGAGGATTTAAAGATAAGGAAGCATGGCCATGGAAAAGTAGGGCAAGGACTGTCCTTCACCCTTTGTTACTGGTTTTGAGCCTAACTTCAAAAAGAAAATAAACTTATAGATGGAAATACTTAAAACCATTCACTAGCAAATTGTACTATTTTAGGTTGACATTGTCATAACTCTTCCAAAAATGTGACAAAGTACATTTTAACTGACCATCGATGCTTTTGGACCACTTTGAAGCTGCCGTGCATTTCTGAAGGAGAGAACTGTGGAAGGGACGCCCAAGGGCTCTGGCTCGCCTCTGCTCTGCCTGCCTTCCAGGCTCTTCCCCCGCTTCCACAGGCAGTGGGCAGCACTGATACCCCCATCGCAAACACGAAGGGCAACAAAACCCAGTGCTGGTTAGGCCCATGGCCTCAGCCTTTCCAACTTCACTTCTGAGGTCAAGGTAGGGGAGCAGAGCTGGGACGCCGCTACGGAGGCAGACCTGGGTGCATGTCCCCATCACCCCCAATTTATTCTGGGACAGTGAACTGTCTTAACAGCCCTGGAGGCCCTTCCATGGCATCTGGGGATTGCGGGGGCTGCCCAGACACACAGGCCACGTGTCCTATGGCTGATGCAGCAGCGTAACCATGGCCTCGGGTGTGTGGGCTCATCTGAGAAAAGACTGTCTGACATAAGGAGCCTGAGAAGGGGGTTCAGACCCTGCCGGCTATCACCCACCTTTTCATTCCTGGCAGGCACCAGCCTGGCCCCGAGAAGGGCCTCTGGATCTGGGCAGTCCCAGGGCCATCTTGGCAAGCCTAGGCCCCATCTGGTCTCCATGGGGATGGAAGAACAGTCAAGGCTGGGTTTAACTACCATGATGAAGATTTACTTAGGGAGTAAAAGCAGAAAGAAACCACAAACCTGGCGGGTGGTTAAGGGGCAGTAGGGAGAGAAAGCTGAGGAGGGGAGGAGGAGGAGCCAGGCTGTTTCAGTGTCTCAGCTTTTGTTCAGAGCTGTTCCAAGAACCTTAAAACTATCAGGTAGGGGAGAGGGAGCCTCAGGCACTGGTCCATGGTGCAATTTATGAAGCATTTCCTCTTCTCTGGGGCCAGAGCTGTGATCACATGAGCCTTTGCTTTTCTAAACTCCATGTTTGTTTTTGTAGTTTCTGCCAAGCTAAATCAATTCAGCTTGTGGCAACCGTTAAAGAGTCATGACTTGCTCCAACAGTCTCAAAGTCTGACTCCTTTCCAACAATGTCGACCAACATTTGTATAGGTTTCACATGCCCAGTGATCAAATCTTCTAATTATTCAAACCTGTGTCATATAACTGTAAATTAGTGAATTCTAAGATGACAGATTTCTAGTCTTTGTTATGCACAGTTAAGTATCTTTTCATTAAAGTCGTGCAGAAAAACTCCATTTTTCTTGCAACAGCACTCCCGGGCACTAGTATCTTTTATAATATCTTCAACCAGAACAAAAGGCCGTGCGTTTCCATGAGTCCCCTTCCTCCACCCCATCATAGCCACCCGCCCTGCCACGTGGCGTTGCCAGCCCTCCCCCACTGAGCCACCCCTCAAAGCCTGGACACCAGGTGTGCTGAAACCTGAGTCATTCTAACAGAGCTCTCTGGGGTGGAGGGAAGCAGAATCTATTACAGAGAAGGCTCCATGGTTCTCTGTGGAAGGATCTGGAACAACTGCCTGATCTGGTTATATAGAGGTCTAACCTTTTAACCTTAGGGAAAAAAAAAAAAAAACAGAAAGAACAGGGCAGAACTTAGTGGCACTTAGCAATGGCCCCATTGGACTTATGCTATGATCTGGTGTTTGTGTCCCCTCAAAATTCATGTGTTGAAACCTCATCCCCAATGTGATGGTGTTAGAAGTGGAGACTTTGGAGTGATTAGGTCCAGGGTGGGGCCTCCATGAATAGGATTAGTGCATTTATAAGAGAGGCCCCAGAAAACATCCCCACCCCTTCCACCATGTGCAAACATGGAAATAAGATGGCCATCTGCAAGCCAGAAGAGCCCCCTGCCCTGAACGTGACCATTTTGGCACCCAGACCTTGGACTTCCAGCCCTCAGAACTGTGATAAATAAATGTCTGTGTGGATAAGCCACTCTGGCTGCAGTATTTTGTTAGAGCAGCCTGAATGGGCTGAGAGAGCTTGAAAACACAAAATAAAACCAGAGTGGTGAGCTGGCCCACCCAGAGCTCCAGGAGTGCCGGCTTTGGCCTCTCTGTTGCAACAGATGCAATTCCATGTGCGTCAGCTCTAAGGAACTCTGACTTCCAGACGATGGGCTGGCCATTTCCCTACCCGGGACCAGTGGCATGACAGCTGCTCCGGAATCAGAACCTCTAGGGCCTGCAGAATCCCCTCTCTGCCTCTCCTTTCTGCTCCTTTCTGTGTCACTGGTCTCTGCTCCTGAAGGGCCGTGGTCTCTTTTCTTGCCCCATGAAGAAAATACAGTCCCCAATGCCCCCCACAGCTCTGCCCAAGCAGCCCCTCATTCCCCACCTCAGCTCCAGAGAGGAGCCTGGTGGCCTGGCTGTGGTGGAATGCCCACCGCTGGGCAACCAGCTGGCCAAGCAGCCAGGCTCCCTGCAGCTGTGGAGGGTGGAAAGGGGCAGAGCCCTAGGACGCAAGAAGGTGACGGTCACCCGTCCGGGGTTCAGGTACCGAATGAAGCAGTTTATGCTTTACTGGGGCAAGAATTTAGAGAGTACAGGAATAAAACAATTCGCCACAGAAGCGTCCGCCACCAGCCAGCTGCTTCCATCTTCCATAAGCTTCTGATCCCTTCACAGTACAGAAAACACCCAGGCTTCTCCATGTCATCCCCATAAGACCTCTGGGATGAGTGAGAAGTCCATGTGTGAGTGTGTGTGTGTACATCTCTGTGTGTCCATGTCTGTGTAACTGTGTCTACATCTGTATGTCTGTCTGTGTTTGTGTGCATGTCTATGTTTGTATATATGTCTTGTGTATATGTAGATAAATATATGTCTGTGTGTCCCTATGTGTCTGTGTGTCTGCTGTCTGTGGGTGTGTGTGTCTATATGTGTGTCTGTGTATGATTGGAGGGAGATGAATCAGGAGCCACAAGGGAAACATGCCCATCTTCTCAGAAATTTGAAAACTCAAAAAAATTTATATGTACACATATATGGAGGAGAATGCAGAATTCATGTTAATTTTTAAGTTACAAGAAAAAACAGATTGCAATGACAGCTCTCGTCTTTAGGTCTGTGTGCTTCATCTGTGCTGCGGTGACAGCTCACCATGCCCCATCACCGTTGGGAAGTCAGGAACCTTAATCCCAGTCTGCTGTGTCAATCGCCACGTAGCGGGTGGCTCTGGGCATGCCTCTAGAGCTACCTAAGCCCCAGTTTCTTCCTGTGAAAGGCAGGGGGTGGACTAAACCAGAGTAGTGCTGCCTGCACACTACAATCGGTTGGGGAATTTGAGGAAGATCAACGCCAGGGCCCCACAGAGACCAGCGAAATCAGAACCTCTGAGACTAGGATCCTAGAAAATCCCAGTACACACCAGGACTGAGTAGAGAGAACAAACAAACCTGAGAGTGCTCCATGCAAATGGAATCGATCACACTGGGCAATAGAAACTGTTACCATAAACCTTCCCCCTCAGATTCTGTCCCCCAAACTTCTGTTTCCCCTTGGTCAAGCAGCCTCAGCAAGGCTGCCTCCACCTACTGCACGCATCGGGGCCACTTGTGGCTGCTGAAGCTGCCTACCTGGGGGTATCAGGGCTAGAATGTTTTTATGTTTCCCTGCACATATGCTCTGGCGCTCCAAACTGACTCTGGCTCTCCTGAGTAATCCACCTCTAAACCCACCCCTTTTCCCCTCAGGATAGAACCTTTGATGCTGCAGGTCTGTGTCCTCCCTTCAAAAGGCCTCTGTGATCCCCAGGCTCCAGCTCCCTGGCACCCAGGAATACCATATAACCCCTCCTGGGCAGCAAAAGCAATTTTAGGGAAGGCATCTGAAGACACAAAGATGACTTGAAGGAATGTCTCAAAAGGAAAGGAAAACCTTGTTATGGCCTGGTCTGGACTACAGATGAGTATCTGGTGGCTCTCAGCTTCCAAAAGATATTGAAAGCCAAGGGGCTTGGGCATGAGGGTTCCCTAACAACGGAAGTGGGCCGTCCCCAAGTCCTGGCATTAAGAGGGTGGACACAGAAAGGAAAGCCAGGAGGGAAGACACGTCGGTGATGGCAGTGAGAGGGGAGGGCAGGGTGTTTCCAGGTGGAGGTCACCTATAAAAACACCCAGTGGGGCTGGCTTTAGCTCAAGAGGTTACTTTGTCATGGCAGACTACTAAAAAAAAAAAAAAAAAAAAAACAGTAGATCTGCCCACAGAAAAGCAGAAGAGAAATGACTGCCATTGACAACAGGGATGACCTTGAACCAGGATCAGACACACTTTTTAATTAGATTTTGCCACATGTTAACAGTTATGCAGAAAAATACTTATTGATAATCGGCACATAAGAGAATAAGAAATAATAGTACAGAAATTCCAACAAAGGTACGTACAATATTGTGATTTATAAGGAATACGTGTGTATATATATATATATTAGTCATTCAGATGATGAAAATATATTTCTCAGATAGAGCTGGTCTTCATCAGCAGTTCCTGGCTCACAGCTACTAACACCCCTTAAAACGTATGTTAATGAGTTGACTTTTAAACCCCACCCAAGGGTGGGGGCTGGTTGCCAGTGGAGCCAACCATTTGATTAGAGGGTTTGATATTACAGTCCCACCCACTGACCTCAAGGGAGGGGAGGGGCTTGAGGTTGAATCAGCTGCCAGCAACCAAAGCCTGAGTCAATTGTGATTACGTAGTGAAGCATCCACAAAAATCCAAAGGACAGCTCCTCGGCCCTTTTCTGGAGAGCTTAGATGCAGGGGAACCAGAACGCTTCCGCGAGCCACCGTGCAAGGCTCCATCCAGCTCCATGGAGACAGAAGATTTTTCGTTTTGGCCTCACCCTATGTATCTTCGCCCGGCTGTTCACTCATCCATATCCTTAAATATCCTTTGTAATAAATCAGTGATCTAGTGAGTAAATGGGTTTTCTTGAGTTTTGTGAGCCATTTTTATCGAATTAATCAAACCCAAAGGGAGGTTGTGAGAACCTCTGATCTATAGCCAGTTGGTCAGAAGCATAGGTCACAAGCTGCATTTGCAACTAGCGTATGACTTAGAGGGCGGTTTTGTGAGACTGAGTCCTTTACCTGTGGAATCTGATTCTATCTCTGAGCCAGAGATCTCAGAATTGAGTTGAATTTTTGTCCCCCGTGCCGGCACCCAAGAATTGCTTGATGGTGTGGGGCAGCCTCCACATGCACGTGAGAACTGAGTCCGGGAGCCACAGAGCCCTCCTGCAGAAAAGCAGAGTGTCTGCTCGCCCATGTTTGTCACCACAGCAGGGGAAGACCGTTGGGAAAAACAACTTTGGAGGTTTTTCCCTATGCATGGCCTAACATGCTACAGGTGAAAAGGAATACCAGAATTCACTGCAGGGAGGTGTCCTAGGGACCCCGCAAAGAACCAGGAGGCTGTGTCCCAGCCCGAACAGATAACAGGCACAGTGTCTTCAACTTGGTGCCAAGACTGACTGTCATGGGGGCAGCTGCACACAGTTCACGGAGAAGGTCAGTCGTCAAGGTCCTTTTCCCTCACTCCTCCACCCATGTAGGACCTGATTTTCAAAGTACAACAGGTTCTCACGTGGCCCAGAGCCGTACAATGTAAGTACGTATGTCGGTTGGATCATGTCCCCCAAAACTCATATGCTGAAGTCCTAACCCCCAGCATCTCAAAATGTGGCCTTATCTGGGGAGAGGGCCTTTACAGAGGTCATCAATTTATAATGAAGTCATTAGGGTAGGCTCTAATGTAATATGACCAATGTCCTTACAAACGGGGAACTCTGCAGACAGACATCCACAAAGGAAAGACAGTGTGAGGACACGGAGAGAAACAGCCATCTGTAAGCCAAAGAGAGTGGCCTCAGAGGAACCAACCCTGCCAACACTGTGATGTCAGACTTCTGTCCTCCAGAACTGTGAGTAACTGAACGTCTGTTGTTTAAGCTGCCCAGTCTATGGCACTTGTTACAGCAGCCCCAACTGATTCATACAGTATGTGACAGGCGCTCATATTGCCTTATTATAGCTCATTTCCTCTTTAGTTAAAAGACACTGTCCCATCACCACAGAGCCACCACCCTGCTTTCAACACTGTCCTGATCTCCTTTCCACACCCACTGCAGCCTGCTCACTCAGTGACACCTGCAGGCAGGTCCGGCTGCCGCTCCCACGTGCAGCCCCCTCAGGTCATGGCTCCTGTCACCCCCAACCACCACAGGCCTGAGGCTAGTCACCCCACTCCACTCACTCAGATACAGCTAACCTGCCTAGGTATGGTACTCACCCTCCCACTCCCTCAAGCACAAGAGTAGCTTAGATATTCACTGCAGGATACAAACATCTCCTCTGGGGAAGACCCTAATCTACGATCTCAGGGCAAGGCCTCCACTGGAAACCCACGGCCACCAGAGGGGCCCAGGCCTGACTCACCCCAGGCATGTATTTCAAGCTCTTGGAGCCTCGTCTCCAAGAGGGCAGGCACATGGATCCTGGCCCAAGAAGTAAGAAAACAAACTCCCCTTGCTCAGCGCACTTGAAACTTCAGTCCCTGGGAATGATGAAGGCAGGTCAGGCTGCAGCAGGCGCTCCTCAGGGCAGCCTCAATTCAGGACTGCATGGGGCTACCTCCGACTACCTGTGAGATCCCGCTACGGAACTATCCGATTGGAGTTTCACAAAGTTCTAATGAAGGAGAAAATACACTGTGGCTTCATGCAAATCTAATTTATGAAATGGTGGCTGAGAAAGAAAACAGGTATACTATCAAAGGAACAGGGGGAAAGAAGCACTTTACAAAATAAAAAGACAAAACAAACGAAAAACCCCACATGGATTGGGTAGGATGTTCCTTGTGAGCAAGGCCAGTGCTTGTATTTCTCCTACATCCCCAAGAGAGTAAAGCCAGAGGCAGTGCTCAAAGCAGATGTTCCTGACCCCAGGACAGAATAAGTCCCCCGTCTTCAGAGATTACACATATCCCAGTAAGCATGGCTACTCCCCCCCGTCACAGCTACCCCCCATATCGCAGGTCACACGGCACAGCAAAGTGGGCTGCAGATGAGTGAGCCACCACAGACGGAGGCCTGGGAACCAGCCCCTGAACAGCTGAAGCAACAGGACCTAAGCTTGGCCCTTCCAGATCTAGAAACTTCAGCCACCTGCAGGGAAAACCCAGAGACCTAGTAATTGACTCTTCACAGAAGAGCGACAAAAAAATCCAGGTCACACTAAACACTTTGCTAACACAAACTACCGTACAAAGTTAAAACACTTAAGCATACTGTTCTACAAAGTCATGACTTCTGTTTCACTAACCACTGGCAGCCTCCCAGGCCTCGAGGACTACACGGTGGGCCACAGAGAGGCAGAGCAGAAATCTGGCAGGACTGAGGCAAGGTCTCCACTGAACCCTCTGAGGCCACACAGCAGACAGCACCCTTCCCTGTGGAGATGGCGGCCACTTGCGCACGCAACCCAAGACACAATGAGACGCATAGTCTGTCCACCTAGAGCCTGTCCAGCAGTTGTCCACCTGCCAGTTTTCAGTCAGGTCACTGGCAGTAGTGCCTGCTCTTGAAGTGCTGCTAGGATGGCTTGCCCAGCTGAGTCTGGTCCACGGGGCAGACCGGAGGTATATGGAGCTCATAAGAACAGAAATGCTTTTAAGGCGGTCCAAGGTACAAGTGGAGCTGAGCAAGTCCCCAGGCCTTCCTGGGCATGTCATGTAAAATTTGTTCTGAACTTATACAAGATAAAGAGAGAACAAGAGCAGAAATGGAAGAAAGGCAGCTTTGAAAACTTACTACTAAACAGAAACCAAGAAAAGAACCTTCAAGGAATGGCAAATAGGGCATGAACCAGATCTGGGATGTGAGGAATTCATGAAAATGATGAAAAGGTAAAGGGGCCTACATTCCAATACTAAATTTGAATTATAACTATGTGGACAAAGTCCTGGTGCTGGCCACATGGAGGGTCTGGAAACAATGAGCCCAGTAGCCATGAGCACACCAGTTCCCACACACTGGTCTCTGTACACCAGTAATAAGGACCGGGGTCCTGAGAAAGTGGCTAATTGTCAGCCTGAGATGGGAGACACAAAGGTGAGTCAGGGACACTTCACTGTGCCAGACAGCAGGCAAGATCAAACAGTCATCGGTTTGAGCCAAAAGGACACGAGCATCAGATTAAAGCTCTCCCAGTGATACTATCTGGAAGAATAAAAACGACTTCAAGTAATTACGAGACACTAAGAGTGTTTAAAAAAAAAGCAGTACTTAATGATTCTCAAAAATCGGGGTAGAGAGACACTTTTCTGGAGAAATGACTAAATTAGAATATTACCGTGACAGAATCTGCCATTAATAACTGATTCAGGCAAAAGCCGTGGGCGGAAGCCTGTCTGGGAAACAAGATGTATGTAAAGTATCCAAATGTGACTGCACAGACTGCTTAGTTGAAACAGATGGAAAAACAACATGCCTTGACAGACGTGAGGAGAGCAGTCACCACACGTGGTCAAACCCATCATCGCTGCTAGTGGGACCGCCTGACCGGCAAGCCACAGTTGCCCCCGTCCAACGCCCAGGCCACGAACATTCAAGCATCCAGCCCAAGGGCAAGCCCGGCGGACAGACAGAACGGCATAGCACCCCTGGAAGGAAGGCGTCCCACAGGTTCAGAACATGCGACATTCCACAAGCGAACTAGCCTCTGTTTTCCATATCGTTTCGGTCATAAAGGTAAGAAAAGCAGGAGGAGTGGGGATTGTTATGGATTACGGAGACCAAACGGTTATAAAAACCAAATCGATGAGTGAGCCTTGATTGGATACTGTGTTGAAGAGAAGAAAAGAGTAAGGCAGTTCGGGGCAATCTGGGGAAGAGTGAACATCCAGTAAACATTCTAAGATACCATGGGATTGCTGTTAATTTTTTTTTTCTGTGTAAATATGGTAGAGCTGTGGTGTAAAGAAAGTCGTTATCCTTAAAAGGTGGGTTGTTACATAAAATTTCCTAGGGCCAACAGACAGGAGAAAGAGGTTGTCGACTCCATTATTATGTTGTGTTCATAAAGGGAATTTACATACAAGGCCAGTCCTGGGTATCGGCAAGATGCCAAGGAAACCCTCTGTGCCACGTGGCAGGTACTAAGGGGTATACAGGACAGGGCAGGATGGAGAGGAGTACTGGGGCATGACCCACCAAAGATAAGGAGGGAAAGCCTCATGTGTTTGCCTAGGGAAAGGTAACAGCCTGTTCCTGGAACCAGCATGCCTGGAGTACGGGGGAGGAGTCAGATGGCATCTCTGGAGGTTTCGAGAAACAATCTCTGTTCTGGCCCACATCTAGCTGGATCTAGCACAAGGGTCCAGTGGCAGTCAGGCAGGGTCAGGCAGCAGTCCCACCATGAACAGTCTCTCTTCCACATGGATGCTAGAGTATCAGGCAGAAAGAATGTCATAATGTTAACAACTTATTTTCAAACGGTTCAGAAAACAATCCTATAAAATGCCGGGGGAAGAAGGTGGCAAGGGAGAAAGAGAACAAAGTGGCATAACATTAAGGACTGTGGAATCTGGTTACAAAGTTTACTTGTGTCTGTTATATACTATCTTTCAATATTTTTACACACTTGAAAACTTTCCTAATGAGAAAACAAGGAGAAATCAAGAGACACACACTGGCAAAGTGGCACTGAATCAGGATTACATTTAGTTAGGTTAGAGTCTCAGAAAAGACCCGAGTACTCAACACCCCCAATGCTCCCGATGCAGGAGGCGTCTCAATCTCCCGAATTCCTGAAATTCATGGCTGCTGGATTCACCAAAGCTTCTCTAAGACCCCCTCAGCTGGTTTCCGCCCTTCCCCCACCACCCTTAGATTCTCAAGCCCAGCTCCTAGAAAGCGGGTCCTTCACAGTGAGACTTTAGCACAGCGACATCTTGCTGAGAAAAGAAGAATGAGATCTCTTGACTGCATACTTGCCAGACTCTACCTCACACACACCCAGGGATCGTGCACACCTGCAAGAAAGAGGCTGCAGCTGGCATCTTGCAGATTAGGAAGGACCTCAGGAAGGGAAAGGGATGTCAGGGCCACAAGGAAGTGACTACTGAGCATTGAATGCGGGTTGTCTGATAAAAGTTTGGGAGTCCCCACAACCCACGGGGTCCTACCCAGTCTAAGTGAAGCTTCTGGCCAGGCGATTCACCTGCACGGGGAGGTGCACTGAGCCTTGTGCAGGGCGGCCCTCTGCAGACACAGTGCGTTCAAGAAGTCTACTTATTACAGAAAACATATTTGCAGTCATTCGCCAAAACTGCAACAGTAAATAGAGGATGACTGAAACACAACAAGATCCCAATGTTCACCAACCGACACCACAAGTGTTCTGGACAGGCACATGTTTGGGTATCATCAGAGATGAAGCAGCTGTTCACTGTCCTTGATATGTGGCACCCCAATTTCGTTGACAAGAAACAGGGCATTGGGGGCGAGAAACACACACACACACACACACACACACACACACACACACACACACACACGGCTGTCACCAGGCAGGACATGGAGACTGTCCCTGCTCTGGAACTAACCATGTGTTTGCAATTAAGAAGCAGCTGCCTGGCAGGAGAGGAGACCCCAGAAAGGCCTCTTGCCAGCCATACTCACTTCTCTGCCAAAGCAAGGCCTCCTTAACCCAGTGACCAGCACTGCCCACAGGGCTCCCCCAGTCTATGAGCCTCCAGGAAATAAAGGGAAGAGGGAGCACTGGGCTTCAGTTGTGCGCCCCGAGTCAGACCGACCGGCCACATGACTGAGCCCCCGAATGTTTCTTTGTCACCTACTGGAAGCCAGTGACAAATAACATGTGTCTTTCAGACATGAGGGAAAATAAGAAAAATACACACATCTGTTTCCACCCCTGGCAACAAGTCTGTAACACACAGAAGCCGTTAAAACAAGCCCCTTCCCTGGCTGTGGAAGGAAGCCCTCCGTGATTCTGGACGACTGGTGGTAACCAGCAATAAAGCAAAGCACGCACCCGGCCCACTTGCCCTCACACCGGAGCGGGTGCTCTGAGGCAGGGATTCGGGACAGGCCTAGGCCACACTCCCACTCTGGCAACCACGGGTCCTGCTCCCATTTAACTGGCCTCTAATCACTCTGGATGAAAACATGAAACAGAGAGCAAAGTATCCGAGAGAACATCTTAAGATGCTGCGCTCCAGAGACCTGGAGAGCTGCTATTGCCCAAACTATGAAGGTTTCCACAGGACTACCCAGCCTAAGACCCGAGAGGGGAAGAGCAGGCCGCTTTCAGGAAACACCCCAACTCCAGTCTTTTGGGAACCCCCCCAAGAAACGGCAGCATCAATCTCATGTCCTATTTTTATAAATCACAAGACTTTTGAATCAGCTCTGAATTGGACTGTGAAAAGAGAAGCATCAATTTAGCAAAGCCACAGAGAGAATCCTAATTTTCTCTGCTGCCACAAACTGCCGACTTGGATCAATGCTCTAATTTTTCAGCAAGGAAAAGAAAGAGAAGTCCGTCCTTTAGCGTACACCAATGACAGGCATTATGGCTCATTTAAGTCCATCAAGCTCCACAGGCAGAGAGTCGGTACCCTTCAGGTCCTCTCTGTCCTAAGCCACTACGGGAAGGTGCCAGGCTGGTTCTGGCTTCAGGCTGTTAGGGAAACACTGAGGGCATTGTTAGAGATGTCCTATGGTTTTGCTCCTTGGGTTCAAATCCTGACTCAGCCAAGTACCAGCTGCTCAACCCCAGCACTCCCAGGCCACCCGTGTAATGGTGAGGTGCGTGGGGGCGGTGGGGGGGCGGGGAGTGGCAATGCCACCTCATCTCACAGGATGAAATACATGGAGAGGGGAGAACAGAGCGTTCCACCAGTGCTGACGGTACACTTTATCTTTATACCTTTCTATGTCCCCAGATACACTCCAGGCCCCGTTTCTTGTTCTGTGGTATTTTTAACCTCGACATACCTACGCCTTTATTTGCGTTACAACCAGTGTTTCTTAAGAAAATCTAACGTACTGTGGTTAAATTCCAAGACTGCAATTGTACAGGAGGACTTGCTGGGCAGAAAATAGTGTTTAATTCATGGATTAAAGTAAATGATACTCTGTAAATGTGAAAAATCAACAATTGTAACGTAACATTGAGAATGAGAGACTGCGGGATTTTCTTCTCATCTGTATTCTGATTAGTAAAATGTAAGTGAGCTTTTATAGAAATTTTGAAAGTACTGGAAAGCACTGAAAGAACGACGACAACAAAAAAAGAAAATCAACTGTCATACTCTACCCCAGACAAAACAAGTTTTGGGCACATTTCTTTCCGACTTCCCAAACTATATATACTGTACATGTTGACACACACACTTTTTGTTACAAGGTTAGAGTCATTTTGTAAACTGAGCTTTTCATTCTTACATTATTATTAATAATATGTTCTATTCCTCCTTTGACTATGTGCTTTATGGGAATGGGAATTTTTCAGTATAGTTCAAACAGATCCAGGAGTTTGGGGGAACTGCCTGATGCACATTGAGTACTCAGTACGTCCTCACTGAGATGAATATTAGTTTATAAAAATTTTTCTATTTCATTACAGATAGTAAGTAATATATTGTAGAGATTTTGCTGTATTGTCTAATTATTCTTAGAAAATGTGATTTTTTTTAAATGTCTGTCAAATACTTCTCTATGTTGCTTACCAAGTTTACTTAACTATTCTCCTGCTACTGAACACTCAGGCTATTTCGCTTCATTAACTGTACCAAATAAAGCTATGATAAACATCCCTGCCTATAAATCTTTATTTCTCTCCCCACATTCTCAGACAGATTCACAAAAGTGAAAGACCTGGCTCAAAAGCAGAAAAGATTAGTCTAACTTAAACATCTACCAGCAGTATATGAGAATATAATTTTTTAGTCTTTTCAGTTAGCCAAAAAGTGACCCATCCTTAAGATTAATTTCAATTTCTGCATTTTGAAGGATTCTGAAGACTTCTTAATTTCTGTACCATCCAATATTTTTCTTCTACGAATTCACAAGTGTCCTTTGCCTATTCTATCAATAGTCATCATTTGGGGCAGTACCATATTGTTTTAACATTTGCAGCTTTATATTTCAAAGCAGAGTAAAGATCTCCTTTTACCATTTCCATACTAAATTTCTTCTCTGCCATTTAACCATCTCTTTATTCTTCCAGCTGGCATTAGGGCCATGTGGTCCAGCATTCCCCAGAAGCCCTGCTAGGGTGCAGACTGAAGTTATTTCAAAGTTTGCGGCACTGGAATGGACTGTTATCTCTAAAACATTTAGTTTTCCGGAGCATGAACAACT
Source organism: Macroglossus sobrinus (assembly GCA_004027375.1). NCBI lineage: Eukaryota > Metazoa > Chordata > Mammalia > Chiroptera > Pteropodidae > Macroglossus > Macroglossus sobrinus. The sequence goes on from PVKZ01002348.1 coordinate 16,932, forward strand.
TATAGTACACTTTTAAATTTTCATTTTTCTAACATGCTTTTACATCATTCAGTGAAGTTTTTAGGTTACTTCAATAGGACCTACATGATGGTATGGTGGTATGGTTTATCCTTTTGCCGTAGAGTTCACCACCACCACCCCACATCCCCACCAATATAGCTTCTGATCATTAGTGATACATTGGAAAGCTTTTCCAATCTATTTAATGCAAATACAGTCATGAATTCAAAGTTTATTCTAAAAGCTGTTGGTCTATCTACTTGGGATTTTAAGGTACAAAGTCTTGTAAAATCAACTGCATCTTGTACGAGCCATTAAGCCTCCCCGTTTCTGTTTCATGTCTGACGACATCGGCAAGTCTTGCAGAACAACCTCACGTAAGGCATTTTTAAATGAGCTTTTCTATTAATGAGAATATCTAGGTTAAATCACTAATGTTTGTTTTTAGTTTGGCATATATGTTAACACTATAAAAAGTTCTATCTCTAATTTCCTATGTGTTTTTTTTTTTTTAATGAGAAATATGTGGTTAATTTTCTTAAAAGCCCTTTGGGTATCTCATACTCTCCCTATTCGTAATGTCTAAATGATTACAGACATCAGAGAATAAACACAAGCTGAGAAATAGGGAGAATTCCATTTTCAAATGATCTCAAGGTATAGCTTAAATGTACACTAACTAGCCATCATCCCACTGTCCCACCTCTGAATAAGTTAAACTATGTACAGTCACTTCCCTGAATTGCATTCAGAGTGAGACAAATGAATTAACACACTATGCCACTCTTATAAATGTCGGGCTACATTTATATGCACATCTATAATTAAACACAGACATCTCACAGTAGGCAGCAAGCTCAGGCATAATCTGTGAATATTTTCACATACCTGGAGCCACGTGAAAGACAATTTTAAATAATTAGAGCGGGGAGTGATGAAATGAATGCACAGCCATGTTATGAAATGCAGGTCAGCTGACACCTTCTCACCAACATGACCAGAATTCACTGATAAATGAAGCCCATCACATAACAGGAAGAAATCATAAAAAATGATGCACACCTACAATAAATATTATATTTTAACCTAAAACACACAAATAAACCATTAAACAGCCTACTGATGTGGAGCCCAGGCCTTTCTCTGAGTAAAAATCTACTGATTTCTATTTACATTAATTTCTTCTTAAGTCCCATATATTATATTACCTATTTCCTGATTTGGTTTTCTTCAAGTGGCATGTTTACACATACCTATGAATGTGAATACAAAACTCTGATTAATTTTCATTATGAATCAGATCTAATTCTCCTGCAACTGTTTTAAAAAGTTTTCTTCATTCTGCATTTTCAAAGCATTCAACTTGAATTATTCCTTCCTTTTCATACTATTTCCCACTGGACTTATGGATGTAATTAAGCTATGTGCACAGCTTCCCTAAGCAGGTTTGGGAAGACACATGGCTAATAGCATACGGCCTCATTGTGGAAGCAAAAAGGTGAAGACAGAGGGGAGAGGGACCCAATAGCCTCCCATCAGTTTATTTACAGAAGAAATGGAGCTTCTGGCTTATTTTGCAGCCATTAAAATAATAAGAAAAAAATAAACATCCAAACTTGGAAGTAAACCTTGTTTATGTTGCCATATTAAGAGAGAAAAAAACAAGTTTCAAAAAAAGTTAATATGAATACTTTCTACGCACACAAGAAAAGGTTTTTGTACATCTACAGGAAAAAAAAAAAAAAACTAAAAAGATAGACACCCAACAGTTACCAGTAACTACTTGTGGCTTTTGAAGAAATTGGAAGGCAGGAATTGACATTATATAGTTTATGATTTGAAATTTTCACAAAATTCATATTATTAACTTTTGCAGCCTAAGTTTGTTGTTTTTAAGAAAAAGGATGAGAGCAAGAAGTCATGTTTGGGGGACGGACAGAGTTTAGTTTGAAAAGAGGAAGAATTTCCTGTTTCTTTATCTCAGAGGCAGCTGTACACATAACATTGGTCCCTGTAATGAAAGCAAGCAGAGTGACTCATCTCAGAAGAGACTGCCCATCTCCCATGCCCAGAAAAAGGTGCTCTGTTTGAAGCTAACCGTTAACCAATAATGTCCCTGACTCAAGAATCCAAATCACAGACACCATAAGTTGGGCTTGTCACAGATGTCCTGCACTGTCTGGATTTGAGAGCTGACTACTGGGTTACCTTGACCCGGTCACGGCAAGGTAGACCTCATTCGATGGGAGTGAAAAATGGAGAGGCACCCACAGTGCTGAAGTCATTGTGGGCTTTCAGTCCATGACATTCTGCGGGGCAGGGGACAGCCTTCCTTAGAGTGACACTGGTACATTCTTCTACTTAAAATTTAAACACAGTAATTAGCTACAGAAGAAAGCACTGATTATTTGTTTAAAATATCAATAAGATATTAAATTAAGCATTGAGATGGCCGACAAAAGACAGAGTCCCCTGCAGCCTTGAGCCCCAGGGATCCAGGTGTGGTGAGCAGGGGTCCCAAAGAAGAGGCTGCAGTGCTAGCCCTTGGGCCTGGGCATACAGCTGTCTCTGTACCTCTGGACTTGAAAAATACAAGCAGGGCCACAGGCAAGGGGGGACTATCCCTCAAACCCCACAATAGCCCAGAAGGGAGCGGGGGAGGTAGGCAAGTGCACCAACTTTACACTGCAGCAGCTCCCCAGCCCTGCCCAGCCCACAGTCCTAGCACAGGCAGCCACATCCTCCACATCCCTGGTCCCCCCACTGGCATCCACACACTCAGCTCAGTGCGCAGTCTCTAAGCGCCTTCCCGTCCCTAGAAGAAGAGGCTGTACCACACCAGCCTTCAGCTCCATGTACCTGACCACCTCAGTGATCCTGTCCTGCCCGCCTCCCTGTAGTCCACACTGCTGGGCCCTGCACAGGGGGAATGGGTTCGTGGGCACGTGCCACTCCTCCCCATGCAGCTGAGAGCGAGCTCCACGGGTCCAGCTCCATGGGCCAGCTGGACAAATCATCCATAAGAACCGCCTTTACACAGCCTAGATTTTGGAGAAATCTACACTTTTTTTTTTTTTGTCATTTCCTCTTGTGGTCTTGCCCATCTTCAGGCAGTGCTGGCTAAGGTCAGGGGTGGTGAGCAGCTGCAGAGAGGGGCAGGGCTGCCAACCATCTGGGCCTCAGGGCTGTAAAGCTCATCTAAGGTCAATTCCAGCTGATGAGTGGAAAGTAAAAATGTGCCTATGGCTGCAAATTGATCTCCAAGAGAAATACCAGTAAATCTTCTTGTCCAGAGAGAAAGGCACATACACCTCTGGCTCAGGGGACAAGACTGGGGCCATAGGGGGCATTTCTCTGCCAGGACATTCCCTAGGTATCCTTGGGTGACCTTTCACCCCCTCATTTCACCAGGACCAACTCCCTACCACTCGAATCTTTCACGCACAGGTCATTTTTGGCCAGCGTGAAGAACAACAGTTTTGTGGTTTATTTTTCAATCCAGCCACTAAGCAAATGTGAATCCTGAACTGGGCCTGTCATGTGCCCCATCTGAATTTTCCTTACATCTCCCCTCCAAGTGTCCTGGGTAGAATAACGGGAGACAGAACATCCCCAGCACTGTCAGCAGAGCTGCTCTCAAGCCCATGCAAAGCAAATGTCAAGTGAGATTTATGCTCCGACCAAACAAAAACACCACACTAGGCAATAGACCCATCTATGCAAACCCTTAAAATTCCAAAATGAAAAACTGAAGTGGAATCAAATTTTTAAAGTCTTCTCTAAAGACATGGCTCCCCAGTGAAAGATTTTGCAATTTTAAGGCAGAGGAAAATCTTTTGTGAGTCCTGAAATGAAGGAAGGTGGGATCCATCAGGAAAAGCCCACGGGGTACCCCCAAAATCTATTGGAGCAGCAATGACTCCTACGAGGCTCAAGATAAACACAGCCTCAATTAAAAAAAAAAAAATACAATAGTACAGGCTCTACTCCAGGGAGGCCACATTAAAACTTGACCAAATTTTCTGCCGGAAATGACTGCTTTTCCATCCAGCACGAGAATGCACTCTGTCTTCTGTCTGAGCACAGGCATCATGCCCATGGGGGACCGGGGCAGGAACCGAAAGCTGCACAGGTCTGAAAACTCAGCAATGGACTCAAGACACCCAGCAAGGACCCCGCAGAAACACAGCCCTTCCGGGCTTCATGCTGCCCTCATGCAGGAAGCATTAGGAATGGAAGGGGAAGGGACCCAGCCAGCTGTATTTTGTCTGACTCTTCACCTCATATGCGTCCACCACCAGTTCAGAGAGAGCCATTTGCTAAACAAACGAAAGCTACCATGTGTCCCATGAACCAAACATGATCAACACATAGCCTGGCCTTGTCTTATCAAAATACTCCGATTTCAGTGGCTTCTTTAACTCAGGTCTGCAACTGCACTGTGACTATGGCATTGGTTTACGGGTTCCACTGCTCTCGGTGCCTACTCACTGCTCCAGCCCCACTATGCCATGTCCTGAAAAGGCAGCAACAGCAAGAACAGTAGCCCCAGTCCTGCTCCATGGACAGGTCTCTCCACAGCCCCGCCACCCCAGTCCTGGCCCCTCATCATCTCCCAGGGAAGATGTTCCCAGTAGCACTCCCAAATCACAGCTGTGGACCTATTAACCAGCAGCAGTGGTCTGAGCATCTCTGTATGAGACCTGTAAAATAAGCTGTGACCAAAGCCTCTGCAGGAAGAAGGTAAAAGCTGGAGAGGCCAAGGCCTACGGACAAGGGGACCTGTGACTCTGCAACTGCCAGGGACGCAGGATATACTGGAGAGAATGGGGCAGAGTGGAGAGGCAAAACCACCATCCAACTGTGAAGGACACCTCATGAGGCCTGTTTTTTCAGAAGACACAAAACCAGTACCCTCCATAAGGTGTCCTCCCTGTGTTCTTCCTGTTCGTGGTCCTTCCCTCCCAAAGGAAACCCTTCTTGACTTCTCAATGCCACAACAATGCTTTTGTGGCAATCACTTCCTTGCTTCTATATGCTTCTACCACCCACACACCCGCATGTTAAAAAACACCACTTCCGCAGGTGGACCCCACATGCTCGCCCATGGTTCCGTTCTCCGGTCTGACATCAGGTGGTGAGATTCACCTGTGATATTACATGTGGCTGAAGTGTCCCGTCCATTTGTACTGGCATGTGCGACTCCAGCAAGTGACGAGGTCCTGACTTCAATTAATTGCCCCTTCACAAGCAGCGCTGATAAGAACATCCTGGACCAGGTACCCCATGAAATGACGCAGGGACCACCCACCCCAGGTCTAAGAGCTGCATGGCTGCCACTCACGGGCTGCCAACCTCATGGCGAGTTTCAAAATTTCTGCGAGCCATTGTCTTCCCGGCCTGTCCAATTGTGACAAGGACTAAACCACACACATGACACACTTGGTGCACGTGCACAAGGCTGTGACACTCTGGCAGAGGCCTGGAGCAAGGATCTCTAAACCAAAACCCCTCTGGAGGCCCTGATTATATCCCAGGTCTAATGGTCAGCTCCCTAACAATATGTGCCCTGCCCAGAGGAGCTCCCTTAGGAAAATCATCACACTAAGTATTTACTGAGGCCCTACTATGTGTGTCAACTTACATACCAAACACCTACTTCTATTCAAGTATGACAGTGACTCTTGACCTTGGCCACACTTCAGAACTTGAGAGAACTAGGCTTTAAAAACTACATATTCCCAGACCACACCCTGAATCAGTGAACTTGGGAGTCTCTGGGCACGTGGGCCTCGGATTCAGCATCTGTTGCAATGGTCAGAAGGGAGCATCACAGGCATCTAGGGTGGGGCAGCACGACGGGATGAAGATTGCACCACGCCTTGGTCTTCTTCCACCTCCTCTTGAATCTGGGTGGGCTCCATGGCTGCGCTGGTCAAGAGAATAAGGCAGAAGAGATGCTGTGCTACTCCTGGGCCCATGTCTCATGAGCCTGGTTTCTGCTTCCTGTCTCCGGGAACACACCCCTCAGGAGCCTGCTGAGCCACCACCCGCCCCAGGGTCCTGCACACCTGGAGAGAGAAGAGCGACCTCTGCCGGCCTAGGGTTCCAGCCTCCCAGCCCGGGTGCCAGGTGAAGATGCCTTGGGCCACCTGACGCCTATCCCTTGTTCACTGTGCTCTAATGCACTGGACCAACCTCAGTATTTAAAATCTGGGTGACCTATGTTGGCGACTCCAGTTTGTTGTATACAGCATGTTTGTTTCCGGAGGAAAGAAGTTATAACATTTTAAGATCATGGGATTTGAGAACCATCGTAAGAAAATTAACACTTTTTCTTTAAGGAATATGTAACCAAAGAAAGTTATTTAAAAGTTTATTTCGGATTTTTAAAAATTGTATATATACAACTCATTAAATCTTTACTTAATAATTTCTGTTCTGCAGTGTTTTCTGATCTTAAAACAACAACCAAAAAAAAACATGTAATGAGGTCACATCCAGTATAACAAAAATTTTAATAAAAAATATTGCCAAATATTATAAGCTGAGACTTAACTGTTTGAGAGGGGAAGGGGAAAAAATCTGGCTATATTAAAACAAAACCCCTCACCCCTGTGTTTTATAAACACTATCCAAAGGTGAGAGATCTTGAAGAGCTTTGTGGGGGGAGCAGATGAAGTAGAGTCAGCAGTTATTTTCAAAAGCTCATAAATTTTTCATTTCCCAGTTGTCTCATTTTCAAGGTGCTTAAAGTGTTTTAAAAGGAGAAGAAAAATTCCAATTGTGCACAAGAAAATTTCTTAAGGCCTAGGGCTCTTAGATCGATTTATATAAATTTGGCAAGTAGAAAAAAATATTTCTTGTACTGTTTTATGTTCAATTTATTTTCCCCATACCTTGATTTTAAACTACAAAGGAAAGCATAAGAGATATTAAAGTGCCACTTGCTCAGACATTCTAACTGGAACACATAAAACACACACACAAAAAATCTCAAATGACAGTTTTCACTGTCAAACTACCATATTAAATACATATTTTAGGGGAAAAGTTGACTTGGAGTTTTTCCTTCCTTGTTCAGGGGATTTATTTTGGGATTTATAGGGGCAGTTAACATCTCCAGCATATTCCTTAACCTGGGCACACCCAAGGGGTATACTTTCTTCCTCTGGATGCTGAAAGGTGTGTCCACCACAACTCACAGAGAAGGAAGACAGTATCCCCTTGAAAAGCTCAGCTTCGCCTGATAGCTTGTGAAGGCAAACTGACCCGGCAGTATGAGGCTATTTTGGGACAGAGCAAGGCACCCAAACCCCAAGTCTGAGACTGATTACCTGAAGGCCCAGAGACAAGGTGTGAGGGCTGAGCCCGTCTGAAGCCCTGCACTGCATGCCCTGCATTCTGGGCCTGCTCCCACTGGTCAGGAGGCCCCGCTGTGCAGAACTGAGCTGCAAGGCCGCTCCTCCAAGCTCATTTGGAAAGGCAATGCTAGACAAGAGTCAGGCTACGACCATACCCTCTGACTCCTTTCAACTGGAACATTCCATAACTACTGCCTATGTCCCCTGGGCCTGCAGAGTATCCCTTTACCCTGTCTCTCTTCATCATAAATCACTTTTTAATAAAACAAGACCCCCAAACACTTAGAGATTAAACCCAAGAGATTCACCCTGATTAGAACTTCACACTAAAAAATTCTCCATTTCTATGCAGGTCAGCTGCAGCCCAGGCCCCGTCCTCCCCCTCCCTCTCCACCACCCCCACCCCCACTTCCCTGGGAACACAAGGGGACTTCCGTGCCATGGGGAGGGGCCTGGGTTCCTGGGGACAGAAAGCTAGTGGTCAGAAAATGGGGTCTGTCTTACCAGGCCCTTTTAAACCAGCAATGCAGACACTGTGTGTTTATGCACTTAATCATTACAGATGTTATGAATTTTTGTGAAACCCAGCATTCATAAAAGCAAATGCTCCACTCTGGAGTTTGAAATAAGAGTGCACAAAGAACAAGAAAATCGTTTTTCGGCATAGTGGAAGTCTACTGCCGCAGAAACTAGAGAGGTTTCTTTGTGAACTCTAAAGGAAAAATGAGTAAATTGCACTTTGGTAGCAAGCAAACCTAATAACTGATGCTAGACAGAGTCAGAAGGATGGCAAAATAAGGACACTTAGAGCTCATACTCCATGAGGCACAGGGCCCTGTGCGGTGTGGCTAACAAAGCAGATAGACAAGAATGACAGAGACTAGGAACAACTACATGATTCAACAAGAGGGTGGGCTCATGGGGGAAGAAGCCGAGATGTGCTAGGCTAACTCTGCCTTTACTGAAACACATCCTCCCATACCCCAGACTGATTCCCGGTGCAGCCAGACTAGATCACAAGCGTGCACATGTGCAAGTACCTGTGTGCGTGTCTGTGTATTTGTATGCGTCTGTGGGACTGTGTTTCTGTGTCAGTCTGGCTATGTATCTCTGTGTCTTTGTATCTACGGAGGGGTAGTATCCGGGATTGGGGCGGGGGGCAACAGGAGCCAGAAGCCACTTTTCTCAGCTGGTGCCAAAGCAGTACTTGGAGATCAAGGTAAGTTTAATGAAACTTCCCATTCTCAACTACCTTTTATTTTTGGATGCAACACTAATTGCAGTCCTCTCTTTTCACAGGCACATTTCTTTTCATTGCTCACAAAAAGGCTCTGTGTTGCTCAGAGCCCATCTTGAGTGTGTGGCCTTTCTTCCCTGAAGCTCCATATGCTTCTCCTGCTGGAACAGCAGCCTGCAAGTGAGCCTGCCCTGTCACACACCAGGGAGCCACCCAAATATCTGTGTGGTTCACACAGTCCCAAGTGGGTCCAGCTGTCCTGGGGAGGTGAGATGGCAGGCCTGGGTGCCTGGGCAGCTGGGTTGTAATAAAATAATGGTATCCGCATGTGTGGCTTGTGGAAATCAGAGAGGATGTGACCCATTAGAGTATAAATGATCGGCTACATGGGGCCATACCTATATTGGACCTCATTAAAATGTCACAACAAGCAGTAACATTACTGCGCTCTTTCATTTCCTAACTTTCTCTTTACGATGACGAAGTCCAGAATTAGGCTTTCGAAAGGCAGACCCACAACAAGAGCAAACACGTCTAACTGCACATTCTAGACTCATCTAAACACCATATTGCCTCTCAGAAGCCCCCGTTCATACAACAGAGGCCCTATGCCTGAGACAGAAAAAATATCTAAAATATTCTCTTTCCAGTGTCAATGCCAGCCAGCAACCTCCCTCTCTCAACCTGGGACACAGGGTCCTCCTTGCTCTGGAGCAGCACTCATCCTGCACCATGACCGTCAGTAGCTGCTGCACACACAGGGAAAAAGAAGGGCAGGACAAATAGCCAGTAGCTCTGACGGCTGAGGACGAGACGGACCAGAATCTAATTCAGCGCAGGCCCTTCAGTCCCCTAACCCCTCTCCTAGGAGGCTGCTGCAGCCAGCAAGCCACTTGCCCACCCAGGCGAGGGAGCGGGAGTCAGAGTTCCTGTCCCAGACCTAGGGCACAGAACCTGGGAGGCTCCTAGTCCTCCAGGGGCTTATGTTCAAACCACTTAGCTACATGCACGTTGTGATGTGTTACATGTATGGAAATGCCACAGACGTGTAACAACATGCTGTCCGCATTATTTGGAAGACATGTGTCCAGCCACTAAAGACAAGGTGGAACAGCTCTTTAAATAGAATACGAATTACACATGCCATGACACAATGCTGGAGCCAAGGCGGACATACTCTGGGTCCATTCCCAGCCCGGCCCAAGAGCCCATCAGATGAGGGTCCTCAAGCACAGCATGTGCCCTTCTCCTCAGCTTACAGAGCAGGATGAGAAGGCCCACACGGATGACGTGGACCCATGGGTTTTCACTCTCAGGACTGGCAGAGGCTTGAAGCTCTTTAAGAAGTTGATTTTAAAAGACAGTTTGCACTGGTTCATTTAGAGTGATAACATTTTACATCTGGCTATGAAGTAACCTGCAAATGGGTGCAGACATGGATCATTCGGGAGATCTGCACACATTTATTTCCACACACGAGCTGGTGCTCAGCACTGATGGGTGGGGCCTCAGTCGATGGCTTCAGCCTCCAAGCTGTCCCAGTGCTCTCAGAATTGACTCTCAGTTGCCCGGCTGCTGTTCAAGGCCCTCGGCCAGGCCTTCCTCCGTGTGTGATCTGTACCTCCTGGTCCCAGGAAAGGCCCTGATGCCGTCCCCACCCGGCTGCCTGCCTCTTCTCAGACTTCCTCTTCTTACATGAATGGCACATCAGCCACCAGAAGCTTGTGCCTCATCCTCCACCTTCTGCTGTCCATGGCCTGGCAGCAGCCATCTGAAGGCATCTCTGTCCACATTCTCTAAGGCTGGGCAGCCAGGTCGCCACCGGGACAGGCTTCTCCATGTGCTCAGTAACTGGATGCAGATCCATAAGCCCGCACCTGCTCAGCTAGGATGCTTTACAAAGAAGAAAGAGGGAAGGGAGGGGTGAAAGAAGGCGAGGCAAAGCATGACAAGGCGGAACTGTCAAAAATAAGTAAATTTCAAAGATGAACAGTCAATGTTGGAAAGAATTTCTTATTCTTTATTCTTCCTCCTCCAATTTCTCAAACATACTCCTGCACCCCAACCATCAAGAATAACTACTTAGTTACGGTTACCGTTATGCATGAGAAATGGCCGACACCTACGTCTTGTGTGCCAGACAGACCCCAGCGCACGTTACCCTCTAGTCTTCGTGTCCCCACTGTCATCCTGAGGAACAGCAGAGGACACGGAGGCCCGCGCCCATGGCCTGGCACTCAGGTACCTGCTCTTCATCCTGTGCTCGAGCTTCTCCTGCCAGACGAGCCCACCTGAGGCCACCATCTCTCCCTCCCCTCCCAGTCACCAAAGGAAAACTACCAGGGCATTTCACAGCTTCCCTGAATCCGAGACAAGGAAGAGAAACAGGGTGCTTGTCCCAGTCAGTAATGGACATTCCAACTTCATTCCAGGGCAGGGCAGGGACCCAGGCCCCAGGAGCATATCGAAGGAGAAGTCCAGGAGGCCTGGGCTCACACTACCACCCAACGCCCAGGTCTCTGCCTGCTAGATCTGCAGGTCTCCCAAGCTGCCCCACTTAGACGGTGACAGGGAAGTTACAGATATTGCTGAGCTATCCGAGGCTCCTTGTGCCCAGGGGCAATGTGCCCCTGTATCTTCTCACAGGCCGCTTCTTCCCAGACCTGGAACAAAGATGGCCCTATGTCCCATTAGCAGAGCCCACAGAGGAGCCCATCACCCCTCTGAGGGGGCTTTCTGGACTCGCTTTTCCACCTTACTCTCACAGGCATTCGCTGGGAGATGAACTGAAGAAGCACCCGGGACAGGAATGGGAGAAAAGCAGCCCATCCTGAGTGCGCTTCTGTGTCGCAACTAAAGGGAGCACCTGTGCTATCCAAGGGGATGGCTGAGGGCCTCTCCAAGGAAAACCTCATCGGGGGCACGAGGACACAAGAGGCCCAGGAGGGGGTCGAAGGCCCACACAGCCCCGTCAAGCCAATCTGTCTATCCTAAACTTACTGACGGTGCCAGAAACGTTTCTTAGCCCCCACAGAATAAATTCTGAGAGCCCAAAGCACCTGAAAGAATCCCGACTGGGGTGGAGGATTGTTATTACTGCAACTCTCTACTTTCTCAGGAGAAAATGGACTTTCCCTCAGGCCTCTGCCCATCCCAGGAGCTTGCTCCCACACAGCAAGTACCGCGTGTGCACAGACCCTCACGGCTGTGTATCTTCCTCCATGTGCCAATATCTACGTGAAATAAATCCACGAGGCTGACAGAAGCTGGAACACTGACACCATCCCTCTCTCTCTCAGCTCCACTTCTAGACACTCCAGACCCCCAGACACCTGGCAGAGTCCACTTGTCCTGGGAGGCTGACCCTGCCTGCGGACTGAGCTGCCTGAGAGGAGAGGCTGGATCTGACCCACCACAAGCACGGTCAGCCCTTGTTCCCTGGATGAAAACCAAAAGCCAATGGACTAGTCCTCACCTGAGGGCAGAAGGGTAGACTTTCCAAGTGGGTCAAGGATGAGATAGGAGACCAGAGAGGCCTGGGCCCAGGGTACAGGTGTGGGCAGCCTGCCCCTCTCATCCGGGGACTGCGCACTTCACATGGCCCGCCCGCCATCAGGGGGAGGGAACCAGCATCCAGCCCCAAAACACACCTGCTTAATGGAAGAAACTGGACGGCCTTGTCACCTACGGAGAGGTCATGACATCACCCCATGTGAAGTGTCACATCAGCCCAGGAGCCAACATAAAACTTGGGGACATGACGTTAGAGCTTCGGCACGCACAAGCTCCCCAACAGCTGGCACTGCCCCTGCTTCTCTCTAAGAAAGGAGGTCTCCAAAAGCAAATTCAAGCGACCCTATTTAGTTAGAGGGGCAGAGTACAAGTACCTAAAAATCTCAACTCAGAATCAAACAAAACAGGCCTCAGTGCACACTTCCCACGGGCTGGCCCGGCCCTCACATGGTCCATGCGTCTCGCCACATCGCCACTTCCCTACAGACCCAGGTCCTTTCAACAGCCACTCGCTGGCACTAAAGACCTTCTGCAAATTCCCTTTCTGGAATGTTTTTTCATCCCTGGAGTGGAGGAGGAGAGAGAGAGAGGAGTCGTCGTTTAACGCTGAGCTCCCAACGTTTCGGCAAGCTGGCTGCCCAGAGCCAACGGCATAAATCAGAATGTGTTTTAGCATTTCAGGGCAGAGGAAATGGTTCTCCAGCTAAGCTCCCTACCGTTTCTTAAAGTGATTATTTTGATTTAAACTGCTGCCTCATGGTGCAACTTCCAGCTACCAGCTTCAGGCCGTTAGTCCTGGGAGCCAGGAGCACAAAGAAGCACTGTTGGCTGGGTCTGGGGCCCTCCACCAGGAAGGCGCGGTGGGCTCTGGGCTCTGCTCTTTCCACAGACAGGCGCTTGTTCCTGCCCAAGGATGCTGCCCCCACTCACTTCTCTGCCAATCACTGTCACACACACTGCGGTTTCACTAGAGACCTTTTTGGCTGTCTGCAATATCGCAGGTTCTCTGGAGTCTGGGGAACACCTCGTTGCCACCAAAATCTACATGTTTGGGAAGGTTGAAAGAAAAACCAGAACCCTGGTGAATTCACTGGGGCCAAAAAGGCCGCATTTATTAATTCTTTTCCATAATCTCAGCTGTCGCCCCTGGGTCAGGACTGGAGGGAGGTCGGGGAAGAATAATGCCTTCATTTTCCACACATGTGTCCTGATTTAAAACAACTGCTTCATGGTTTGCAAAATGTTGCTAGACAAATGCATTCAGGACACAGTTCAAAATTATGAATGCAATCAAAAATAGGGGAAAGTACAGTGGTCTGTGGTGTGGGATGTTTCTTTATGCTCTGACATCTTTGGAGTCCTGGCAGCTGCCTCCCCAACTCCCAGGGTGCTCAAGGCAGGGCAAAGAGTGAATTCTCAGAAATGGCTTCCATCCAGCAACACGGGGACACAGTGTGGGGCTCTGGACCCCATCCCTCCCAGCGTCCCTAACGCTGTTGTCCAGCTTGGGTAGCCCAGAGTCAGCACCTGTCCTGGGGAAGTCAGGCTCTGATTCTGGCAGAGTCTTCCCAGGGCTGCTGCAAGGTCAGGCCTCCCGCCAAATTCAAGGATCACAAGCCAACCCTGCTCCAAGGGGTGCTGAACCTTGCCGACATTTACGGAAACATTCGTTCTGGAAAACCACCTTTCCTCTCATCACCATTTAACTCTTACTCAGAACCCATCCATGTTACACACACACACACACACACACACACACACACACACACACACACACACACACATTCCTGATACGCGTACTTCCAACAGGGTCGGTTCGACTGAACGTATACCCGTCCCGTTCTGTTCACTCCACAGCATGATTTTCAATCCATTAACATCTCACTTAACATCTCACTTAACATCGTCGATAGGTTCTTGGAAACCACAACTTCAGGTGAAACGACATAAAATGAAACCGATTTCGCCACAGGCTAATTGATACAAACAAGGGTTGAGTTCCTGCGCATATTTCTGGGTACAAAAACATCACCAAACTTCAAAACAAAGCCCTAAAACACTTCTAATGTTACACACTGAAATAAAGGTGAACTACACATACATTTAAGAAAGATGAATGAAAACAAGGTAATTATTTATTTTCTAACCTGCTTATTCCAGTTCAGGGTCATGGGTGGCTGGAGCCGCTCCTGGCAGCTCAGTCAGGGCGCAAGGCGGGACCCACCTTGGACAGGACACTCTCCTACCACAAGGCCACTCACACGCATACTCCCTCAGACTGGGACAATAGAAACACATCAATTAACCTAATGCACACATCTTTGGGATGTGGCAGGAAATCGGAGACCCTGGAGAAAACCCATGCAGGCAGGCATGGAGAGAACCTGCAAACTCCACAGACAGTGGCTCCCGCTGGGAATCAATGTTTTCTCCTTCTCGTTAATGTTGTAACAAAATGATGAACAAAGTGACGTTATTCAAGAACCTACTGTACTGGGGTATAGTTACACACAGTAAAAGTTACCCATTTTAGTGGTATGCTTTGGTGGGTGCCAAGAAATACAGACATAGAGGCAAGTGCCACCACAAGCAGCCCTAAGAGGCAGCTGTCAAAAGAGTGACCGTGGTAAGCCGGCACGATCAGAGATGGCTGCGACACAAGCAGGGGCATCCCACTGAGGGATGCTGTCTCCAAGAACTCCAGGCTGGGCAATTACAGCAATGGCCCGCCACTGTGGCAGGGACGTGGGGGGGCCCAGCCCTGGGCCTACTGGTCACTACAGAAGACCTTGATCAAGTTACACCTCGGGATCCTCATCCTAAAAAGCTAAGGATGCTGTATAGCAGATTTTGTTCTGCTGTGGTCTGGACTGTGCCCCCAGAATCCATATGTTGAAGCCCCGACACCCAATGTGACTGTGTTTGGAGATGGGGCCTGTGAGGAGCTGACAGAAGTTAAATGAGGTCATAGGGCAGGGTCCTGATCCCATAGGAGTGTTCCCTTTACGTGAAGAGGGAGACACACCAGTGTCCCCTCCACAGTAGCACACAGTGAGAAGGTGGCCACCAGCAAGCTAGGAAAGAGGCCCTCACCAGACATGACCATGCTGACACCTTTATCTTGGACTTGTGGCCTCCAGAGCTGTGAGGAATAAACGTCTGTTGCTTAAAACACCCAGTCCTGTGCATATTTCTGGGTACAAAAACATCACCAAACTTCAAAACAAAGCCCTAAAACACTTCTAATGTTACACACTGAAATAAAGGTGAATGTTAGAGCAGCATGAGCTGACAGAGATAGACTTTCTTCTAGCAGTAGACTCTTTCTTTAAAGGAAACCTACTGAAACCTCACTATTGAACATGTGATGGACCTGCTTTCTTCAAGTGGGTTTGGGGTCTCAAGTCTTTTGTTGTCCCCTCAGTGGCTGAACCTTCTCTGAATCCAAAGACCTGGAGAACATCCTCGGAAGGCTCCTGGGCTGGAAACGTATTTTTGTTTACTGTTCCCTCGCCATCTAAGGGAGATGTGACACATTCTACCAGAAAACTCCAGATCCAAATAGCAATTACTTCAGGGACAGAACTGCGCCTCCAGAAACTGTGTGCCACAGTGCATAAATACATGCTTTAGAAAAAGTACCCATCAGATACCAGAGCGCAAAGTGTAGAGGCCCATGGGGCCAACCCAAGGCTGAAAGATGAATAAATTTCCTAGGAAACGAAGGAAGAACAGACAGCACAGCTGAGGGAACAATGCATCCAAAAGTACACTGGGGCCATTGTGGCCAGGATGGGTAGCCACTCACAGCAGCCCCATGAGCCCAGGGCAGAACCCTCTGCCCATAACAGAAAAGAGATGAGATTCAAGGGGTCAACATGTGCCAGCCCTGCAAAAGGCAGGGGCGAGCTGGGCACTGGAAGAGAGCACTGCCTCCCCACCCAGAAAGGCTCCAAGCCAAGGGCTCCAGTGGAGAGATATGACACCTGCTCTCTGGGGGAGGCTATTTTCCCTCCCTCCTGGGCCCTCCTATTTGGACTAAGGCCTGTGTTAATTGCAATAGGCAGGGATACTGCCTCTCTGAGCTCTAGGAGGTCCTTTCAAGAGCTCATCTAAATATTTGTCTATCCCCCACTCTTCTGTGTAATGTACCCCAAAATGGAAGGCTACATTCACACGCCACACAGAAGCCCAGATATGACCCCAGAAAGGGCACCCAAATCTCATCCCCGTCTCAAGTCGTCTCAGGCTGCCATAACCTCACACCACAGACTGGGCAGCTTAAACAACAGACACTGGTTCCTCGCAGTTCTAGAAGCAGAAGTCCAAGACCAAGGCACCAGCAGATTCACTTCCTGGTGAGGACCCTCTTCCTGAAGTGCAGACAGCTAGCTGCCTCTCGCTGTCCTCACATGGCAGAGAAGGAGAACTCTGGTGTCTCCTCCTCTTCTTATAAGGGTACTGACCCCATCGTGGGGGCCCCACCCTCATAACCTCAACTAACTGTAATCACCTCTGAAAAGCCCCACTTCCAAATACCATCCCATAGTTTGGCAGGGCTTCAACGTACGGATTTGGGAAGAAACAGACATTCAGTCCACAGCACCTCCATGTAGTGTAGGCAGGTTCCAAGGACGCCAGAGAGGCAGCAAACACTACAAGAATTCTAGTCTTTAAAAACACATCTGAACATACAAGACTCAACTACTGGCGACATTGAATCTCTCCCCCAGAGCTGCTTTTCTCATTTCTGTGTTGGGTATGCCAGGTGTGGGGGTGGGGGACTGGGGTAAGAACACCCCCAGCACATGGTGAACCCTGCTCCCTCCATCAGTGTGCTGCTGTTTGAGCAGGAAGGCATCCTTCACGTCTCTGCTGCCACCAAAAATTGCACTCCCCGGAGCTCAAGTTCCGCTCAGCTGGATTTGAGTCTGTCTTTGATCTTAAAAGAAGCACACAGCCTCATTCTCCAGAATGGGAAGCACACAGGCACCAGCTTCAACAGACTCCTAGGCTAGCATCCCCCACCCAGTGGTGTCGAAACTGCCTCAAAATGTAAAACAGATGAGCCTTTAAAGAAAAAGTTATTTATATTGTGGAAGCTTTCAGAGCAAGCAGAAACCTGAAGCCGTTTATCACCTGGGGCACAAAAGTAATGACACTCGAGTCTTCTCACTCTGAAGGAACGGATGTGTTTTATGGGAAATAAGACAAGAAAATGTCTTGGTTTGATTCTACTTCTTGATTTCTTTTTCTTTAATGGATACATGTGGTGCTCATCAAAAAAAAAAAAAAATGCCATTCAATGAGCCAGGCAAAGGACTTTTTCCTGAGAATTCATCAAAGGTCAGGATTAAGGGAACGGTGTCTACGGTGATTACACCAGGGCGGTGACATTGTGTCTAGACTCTGGGGGTTTTTCAGAAAGGAATGGATGGATAGCTGTGTGTCCGCCAATCCAGACAGGAGGAAGGCATGGGCCTGGAACCTAGGCCCTCTGCTCAGGGCTGTCCACTTTTCTCACCAGTCTGCCTGAGGTGTTATTATTTCAATAACAGCTGGACATAAAGCTTTAGTCCATAATATCACGCTTAACTCAAGCTGGCCTGCAGTTGGGAGCATTTTTATAATAATCTCCAAATAATACATGAAGGAAAGAAACACATTATGCAATACTTTCGTGTTCAAAGACTTTTAAAGCAAATAAAACTATGAGTATTCTTCTACAGGAAAATCAGGATTCTTAACACACAGTCAGTGAGAACTGAGAGTTCAAGTCCACAGCCACCACTGTCCACAAGCCCTCTGATTCAGAGTCCACGTTCAAACTGTCATTCTGATGGTGACAACAGAATGGTGATCACCTTGGTCAGCCTTACCATGGGACCAAACCCTGCTTTGTGTGGTTTTGTGATTTCAGGAGCATCACAGGAACTGTGCGCATAAACTCTGTGTCACATCCTAACCTCAGCCACAGCATTCCCTGGCTTATCAGGACCTCAACACTGAGAATCCAGGGTGGGAGAAGAGAACAAGAGACCAGCCGAAGGGACCCAGGAGGCAGAGGTAAAATGGGACACGATCAACATCTCAACAGAAAAACCGGATGGGCATGGCGACTGGAAAATGTAGTACTCCCAGGTTCAGTTCTTTGACTCACAGTGAGGACTAACACTTGAGAGGAAGCCATTACAAAGGGCCGTGACTGTAGCCTCCACCTGGCAAGTTCATACCGAACCAAGAGCCCAAGAACCAAGTTCACTTTCTTCAAGACCCCTCGCTCCTGGGTGATCACCACAGAGTACTTGACTTTCTATTTCAAATAAGCTGACCTTGCTTTGTAGATGTTTTTACACAAGCAAGTGGTATACCTATGAATACCGACTCCAACTCTTAGATAAAGCTGAAGTCTGCTTGGACTTACCTCCAGCCCCCCGCCGCCCTCCTCAGACACAACCAGCCGGTACTTTGTCATCTATGCTTCCAAATCTCCCTCTGCCTATGGAAACAGATGGTGCTGAGTGTGTCTTTTTCTGTAAATAGCAGTACACATGCAAGTCTGCAAATGAATTTTGTTCACTGAGTCATGATCTTTGAAGTCAGAGCTGCCTCATTTTTTCATTTCATTCATATGGAATGTACAATACTCCTTAGTATGAAGATTCCACACTTGCAAGATTTTGTTTTTACCATTTCGAAGACAGTAAACAGTCATGTTTCTCTTCTCCCTCACAAAGAGCACTGCCATGAATACCCTCATAGCCTTCTTGCCCCTTGCTCAGTGAGTCTGGAACACAAGCCCAAGACATGGGATTACCAGATCAATGGCGGGGGGCACATTGTTGATTTTAAGAGATATAGCTAATTGTTCTCCAAAATGGATGCACTAATCTATACTCCACAGTTTATGAAAATGCCCATTCCTTATCCCTCACCAGCCCTTAACAAACTTCTTAAACCTTGCCAAAATGATAACTTAAAATCAGAACCTATTTTATGTTTCCTAATACTAGTGTAGTAGACAGAATAATGGTCCACCAAGGATGTCCATGTTCTAATCCTCAGAACCTATGCATATGTTACTTTACATGGCAAAAGGTATTTTGCAGATGTGATTAAGTTAAAGGCCTTGAGACAGGAAGATGACCTCAGATTATCAAGTGGGTCTAGTGTCATCACCAGCATCCTTATATGAGGCGGGCATGAATTCAATTCAAAGAGCAAAGTTGTAAATAAGTGAAATCAATGCAAGAAGATGTACAGGAATGGGGTCTGCAAAATAAGCTGAAGAACTGTCCTGCATGAAAGAAATCTTTCTTGTCTTAACAGGAAGGGACAGGACAAAAATGCTGCTAGGCTGTAGACCAAGAACTTGAGGCATTCCCTTCTGAAGTCTTATTTCTTCTCTGCGACTTAAGATGCAAGAATATAAGAAGAGGTGAAGGGAAAGGAAGATTTCTAACCATCCAAGTGAAGGTCTTAGTCACCCAACATAACATCCTATTTTATTTGCAGCACATCATTTAAGACTGCCTAGCACCTATCCACTTGCTTGCCACCCTTCTCACTCTCTCCTGAATGTAAGCTCCACGAGAGCCCTTGAGAATGCTGGTTGCATGAACAGATAAAAACAGTCATTGTAGAGTGTGGGAGAGGATGGTTCCCCACATCAAGCAAGGTAACGAGTCTGCCAAACAGTGAGAGACCCAGGTGGGGGAACTGTTCACAAGTAAAAGGTGTTTGACTGTCCTGTGGGATGCCCTATAGCTGTGCACAGCTGCCCAGACCCAGGCTCAAAGACCACAACCAGCTGGCTCCTTCAGAACTAGGCCTTACCATTTGGCCCACACCAGGACTAGATAAAGAAATGTGCCAGCTGCCTGGCCCACTGGGTGAGTAGACGAGCAGGTTACTGGGGCTCTATCTCACTGGGCACTCCTGGAGGCCATCTATCATGGCACTGACCCACCCAATGGGTTAGGTGGCTAGCATATGTCTTTACCTAGTCCTGCTCATTGCCTGCTCCTGGAGGCAGGGAGTATGCAGCAGAGCACCCTACACCTCCAGTGTACCTTGCCCCTGGCCAAAAATGGCCTGAAAAGGCCAGGGACAGAGTCACAAAGGCTTGTTGTCAGCAGCCTGCATGTTGAGGCAGGGACTCAGGTACAAATGGCAATACTGTCCCTGGCCTTGCACTTTCCTCATCATGTGTATGATCTGTTGCTGCCAACGTTCTGTATATAGACATTACTCATTTACAGAGTCTTCACAGGCCCCACAGGACAGGCCTTTAGGAGCCGGCTATGCACGGCCCCCTCACTGTACTCAGGTCATCACTGTGGGCACACCACCTCCGGCAGCCCAAGGCCAGTGGATGGACAAGACCTGGACCTGAGGCCTCCTGCAGCCACAGACCAGCAGTCTCCTTGAAGGCTGGTGGCTTGCGGAGCGCCATAGGGCCGCCCTTGTCTCCCTGCAGGCTCGGCAATCTGGTTTTCATTGTGCAGGGTTTGGAGCTCTCCCACCACATTTTTCTTTAATTATGATAAAAGAGAGTAACTTAATCAAGCATAAATCCTGTTGAAATGAACATGAGAAAATAAAGGGGTGAATGTTGGGGGAAGGGAGGTTGGAAATTACACCCACAGGTCCTCCGGATTTAGAAGGAAGCCAATGTAGGGCCACCAGCCCAGTTCCTATTCAGAATCTGGGCCTAATCCTGCCACAGGAAGAGGAAACAAAGGCAGCCTGGCCCTGCTTGACTGCAGTGCCTGAGGAACAAAAACAACATCCACACAGGCTGTCCCCCAGAGGAGGATCTGTGTTCCTGCAGCCCCCAACCCAGGCTCCTGTTCCACCCCAAGGCTGACCCGGTGGGGGTGGTGACTGTCAGCAACACACCCAGGCAATGGAAAGATGCACACACACGCATTACATAAACATGTGTGCATATGTGTGTGTACATATACATATGTGTGTACACATGTGTACATGCGCGCGTGTGCGCACACACACACTTAACAGAGCAGTGGTTCCCAAAGTGCCTAGTGGCCTGCCACAGCCCCAGGAAGTCATTAGATGTAGAATTTCAACTCTACCCCAGACCTACAGAATCCAGCACTCTGGGGATGGGTCTGGACAATCTGTATGTAACAATCTCTCCAGGCTAAAAGTTAAGAGCCAACTGCTACTCAGAGCAGGTCTTATTCATACAAAGCGTTAGTTTTAGAAATAAGAGTTCATCCAGTGAATGGAATATCATTCAGTGATAAAAAAAAAACGGCTCTCCAGCCTTGAAAAACATGGAGGAATCTTAAATGCATACTACTAAGTGAAAGCCCATCTGAAACGGCTTCATACCATTCAGTATGATTCCAACTCTGACATTCGGAAAAAGACAAAACTATGGAGACAGTATAAGATTAGCAGTCGCCAGGGACTGGAAGAGAAGGAAAGGGCAAATAGGCAGGGTACAGAGGATTTTTAGGGCAATTAAACTACTCTGTATGGTACTGTAATGGTGAATACATGTCCAAATTACACATTTGGAATTACACATTTGTCCAAACCCACAAAATGTACACCACCAACTGTGAGCCTTAATGTAAACTATGGACCCTCGGGCAGGCTGCGCATGTGGAGGTAGGAGGTATATGGGAAATCTCCGTACCTTCCACCCAAATCATCTGTGAACCTAAAACTGCTCTAAAAACAAAGTCTTCTTACTTTTTTAAAAAAATAAGAGTCATTTTACGACTTTACTTAATACTTTTTGTGCTCACAACTATGTCCTTGGTACCTCCATGTACCACGTGTCTCTGAAGACTGACACGGACAAATTCATTAATTTTCACAGTGACCCTTTGAGGCTAGTGCCAGCATTTCTGCCTTACAGGTGAGGAAACTGAGCACAGAAAGGTTAAGAAACTTGCCCCAAATCATGCAGCTAGTGAGACATCATGGCCAGTGTGTGAGATTCCCGTGTCCACCTCCTAAGCACACAACAATCGCAGGCATTGCACAGGACCTGAGTCACCACTGAAGAGGGATGAAGGACAGATGTGAGAAAGGCCAAGGGGTAGGGGGCTCAGAAGCCTGTTGGCCAGGGTTCAGCCAAATGCAAAGCCTGCTATGACAGGTCAGTGAGAACTTTGGTGACTCACGAGGAGACACCAGCACTGACCTTGCTTGCCCCAGGTGAAGGCTGAGATGATAAAAATATTTTAAAATTGATCATGGAAATGGCTGCACAACTCTGTAAATATACTAAAAATTACTGAATTGTACACTTTAAATGAGGGTTTGTGTTGGTATATGAATTATATCTCAATAAGAACAACTAATTTGTAGACAGTGGAAATGAGGAGGGAAATGGGACAGGCTCAGGCGACATAAAAATTAGAACAAAAACAAGGAAGCAGAAGTTAAGTAGAAAATAAGGTGGCTTTAGGAAAATGTGGAGGGAAGCACAGATGAACACCTAGACCCACTTTGATGTGCAAGGTTCCCATCCTTATCCTCGTGTGCAGACTAATTTCCTTTTCTGTGTTCCCTAGAATTTAAACTCAACCTGAAAAGTCCCAGGACTTGTGTTAGAGTATCGGACAGTGCCTGGAAAGGAGTCCTTCCCATTTCTGACACATTCGTCCGTAGTTTGGGCCAGAATAAAGCCTGGTTCTTGCAACAGAGAAAAACCTATGTTCTACTCCGGGTCAATAAACCCACTACTCTGGGTCCCCTCTATCCACCCCTCTCCTGGGAGCTGAGAACTTGGACCAAGGACATGGAGAGGAGAAGGTCCATGGGAAAGAACAGTGCAGTCCTGTCAGAGAATTTCAATCACGACTTAGAGATTTTATGATTGCTGGTGCCAAAGTCTGCAGGGGAACACTGCCATAGATCAAAGCATGTGAAAGGCACCCAGCCTGGACTGCAAACATCACACAAAGCAAGAGATCTGCAAATCCTTTCTGCAGCAGCCACTCTTATAGTTCCTTCTTTCAAGCAAAGTCCTGAAATCGACTGTGTCCAGCATCCATGAGGGCATGCCAAAGGAATCGATGAGGCCAGATTATTATAAGGATGTGCTCATTTCAGACAATAATTTATGTAAAAGACAGATCGTTTTCATCATAAATCACTTTCAACTGGGCACAGAAAAAGTAACAGATAAATCAGATCTTGGTAAATCCAAATGTACCATATGTTTTATTTCTGCAATACAGAGCCTATTAAATCTGTCTCTATCTTCTCTGAAGGAACGACCAAGTTCTTGTACATGGCTTTAACCAACAGCCTTTCTCAAGAGGGAAATTTAAATTGCCACGGTAATCCCCCTCACCTGTAATTTTTGTGCTTCGCACAATACCCTTCCCCAACAACAAAGTCTTCCAACTTAGTTCTCTGTGACCTACGAAATCCCCAAAGTAAGAGCTAAAGCTAAAACTTTTTTTAGTCTCGTTTTCAAATACAGTAATTCTATATGGCAATCAAAAGCTTAAAAGCTCTCTATCAGTTCTTTCATAGGACAACAAACGGAAACCACATGAAGGGCCTCACTGTTCCTAAGCCCACCACTCAAAGTAAATAGGTAGTTTACATACTTCCAACCAGCAGGTAGGTTCTCCCTCAAATGACAGTGACACCTCTTTGTTAAGTGACACCTCAGCTTAGGAAAACAGCCCCAGATAAGAGACTGGAGGAATCAAATGACTCAATTGTGAATGTTTCTTTTTTAAAATTTCACTGAAAAAAGAAATATGACTTCTAATCACATTAAATTTCCTGCTCTTTACAAATTAAGATATCAAAACCCTGACTTCGCAGGAGTGAAATTAGGAAGGATGGAGGAGTCATTTCATTTTTAGAAGCACACAAAGCACTCCAAAGCAATTTGGTAAATATCGTATTCTAGCACTAAACAAGAAAGAGACAACTTTTTACAGATTAGTCCTTTGCCGTACCTTAATAAAATTAGACAAGGGCACGATATGGATATGATAGTTCAAAATATGGACCCAAGATGAGTTTATTTTAAATACAAAATTATGAGATTTTGGACTAAATTCTACTTGGGTTTTCACTTGAAAGTGTGGGTCAGGTGATACAGTGACAAAAACGCTGGCTTCTTTGGGGCCTACATCAATCTGCCTAACGTGACTTCTAGAAGAAGGGGAACACCTTAATCAGAGCTGCCAGCAATTTTAATTAGGCCCCACCCTCAAAATGTAATGCAAAAAAAGATGCTTTCTTTAAACTGCTCCAAAGGATACGCCTCTAATGGGATGCTATCCAAATTTAGCAACGCATGAAAAAATAGCCTCTTCCTGAATTACCTAAATCAAAACATTCCAGTTAGGTGTTGTATTACAATAGTGGAGCCACAGTGAAAACACTCTCATATAAACTGGCAAAGGAAGAAATACAGATATTCTTTCCCTCGACCCAAATCTGAGATGGCCAGCAGCATGTTTTAAAGCTGCATTGTACATTAAGGGAACTACTAGACATACAGGGGGCTACTGAAATTTAAATTAGTTAAAATTAAAGAAGATTTAAAATTTGGTCACTTAGTCCCACAAACTACATTTCAAGTGCTTAAAAGCTGCATGAGGCTAACGGCTACCACAGGCAGATGTGGAAACTTCCATCATCCCCAAAAGTTCTATGGCACAGAATTAATAAGGGACTCTAATAAAACACTACATGTAGATGTTTTTGCTTGGAAAAAAAAAAAAAAGAACCTTGAGACAACTTGAAATCTGCAAATCCTCTTCAAAAGAGTTACTATGTTTTAAGGCAAAATAGAAAACAGATCCAAATTTCAAATTACCTACATGATAGAAACACCTTAAGGGCTGTGGTTTGAAGACTCTGGAATAAGCACACCTTGCCCATACCATCTCTCCCACTGAATAAATATGGGAGCAGCTCCCTGGGCCCAAACTCACAGGTGGGCATCAACACAGAAGAGAGAGCGCCAGAAAAATCCTTCTAGCTCTATAAAGGGCGTAAAGATAAATACATCTTTCCCTACTAGAAGGGCACGGGGAGCACCCCAGTTGTTTTCTTGTCATTTTCTTCATGTTTTAACATCCCAGTCCCCATGGGGTGCTATGGAGGTAGAGCTGGATAAAGAAACAGGTAACTGTGGGAGCATAAAATTCTGAAAGAGAAGAAACTGCCTTTGCAATCAGAGGAGCTAGGATCCCAAGTTGTAGTAAAACACGTCACACTGCCTTTTTTACGTTCTGTCCTTCAACTGCTTAGGCCTGGACACAGGCATAGTTAAGGATAGAGTATTCTGCAGAATAGGTAGTATACAGAGTATACTGCACAACTAAAGCCCAAGGTTTAATGCCACGGGATTGAAGAAGAAGCTCCAAGGTTCAGAGGAGGTCACAGGGAAGAAATTCAGAAAAGTGATCCCTTAAAGTTTTGTATAAACTCTTGAGACCACACATGAGCTATGCATGTGTGGATCTGACCCTGAACTGATATTGAGAATAGAACTGAAAAATAGAACACCACTCAGGTCCCAGACAGGCCACAGTGTGGTGCACACACGAGACATATCCAAATGGCACTACAAAAGATTTGAAAGCACAACTGACATTGGAATCACAAATCTGGAAGGCTGTTGGAAACTTGCAGCCTGAACCCAATGGATCAACTGGCTGCTAAAACAATATCAACATTTCCCATAAGGGTTGAACAACAGAGTCTCGTAGCCAAAATATAGTATTTTAAATCTCCATGATACAATACAAAAGTACTCAACACACAGAGAACCAGGAAAAATCTCAAACAATCAGCAGATATTAAAAACAAGATGACACAGGTGTTGGAATTATCTGACAAAGACTTTAATACAGCTACTAAAAAAATGCTCCAACAAGTGATAAGCACTTTGGAAACAGAACAATGCCATGTCTCAAAAAAAAAAAACTGTAAGACAGTAAAAAAAATGAAAACTTTAAAATAAAACATAAAATAGAAGAAAAACTTCATAGGATGGAAGTGATACTAGTATGGAGAAAACAGATGTCAATAAAAAACTATAGAATCTGAACAAAGAAAAAAGATTTTAAAAAATGGATCCTTACGCACCTGTGGGACAAAATTAAATGGTCTGATATTTCTAACATCAGAGTCCTAGAAGGAGAGGGGAAAAAAGAAATAGTGACTTCCTAAATGTGGCAAAAATATAAACCCACAAAATAAAGAAACTTAGGGCAACTCTAAGGAGAT
The DNA here is from genome assembly GCA_004027375.1 of Macroglossus sobrinus. Classification (NCBI taxonomy): domain Eukaryota; kingdom Metazoa; phylum Chordata; class Mammalia; order Chiroptera; family Pteropodidae; genus Macroglossus; species Macroglossus sobrinus. Next base: position 43,296 of record PVKZ01002348.1, read on the forward strand.
ACACCCAAAGAAATCTACAAAATCAAATTGCTAACAAACTAAAACAATACACGGGGAAAAAATCTTAAAAACAGTCAGAGAAAAAAAGTTACAGAGAGGAAAAACTATTTTAATGGCTGCAGATTTCTCATAAAAAATAACGGAGGTCAGAAGGGATGTGGAACAGAATATGAAAGCATGCAAAAAAACCAACTATCAACCCAGAATTCTGTACCAACCCAACAAAAGCACTCTTAGGAAATGAAGGTATTATTTTCAAATAAAGGAAAAGTAATAGAATTCATCATCAGCAGACTTGCAGTCAAAGAACTGCTCATGGAAATACTTCGTACAGAAGGGAATTAGTATCAGAAGGAGAACCTGGATCATCAGGAATGAAAGAAGAATAAAAATCGTGAACTGGAACCCTCCTATATTGCTGGTAGGAATGCAAAAAGGTACAGCCACTCTGGCAAACAGTTTTGCAGTTTCTTATAAAGTTGAACACACACTTATCATATGACACAGCAATCTCACTTCTAGGTATTTTCCATAAAGAATAAAAACATGTTCTCACAAGAACCCGCACACTAATATTAAAGCAGCTCTATTTACAACTGTCAAAAACTAGAAATAACCCAAATGCCCTTCGACAGGTAAATGCACAAGCAAATTGTGGTTCATCCACACAACGGACGACTGCTCAGTAATAAAAAGGAATGAACCACTGCTCCTGGAACAATGAGGATGAATCACAAGGTATTATACTGCTGACTCAGAAGGTTAACTACTTTATGATTCTAGTACATGACATTCTTGAAAAGACAAGGCTTATGGGTGGTGGGCTGGGGTGGAGAGGCAACTACAAAGGGGTATAACCAGAAAGTTTTAGGGGCTGCAAGACTATTCTTCATCTTGATTTGGGTGGTGGTTACACAAACCTACCTACACTTGTGAGGTTGAAAACAGTCAGGGTCAAAAGTAATTTTTTTAATGTTGACTAAAATACTAAATGCTGAATGTGCATATGACAAAAGACCAAAAAAAAAAAACAACTCATATTTCAACAAATCTGGACTGCATTATTTTTCGTGGCCTGCAAATGGCCCTAAGCCACAGATTTAAAATTGATTTTAAGGAAATCTGAACAAGCGTATATATTTTCATACACCTGGGGAAAATATTTATTCTAATGACACTCACAAGGGCAAGAAAACTCTAAGCGTGGTCATCCTTTAGTTTCTGGAATGTTATTAGTTGGATCCACGTTAAGTCGAAGTATAACGCAAATAATTGTAAATACTCACATTAAAAACAGTATTGTTCGACAGCTCAATCAAATTTTTTAAAGCAGCACCGTCCAGAGAGAGACACAAATATCCAGGTTTAGGGACTCTCCTTGCCACAGAAATCCCTGGCTGTTTCGACTCACCCCCCAGAGTGAGAGCCCGCCGCTGTCTCCAGAGGTGGCCTGTCCTGTGCGCCCCATCATCTGCTCTCCTGTGTCTCTCCTTTGAGAGTGTCACTTTCTCTGTTTACGCACTGGGCTCCCTCCAAGTGGAAAGCAGCCGTCTGATAGATATGTCACTCTGTGTTTGTCTTTCTCTGTCTAAACCATTATCTGTGTCTTTTATTCTCTCTCTCTATTGTTTCATCTTGTCATTTATTGGCCAAAATGCATCACACAGCATGTACCAAAGTTTGCTGAGTGAATGAATGAATCAACCTGCAGACTGGAAGAATGTTTATGAGCTATAACAATACAAATGTGTAATGGCCTATTTTAAAGGGATTTTATAACCGATTTTGATTTTAAAATCTTGTGATGGGATATATTTTCCAAAGAAATCTGCAAAAGTAGCTCCCGTCTCACATGCTCTTCTGCAAGGTGACCCTGACAGTCCCCATCAAGAATCTCTCCACCCTCCAGCCTCAGGGTGGGCCCTGGGATTGCTTTGACCCACAGAATATTAGTAACCCTTTGCCACTTCTGAATGAAGCACAAACTTGGCCAGATTCCATGGTATGCCCTTAGGGCTCTCACTCTTAGAACCCACCTGCCACGACGTTGGAGAGGCCATGTATCGGTTCTCAGGTGGAGGGACCCGAGGTCTGAGCCAACAGTCAGCATCAACCACAGATCATCTTAGTGCGTCATCTGGGCATCCAGCCCAGTCCAGCCTTCGGATCAAACTGCAGCCCCAGCCAACATCTTTCCACAGCCACAGGAGAAACCCCACAAGGAACCTTGTTGACACACAGAACTGGATGGTGTAATAATAAATTATCTGAGTTGTAGAGTGTTTCATTACACAACAGTAGATAATCAAAACAGATATAGGGAGGAATTTCATTTTCTCCATAAATAATTCCAAATAAAGAAGTCTATATTATTTATTCAACCTTATTTGCTTTTCACTTTCTTCCTTCTTTTTCTTTCCAGAAAATAGCATAAAAGATGCTCCCCACCTTTGGTAAGTTATACTGAGTCTACAGAGAGTGGAAAATTTTCAGGTCCCTCATATAAATGCATTTGGAGCTACAAACCCAGGTTGGCACTCCTTAGTCCATTCTTGTCATTTTAATCATGAATAACTGCATCACCCGAAAGAAGCAGCTATTCTTTCTTAAGAGTTCAGCAATCTCTCAAATTTTCAGCATGCTGACAACTCCTCCTCACTGCCCCCCTGCTCAGCCTGGAGGAGGAACCTGGCCACGTTTACACCACATGGCTGGAATCAACCCTACTTTTGTCAGCACAGATTTTTGTAAGGTTACCATTGAGTTATTCTGTCCTCATCTCAGTATTCCCCAACTCCTACTTTGGGGCTAGTGTGCTTAAGAGGCAATGTGTTCAGTATGCCCCTCTTACTCCACATACAACAGGCAGCATTGCTGGCTGCCAAAACATGGGGCATGCATTTTACCATGTAACCCAGGAGGCTGAAAATATAGGAATATACAGAATAAGAATTCTTTTAGCAGCTCCTCAGTATAAATTAGGAAGGCATGGCTCGCAGCCAAAGTAACAACATATGTTGAAGGGAGTGGAGAGGGACCTGAACATCGCAGTCTCGTTCACACTGAGAAATACTAAAGGCCAGCTTTGCCTAAACCTGAAGAACTAGACCCACGCAGGTCCACAGGCCCAGCATCTCCTTGACCATAGTAGCATGACTCACGTTTTTGACTTTGTAAGAGAACCTGAGCAGTCGCTCTGAAATTCTTAAAGTTCATGGAGACTCAGCTCTTTCGTGTTATCCTCACTGTCCTCCTTCTGTCCAATTCTGACAGCTACAGGCTAAGGCTTGTCCCTCTCTGGCCCTGCAAATCTGGTTCCTTCCTCTGGATGAAACCGCACAAAGGTTGATTGTTACCCCCTCCTCAGGCCACCCTCATCCCATCATGTTCCACTTATGTAAAATGCACTTTGACTTATTTACTGCTGCTCGAGTGCATCTGGTCCACACACCCCTTGTCAACCACCGGAAGTGCTCTCTAGTCAGAACACTGAAATGCCACCAAAGAGAACACACAGTGCAACAGGGCCCCTCTGCTGCCATCCCACACACATCTGAAGTGCATTGTCCCCAAGGCAGAAGCACTCACACACCACATCCACAGTAACATACTGTCCTCGGTCTGGCAATAAATATTGTTGTGTTGACAGCACTGTAATTTATCCAGCATCAAACAGCTGAATCCCAGAGTCCAACGCCTCATTCTATACCCAGATTCTTCCATAAAGAGATCCCTTTAGGGAAACTTTTTCGCCCCCTGAAAATTCAGGCTATAAATTACCTTTGGCAAATTAACTTCACTCCTCCTCAAAGATAAATTTTAAAAGAAGAGCACATCTAAGAGAGTACATTAAAAGCTTTTCCATTTGGTGGTCTGTTGAGCTGATTGGGTGACTTAGGCTTCTTCTGCTTCAACAAAGACTTACAGCCTGTAATTCTGTGTCTGTCCCCAGAAAATCAAGTCAGGACATGGAGAAATGACAGAAGCCACCTGGAAGGGGGGCGATGAACTCTCACTCCCAGAAAGGGCCTGCAAGGAGCCATTAAAATTGGACTCACACTTGGGGAGAAAGAGAAGACCCTTCACTTCCACTCCCATGGTGGGAAAGTCAATCCACTTCAGAGAACTATTACAGCAAAAGGCTCTCGCTTAGTTCTACTCAACCATCGCCTCTGGTTACAAAAGTTCTTTGTGACACCCATAAACACACTGCCCAGAAGTGGCGAGTCCACACTCCACACTTCCACTCCTTGAAGTGAATGAGATGCACACCTGTCAGGACTCAGCCGCATCTGTTTCCAAACGTGTTTATGCCAGTGGCACTTATTAACTAAATTATGTAATTAAACAGTATCTCAATATGTAACTTATAAGGAAATATGAAGGTGATAAGAATTCTTTTGAGGAAAACTAAATTGGCTTTGAAAACACTCAATACAATGAAAAAAAAATGTTAGAATGAAGTATGTGAGATAAAACTGTAAATGACTAAGAAAATACTATAAACATCTGACTTGGCCTGCTTAGCAAGTTTCTTTTGGTTTTTATTCTATTTCAAAGAAACCAAAACTAAAAACCCTGGATGTAGTTTATACATAAAAGACAGCTGGGGATGCCTAACAGGTGAATGAATTCATGGGCATTTACATAAGTTGAATACAATGTTTAATATATAAATGTATTGTTTTATTATGTTTTGCTCCTTTAAAAGGCTTTTTTTTTTTTGGTTAGTCCACTGAATTACAGGTTCCAATAGCAGAGGGTAAGCCGCTTTCTACCCATTTCAACATGCAATGCTTTCAATAAAATGTCTAAAGATATTCTCCAAGTGCTTTAATATTTTTGTTAATACCAACTTTTTTAAATGGAAAAGAATTTGACTCAACCAGAGTAACAAACATCTGGCAATAAGAAATATATGTAGAAATCCCTGTAGTGCTCTCAATTCACTTGACAAAGGGGTAGAAATGTAAATGCTTTAAAAAGAATTTCTAGGTACCCTTAAGAAAATAACTGGTTAATTTTCTTATTTTAAGAGCCAGAAGAAAATAGGAAAAGGCCCGTTGCAGTACTTCTCAAATTAATATAACCAGTAGTGAAAAAGTGCTGGACTGACCACAAGTTCTTCTCTTTTTTTCCCTTTCTAAAAGCCCCCAAAAAAGTACTAAGAAAGAAATAAAATAAGATTTAAAGCCATAACCACATAGAAGAAGAAAGCAAATCAGTAGACACATGGTAAAACAGGAAGGAGAATCAATAGCCTAGGGGACCTCTGGGTATGCAACTGAAGCATAAAAGAGTTTCCAGGGCTAATATGGGTACAGAAAGGTTCAGAACTCAGAAATACCAGGTTCATCAGAGAACAAGGCCAGGGTGAAAATGTTGAGACTACAAATATATAGATAGATAAGTAGAAATCCAAACCACCAACTCCTGTCTTAACTATGCCCCCTATACGCATCTGAGCTCAGAACTGCCACTCTGGAATCCATTTGTTAACCTTCCCCTTACCACTAATCCCTGCAGGGGGGCAAAAATACAGTATGGCTGTCATTCAAGAGTAAAATGAAATGGACCATCCCTGGAACATTCTTGTATATCTTGTAAAGTGCCCAGCTCCCAACAATAAACCCGAAGTGAGTCTGCCTGTCTACTAAGGCAAAGGAGCCTCACAAGTTGTGTGCTATTGCATCAATCAAGAATCAACCAAGAAACACCAGGTATCTGAAGAAAGCTCCCAATATGAATAAAAAGTGCCAAGTTAAAAAAAAAAAAAAAGATCCCAGAGGAAACCAAGAAAACTGCAATAGAAAGAAAATTAAATCTCTGGAGACATTAGAGATGGTGCTGGGGTCTTTAAAAATTACAGAATGCAATTTAAAAAAATGATTAGAGAAGAAGGAGCTACTGGAAATTAAAATATGCCAAAATAAAAAGAAAGGTCAGAAGATAAAGCTGAAATGTCACACAGCAAGGCGAACAAAAGGAAATAGTTTCAGAAAGACCTAACAGAAAATATGGAGGGAGATATTATATAAGAAAGTACACAAATAGCAGTCTCAAACTGAAAGACTCAAGTATCTACATGAAAAGAACAAAGCGGGCACTCAGAATAACAAACCAACACACGTGCACCTAATATATCATCAAGAAATTTCAGAGCACCAAGGATAAACAGATCTTCAAATCTCTCCAAACTAAAACAAGTCATCAGAAAAGAAATGAGGATCTAAGACGCAGTGCACCTCTCAGAAGGCAGCACAGGATGCTAGGCAACTGTGAGACAATGTTGTAGAGAACATGACCCTTAACTGAGAATGATACCCAGCCAATCTGTCAGTTAAGAATGACAAACTGTGTGTGTTAAACTGAGAAAACATACCATTTACACACCATTTCTTAGAACATTCCTGTCTCCTCTCTCCAAGCCTCCCTCCACTCTCCTTCTAATACTCATAATTTCATCTACACTTCCTGAGAGGAGATGATCAGAAAATCCCAGGGACACCTGGCATGGGGCACACGCCCATCCCTAAGTCACATGCCCAGCCTAGACTGATGGGAGACAGAAAGACACAGAATGACTTCCCCAGGAGACTGAGGGATTTTGTAGCCAGAAAACAATCAAAAAGGCCAGAGAAAGACTATGGCGCTTCAGAGAAAGAAGAGAGGTACTTATAAAGGGAACATTACCACCTAGATATGCCCAAGTAACTGGATTTCTAGGAAATGTATTAAGTGTTGCCAGAGAACAGTGTTACAGCCAATTCTTGCACAGTCTCTAATAATTCTGAAGAATCATCACAAATGATGTTATCAAACCATTTTACAGCTAGAGTTTGTTATATAGTAGTTATTCCTGTTATGTCTATTGGCAGACTAAATTGTACTCAGGCAAGTCGCTTCATCTCCCAGGTTTAGGTTTATGCTAAAACAGGAGGGGGCAGGGGCCTTAGGCATAATAATCCTTGCCTCCTACCTCAGTGGGAGGTTGTGAGACTTGTAATTAGATTGCATTTGCAAACTGTTCTGAGCTCCCCAGGGAGAGGGGCTATAAATAACTCAAGGTATTATTATCCCCAAAGATAATCAATTATTTTCTCATCAAAAGGAGGTTAACAAAGAAAGGCTTTAAGGAGGGAGACCCCTTAATTTGCTTAAGCCTCCAGCTTTAACAAGATTTCCACAGTGTTTAGAACTTCACAGAACCCCAGTACCAACTCCGGCTTCCTCTAGCAAATGGAATATTTACAGTACCTGAGAAATTCCTTTGTTGCTAGAAAAAATACTAGAATAGCACTTTAATTACGTATATTCTTTAAATTCACTTATTCTACGGACAGGCGGGGGCAGGGCGGGGTGGGGACACTAAGAGTGAATGAATCTGACCTCAGCAGATTCTTCCCTGGGTCTGAGGCCCCACGTTCCTTCATACCTCCATGGCCTTCCTCCTTCCTCTACCCCTGTAAAGGTGACTCATCCGTCGTGGTCAGCTCCAGAAGCAGATTCCTCTCCACAAAACCTTCCTGGCCTTTTTTTTTTTTTTTTTTCTAAGTTCTCTCCATATTTCACATAGACCTCACAGCATGTACCAAACTGAACAATTATGCATATATTGGCACTTACTATAAAATGTGAGTTCCCTGAGGACAGGATCTGTGTTAATTCATGATCAGCAGTATCAGAAGCTTCTCATTACACGCCCAGCACTATGCTGGGCTTGACACTACCCCACTCTTCTTTTTATTTTTTATTTATTTTTTATTTTTTGAGGAATAAAGAAAACTAGACTCTTTGCAATATCAAAGGCCTAAACCAAATGATGGCCCATATTTTCAAAGAAACACACAATGTGAGAAGGGCCCTCAATCGCTAGAAACCAAAATTAAAAGCCAACCATACTTCCAGAACCCTCCAGCAAAGAACTCATTACAAAAAACTCCAGTTTGCTTAAAAAGAAATCCAAAAAAAAAAAAAAAAAGGCACCCTAAAGTCCATGGAAATTGATAAAACGTAGAAAAAGGTATGCCTCATGGGTGGAACTTATTCATCCACATCACCAGAAACGGGACATGAGCTCTATTCCCGAGAAAGGAGATGAAATCCCAGCATACTGGGCCACCCAACCACACCAGGTAGCGGAGAAGAGCACAGCATCTTTCTAAACCTGAGGACAAATCTGAGAGAGAACACTGACCCTCTTTGCCTCCCTACTTCCTTTCTACAAAGATAAATTTCATTTATTTTCTCAATAGGTAACTTACATATGCACATGGAACACAATTCGAAAGTCACCAAGGAAAAAGACGGAAGGCCTCCTTCCACCCACCCCCCAGCCACCAACCCACTCCACAGAGACAACCACCTCAGCGTTCTTTAAATAGCCAAAGTCCTTGAACCCTTCTGGTGGACAGTCATGACTGACACAGGTCAGAAGTGCAAGGGGCCTAGACAAGAGATAAGCTGGGACTTAGACAAAGTCACTCCATCCTTGCCCGAACCTCATCGTGAGTCATGCAACACCAGGCATGGCCACCAAGAAACAAAACCCAGGAACAGTACAGGGTGTGAAGGAAGCCTGGGCCCCACAGACTCACCAAGTATCAAGGGTCCTATGAACTTAGACAAGAATCGCAGAGTTTAGTTCTAACCCTCACCTTCCCCTCTTCTTAAATCAGACCTCTGCCTCTCTGCTCTTGTGTTGTCTGAGAAGATTCTTAGCAAGGTTACAAAAGTGAAAACTGAATTCTCGTCATAATAAATGTTATCAAGGCAGAATATCAATACAAAAAAGCCCAGTCCGTAATCATTACAGACTAAACAGTATCCCTCCAAGATCCATATGTTGAAGTGCTGACACCCAGTACTTCAGAATGTGACCTTACTTGGAGACAGGGCCTTTACAGAGGTGATTAAGTTAATCTGTGGTCATTAGGGTGGACTCTAATCCAAAATGATCGGTGTCTTTACGAAAGAGGAAATTTAGGCACAGTAACACATATAGAGGAACAACCATGCAAGGACACAGGGAGGAGATGGCCATCCACAAGCAAGGGGGAGAGGTCTCAGAAGAAACCAACCCTGCTAACACCTTGAGCGTGGACTTCCTGCTTTCAGAACTGTCAGAGAATAAATTTCCAGTGTTTAAGCCTCCCAGCCTGTGGTATTTTGTTTTAACAACCTGAGCAAACTAATATAGCAATAGATATATGTAAAGTATTTGTGTTTATAGACATGAGCAATAGACAGTGAGAGTCATGAGCCCCAGGATGACGAACCCCTGAATAAAACAGGAGTCCTGAGTCCACACTGGCAGAAGTAGACAAGGTAAGAGTTTGATGAGGAAAGGGGATGGTTTCAAAGTACCTCCCCACTAAATACTAAATAATGATTCATTTCAGAGGGAGAGTCTGGCAGATGAATCTCACTGTTTAGGGAAAGACTGAAAGAGCACACAATCTGACAGGATGAAATGAGAAAGATAAACAGAACCCCACATCTATGCCGGCCGGCCCTGCCAAATATGCCAAACTTGATAAACCAAAACTGGGACTTTCTACAAAACGGGGCTGCTCCCTTCACAAGGGTCAAGTTTGGAAAGGTCAAAAACAGGTTGAGTGATGTTCCAAGAGACCAAAGAGGCCTGGGGCCAAATGCAGACTGTGATCCTAGACTGGGTCCTTCTCACAAAAGGACAGTCCAGGGACCACCAGTCAAACTGTCCTGGATGGAGACTGACAGTAGTCATGTACCAACCCCACTTTCTTCATTTTGATGGCGGTTGTAGGAGTGTATTCGAGAATATGCTTGTTTATTGTAAACACACACTGAAGTGTTTGGGGTGATGAGGCATCTTGTCAGCTACTTACTTTTAAAAGGTTTGGGGTGGTGGGGAATTCTAGTACTTGCAACTTTCTAGTAAATTCCGAACTTCGTAAATATAATTTGGAAAAACCAGAAACTCTACATGTCTAAAAATAGTAGTGTTTAATCTGTTACAGTATGTTGCACTTGACTAGGTAAACATGCCACTATTAAAAACAATGGTTGTGAAGACAAAATAGGCAACAAGGAAAACGTCTATATAATAAAAGCATGTTCATAATCACAAATGAAAATAGAAATACTCCGATATTTTAAAGAGTGAGTTACCTCCAGTGACATAATTACAAATAATTTGTTTTATTTTTATACTGTTTTCATCCCCAAATTGACATACATGAATCGATTTTATAATTAAATGAAAAATTGAGGGGGGCATGAGCATCACTAAGCTATTATTAAGCCTTGTCAGTGAAAGTCATTAGCTGAAAGAAGGCCATGGGATCCTGGGAATGTTGTAAAGAGAAGGGGCTTATAACAAAGCACAACGAGAGCAAGAAGACTTTCAAGGGGAAGAGAGAGAATCAGCGTAGAAAAATGCCTGCCGGGAAGAAGTGTTAAGAGATCCAAATTCAGAAGTGGAGGCTCAGAAGAAAATGCTATCATGGGGCCAGGAAAGTAGTGGCCATTCGTGCTGAGTGTCAGTGTGTGTCTGTATTCAGCGAAGGCAGAGGGAGTGGCTTCTCCTTGTCATATCCGAGCAGAAGTCCACTGAGCCAAGAGCAAATAAGGTTTGGTCCCAGCCCTTTTTATAGCAAGGAGAACCCAAGACTGACCATGCAGCCCACAGAACTAGCCCATGGGCAGGGCAGCCACACCTCCAAGAGAGCTGAAAGGCATTTCAAATGACATGAAGAGGCAGTGAAAACGCTGAGTGGAAAAAAAAAAGAACAAACAAACTGCAAGAGCATATAATATGCCTTGACTTACATAAAGGTCAAACACAGGCAAAAAAAAAAAAAAAAAACTAAGCCACATACTCTTAAGGGATCATTATGGCTCAACTGTATTCTTCCAGAATTCATACTGAAGTCCTAACCCCCAATACTGGAGAATGTGATTGCATTTGGAGATAGGGTTTTCAAAAAAGTAATTAAGTTTAAATGAGGTCGTGAAGGTGGGTCTTCATTCAATATGACTGGTGCCATAAGAAGAGATTAGAGAGTGATTACATTACAAGATATTAACCTGTCCGATCACTATATTATACACATGAAACTAGCATAATATTGTATGCCAACTATACTTAAATAAAAAAAAAGAAGGGGTTAGGACACAGACATACAGAGGAATGGCCACATGAGGACACTGGGAGAAGATGGCCATCTATAAGCCAAGGAGAGAGGCCTCAGAAGAAACCTGGCCACACCTTGACCTTGGACCTCCAGCCTTCAGAACTGTGAGGTTATAATAAATTCTGTTTCTTAAGCAGCCCAGTCTGTGGTAGTTTCTTATGGCAGCCCTAGGAAATGAATATGTGGATATACAGTACTAGCTGGTAAAACCACAAAGATAAGCAAGGGAAGTGTTAACCAAAGATAAAGGACAGTCACTGCCTTAGAAGCCAATGGGACCCAGAAAGCTTCCTAGGAATTAAGAATGAAGCTCAATTTCTTAAACTGGGTGGCAGGTATTCAGCAACTCATTTCATCATCCTTCACGTTGTATACTCATATTTTATATGCTCTTTCGCATGGATGATAAATATGTGTAAAGGTGAAATCTCTCCGTGACACTGTCCAATATGGTAGCCAGTAGCCACATGGGGCTCTCAAAACCTAAATTAATTAAAGTCAAGTACTAAAGTTAGAAATTTAGCTCCCCAGTCACACCAGTCACATTTCAAGTGCTCAACAGCCACATGTGGCTGGTGGCCACTGATTTGGATACCACAGATATAAAACACTTCCATCATGGTAGAAAACACAATTGAGTAGTGCTGCTCTATATAATTTTGCCAGCAAGAGATCTCAGGATAAGGCATCCAAGAATGAGAATCCTCCCATCCAAACAGGAAACCTCCCCCTCTGTCCTGTGTTCTGGCAGCCACAGCTCCTCCTCGCCACTGAAGGTGCCATCATTTCCAACGAAGTCCTTGCTAGGGCTGAAATCCCACCAAAATCTCTTCTCATAAGGATGTCCCACCAAACTTGCAGCACCCTAGGCCCACCCCAGTCAGGCCCCTTTCTAGAGTAACTTCCAGTTAGGAGTAAAATCTAGGATTCCACACCCATGGGGTTCTTGCCAGGGCACATGCATGTCTTGAGAAGCCTGTGTTATGGTCACTTTGAAAGCCACACGAGAAGTCCAGAGTGAAAACACTCACTACTCAACCAGTTAACTAGAACCAAATTGCCACTCAACTTAGAGGAAGCTGGAGGAGATCTCTCTGTGGGAAGGCAAGGTACTGGAGTCCTAATCCCTCTCTTCTCTTCCTTTCACCATCCTGTCTCAGTTCAGTTCCATTCAACCCCACCCGATAAGGCCCACCTGGCCTGTCCACATGACTGCTTCTGCTGAAATCAATCCAAATAGATACAGGCATTGCCCCACACCAGTCAAGGCCCTTCATAGGGCATTTCAAATTTCACTTCCAGTGATGTGTTGGCAGGAATCCCTGTGACACAGGGGCACCCTCCTTCACTAGGGGAGGAACTAGGCATGATCTACCTAATTAACCAATAAAAGATTATTTCCTTTCCACTAACCCTTGATTACTTTTTTTTTCAAATCAGGTCTTCCAGGTACAGAAATTCTATCTTATACATTCTCAGTTCACCATGCCTATTTTCCTGACAGTTTTTAATACTGTCAGAATATTAATGCTGAAGGGCTTTTTGTCAATCTCCTCCCTAATCTGACAACATCTGATGAATTTATTCCTCTCCTGGATTTCCAGTTTAAACAGGAGGCAGAGCGCCCCTCGGGCTGCTAGGCATGTCTAAGACTGTTCCTTCCATCCAGTGAGCACACTTCCATTTCCAGTTTGGCAAAACTTTTGAACATTTTTTTTAACGAACGTCAGGATATAATCTAGATAGATATTAACATGTACTGAATTAAGTCCCAACAGCCTTTGGATCAACTTTTTTTAACCATATTTTCTAAATTAAGTCACCGACTTCCTGTGCTGAGAAGGTGATTAATCAGGAGGGGAGGAAAGAGTTTATTGCCTTAACTCAGCATTTTCTAAGTTACCAGGCAAAGCTCACTAAGCCTTCTACTGAAAAAGCCAACACACTTATGTGCTCAGGAGCCCAGACCTGGCAGTTCCCAGAACAGAGGTTGTAAAGCTTAGCAGCTCTCTCCACTTGCCACGTTTCCCCAGAATATCACTGAATGGCCAGAACCTCTACATCCTAGCTCTCTCCTGCTTGTTAATCAAACCCCAGGAGACAGCCTGGTTTCCAAATGGCAGCATGGTCTGCAGCTGGCCACAGAACAAAGGGAGGAGTGAACAAAGATCAAAGGTCAAAGAGTAGAGGAGAAATTACCTCCCCCCCCCACACACACACACACACACAAAGCCTCTGCTGAAGAGTGGGGGTGGGGACTTATGGTTCCAGAGGCCCCACGCCTGGACCTACTTAACAGGAATGAACCAGCCTCCCAGGACTTTGCTCTTCCTAAAGCTAAATTCTCAGCTCAGTCTATGAAGTCAGGGCGACCACTGTCCTCTCTAGCTGCCTTCACGATCCCTTCAGACTTCCCTGGGGAGGCAAGGGGAGTGGTGGCAGGGTCTCAAGGCCAGGACTTACTAGTGTGTGAACACACCACCTGCATTACTGCACGGGGGTGAGTAGGACAGAGGATATAATTAACGAACAGGGCCAAAAGCCTGGGTGCGACTGGGATCTGAAAGGATGTGGGGAACTCCCTGGAATGTCATTACAAAGAGAAACTACAGGAAAACGCCAAAGCCCCTCTCCCAGGTTGTGATTTTCCTCCAGATTTAATTTCCTTTAATACAGTTAAGTCCATCACCAATTGCAATGTCTAGGCCTTTTTCAGTTCTGGTTGAACAATAAAAAATAAAAATCATGAGATGAACACTAAAATGTGAGCACGGACTACCTACTTTATATTATGAAACCATTCACTGTTTCGAGTGTGACAACGGCAGTGCAGTTCCTTTTCAAAGGAACCCTTATCTTTCTGAGACACATAATTTACGAATAAAATGATGAACTTAGAAGAGAGGGAGAGGATGGAGGTACAAGTAGGCAATCACTATTGGAGCCAGTAAGGGTCCAAGGAGTTCATGGGGTATTCTCTCTACTTCGGTAGGAGTCAGATATTTTCCATAATAAATATTTCATATTAATCCTCTCTCCCCATTCTGAGGGTACACAGCAAGTCCAGGCGGACCTGGGCTGGATTGATGACGTGAATATAAGTCTCCGTCTACACCACACACTGTCTACACCATGGTGTCGGGAAAGGGCAGGGGACCAGGGTCAGGAGTGGCTTTGTCTCACCCTCTGCGCTGAGACAAAGGCCTTCCCAGAGCTTCTCTGGCGATACATACCAAATTCCTTCCCAGAACGAAGTTTCTTTTCTCCTTAAGAAAATCAGGTTTTCCAGCTTGAGGGATGGGGGGTAGCAATGGGTATTAATTGCAGGGTTCTGGTGAGCACACAGATCCAGCGCTCCAGGGGTGTTTGGCCAGCAGCAGGGAGATCAGCAGATGAAAGGAAAAGATAATATTACCTGCTGGGGTTATCTTTCTTCTCACCAAGGGTCATGAACCCATTACTTACCATTTAAAAGCCCAGCAGGAGAGGATCCTATGAACATATAAATACAGACCCCGAAAAGGCTCCCCTGACAATAGAGAGACGACAGCCTGCTTTTCTTTTATCCACGACTGTAGGGAAATCTAATAACCTCTTCAAGAACCCAGAGTAGCTTTTCACTTCCTGGCTCCCAGAACACTCAAAGACAAGACTGGGAGGACCTGCCAGGTGGGGTTTTGCTTCAGGTGACAATCTCCAGTACTTGGCACAGGACACATTAGTCAGAAGAAGAAAATCTTCTAGACTTTCAACAGCCAATTATTCAAAGGTCTCTGGGTTCATCTGTTTTTCAGGTTTGGAAATATTCTAATTTGGTATGCGCTATTTCAAACATATCCAAAAAAGTAAATGAACAATACAACAACCAACTGAAAGCGCTAATCCTTTCTCAATCCCCCTTCAAAGGTCCCCACTATTCTGAATTTATCTTAATTGAGTATTCCCTTACAAGCTTTATGCTTCTACCACAGATGTGTTCATCCCAAAGCAACCTACGAGATTGCTTTGCATAGATTTAACCTTCATGTAAATATAATCAGGTCATTTGTACCCTCATGACTGGCTTTTCTTGCTCAAGTTAGACTGTGAAAGCCATCCACGTTGGCACCTGTGACTCCACTCAATCCACAGCACACTTTTTTTATGGACATCCACCACTGTGGTCTCCTCATGCCCTGTGTGAGGGAGTCTCTGAATGCCTGGAAGTGGGACTGTGAGGTAGAGAGGCAGGATTCAACTTTCCCAGACCAGGCTCAGCTAAGAACGTGGGCATACCAAATGACACTCCTTCCAGCTGCTTCTCCTCTCTGTAGTCTGACTTCTGCATTTTTGTGAGCCTGATGGGGGCAAAGCAGTTATCTCCTCAAGCTTTTCACTTGTATATCCCACTTCATGAGTCTCAGGAAGGTTTCCTCCAGGTGAAGCCGCCTGTTTATATTTCTGAGTTCCACTTATTTCCATGAGGCAAGCATGGATGGTCACACAGATTTAAAGGTACAGACAATGGACCTGAAACCTCCTAACCCATGGTAGGAAGCAGTACTAACTACATCAGAGAGCACCGTGTGCAGGAAAATGCCCAATGATCATCACCACCTCCTTCACTTTGTTCTCCCATACAACACTGATTTTACTAGCTTTCCCACCAGCTGATGGCAGACACTCCTAAAGCTCTCTTAGCTTAACCTCTCCATTGGCACAGTCACAAGCGTGGTAGGGTTGGGATCAGGTAAAACAAAAGTGAACACTTCTCCTGTCCTGCCCAGGCATCCGGAACCACTCTGCTCTCAAAAGCTGATCAAGGCCACTGCTCAGAAATGACAGAACCGAGCGTGTGTCTGACAAAGCGTACCCAGACCAAATTAATCAGGAGAAACCAGTGGCCACCCGGAGAGAAGCGGCCACGGCCTAGGCTACATCCTGCACTGGAAAGGGCCTCTGAGCTGCCAAACCACTCTGGTTTCCAGCTTGGAGAGTGCTGTGGGCACCCGCCAAGTCCTTTCCTCGCTGTTACTCACCTACAGGGCTGCCCACCAAGAGGCTTGGTGGGGTTCTTTTTAACGATTATGGCTCTGTTTTTCTTTGTTTTCTGAGTCTGAACTCTTGGGAGAAATAAAACAATCACAGGATAACTCCATTTGGAAGAAAGGCCATTTAATTAAAGAGATATTGGGGGCTTTGTTCTACCCATGCCTGGCCAACACAATATGGACCTTGGTGCCCATCCAGCTAGATGGGTGGAATGACTCAACACTCCAAGCGCTGGCTGAGCTGAGCACCAACGCCTGGTACTAAGCAAGATCCCCTGCCTACAGAGCTGAGGCTGCCTGGTATGGGTGCACACCCAAGTCCTTAGGGGCCCCAGACATAACTACTGGGCCAATGCATAGGTGGACACACTATGGAGGCCTCCATATCAAATTTGTATTGTAAAAGTCACTTCACGGGGACTGAGAATAAATGTCCTGACATGTACCTGACGTGCTTGGAAGTCTATGGGTCAGTACGCCTCAGCTTTGGAGCTGCTGCCCTCCCTCTGAGGATGCGGGTAGGTACCCACCTCTCAGAGATGCCACCTAGCTGTTCACAGTGCACAGGGTGGACGAGAAGACCAGCTTACTAAAATATACCAGGGCCCAGGTCACACTCTAAAACTCAGCCTGGAACATGCTGACTCCCTAAAACAGAGCCATGAGACCTGGCTTTAGAAAGGTTGACTAGAAAATTTGAGATCCAAAAAATTATTGGTCAGCTTTAAAATACATCTTGCCTCCTCAAGGAGCCTTCAGAGTGAGAACTGAAGTATTTTATGGCTGACTCACACAGGAAACCCCCTCGCCTGAACACTGGATGTGATGCTGGGTTGGAGGAGTGACCTTTCTGCAGCCAAATGCTCCAGGGCCACCAGCCCGAAGCCAGGCAGGCAGGTCTGCACTCCACCCCAGGCCGGGGGAAGGGCCAAGGGGGTGGGGGTATCTAAGGGTCTTTTTCTGATGCCAAATGGAAACAACCAATCTCTTTTCCTCAGTTTTCTGGAAGAAAAGCCTGAAGAGAAAATCAAGGGCCAGAGAGGCCATGTCTGGGGCTGCCAACAAAACTGGCAAGGGCACACCTGTTAAACAGAGACCACTCCCAAGGGCTGCACTCAGACTCAGGCAGGAAAACTAGAATCCCAGCTTCTGGAAACTTCTAGAAAACCCCGGCAGCCTGTCTTTCAGGACAGTGGAGCCAATTCTCTGCTCCCGGCACTGTTTCTTGCCATTCTCACGGACCCCTCTCTGACAAGCTGCTGGAACCAGCACCAGTTCCCCATACCTCATCAGAGAGGATCCCAAATGCTCCAGCTTCCCAAAGTCCTGCCAGGGTTCCACAGGACCCCTGTGGATTGTTCTGCTCAACTCAAATCCAGATCTTTGGACTGACTCTGTAATTACAGCTTACAGAACACACTTGGGCTTCGAAGGGCTAAAAAGATACCATGTGAAGAAGGCGGTTTAAAAACCAAGGTTCATATACATTGAGTCCATTAACGTGAGTCCATAGCTCTTCCAACAGAGAAAGGACCTCCTTTACCCACAGAGCCATTTTCCCTGCACATTCTGGGGTAAACATCACAATCCCATGCCTGGCACACACGTTTAAAATGAGGGCGTGGAAGGAAATACTGGTACTGGCTGTCCCATGAATGTGACCTGGCAGAAACACGCCCGGATCTCAGTGGTTCTGGAACAAAGCCCCTCACCTCTCACAGCACAGAGTGAAAACTCCACCAGGCCCAGTGGGGGTCTCACCAACCCAAACCCCATCAGCCTGGGCTCTTTCCTCCAGAACAGAAGACCACAAATTTCCAAGTGGAAGATTTTCTCTGGGAAAAACGACAAATCACTCAAAGATATCTCCACTGTGAAATGATAATGTTTCACATAAAGAATGCAGGAATCTTCTCCCACATAGCTTTTGTATTCGTAAGAAAACTTCCCATACCAAGATTATAAACTTAACCTCTTACATGTACTTCCTTAGCCTCTTAGATCAACATTCCATATAAAATTTATTTTTGTGAATGGTGAGGGTAGAGCTATTTTTCCCCAAAGGAACACCCAACAGCCCCGACATCTTTGCTGCATTAAGTGTTCGCACAGCCAAGGCTTAATTTCTGAATTCTTTTGTTTTCTTAATATGGTGGTTGTATTAGTTTTCTAGAGCTGCCATAACAAAGTAACACAGCTAGGGGTTCTTCAAAGACAGAAGTGTACATTCTCACAGTCCTGGAGGCCAGAAGCCTGAGATTGAGGTATCAGCAGGGCTGGTTTCTCCTGAGCCCTCTCTCCTCAGCTTGCAGAGGGCTGTTTTCTTCCTCTGTCCTCACACAATCTTCCCTGTGTGTCTGTGTCCTAATCTCCTCATCTTAAAAGGACACCAGCCATGTTGGCTTAGGGCCACCCTAGTAACAACATTTTATCTTAGTTACTTCTTTGAAGGCCCTGTCTCCAAACACAGTCAGATTCTGAGGTACTAGGGTTTAGAACTTCAGCATACGGATTTGGTGGGGACACAATTCAACCTGTAGCAGTTATCTCTATTCCTATATCAAAACACAATACCAATCATTAGAGTCTCAGATTATATTTTTACAGCTAACAAGATAACCTCCCCACTTTTATTGTTTATTTTCAAAATGGTCTTGATTACTTTTAGGTTTGTACTTTTACATGAATGTTAGTATCAACTCATAGATTCTGATGAAAAAGACTTTTCACATTTTTATTAAAAATGCATTAAATGTATAGATTATTTAGTGGACTGACATTTGAATAAAACTGAGTCTCTCTTGATAATAACATTTAATTTGGGTCTTCTTTTGGTATCTCTTAGTAAGTTTATGATTTTCTTGTCATGGATGCTGCACACTTTTTGCTAGATATTTATAGGTGCTTTACAGTTTTGGGTTTTGTTCTAATAGGTCACTCCTAATGCATCAGGAAGCTGACAGGTTTTCTATACAGACATATCTCATTTTAGTGCACTTTGCTTTATTGCACTTTGCAAATACTCCCATTTTTTACAAATTGAAGGTTTATGGTAACCCTGAATCGAGGAAGTCTATTGGCATCATTTTCCAGCAGCATCTTCTCACTTCATGTCTGTCACACTGTTAATTCTAGAAATATTTTAATTTTTTTCATTATCATTATATTTATTATAATCAGTGATCTTTGATGTTACAACTAAAACTGTTTTGGGGCAATATAAGCCACACCTACAAAAGGTGGCAAACTTAATTGATAAATGTTGTATGTGTTCTAACTGCTCCCTTGACCCACAGTTCCCATCTCTCTCCCTCTCCTCGGGCCTCCTTATTCCCACAGACACAACAATATTGAAATTAGGCCAAATAAGAACCCTACAATGGCCTCTAGGTGTAAAAGTGAAAGAAAGAGTCACACTGTGTTTCACTCTAAATCAAAAGCTAGAAATAATTAAGCTTAGTGAAGAAGGCATGTTAAAAGCCAGGACAGGCCAAAAGCTAGGCTTCTTACATCAAAAAGCCAAGTTGTGAACGCAAAGGAAAAGTTCCTGAAGGAAATTTAAAAAGCACTACTCCAGTGAACACATGAATGACAAGAAAACGGTCTTGCTGCTGATATGGAAAATGTTTTAGTGGTCTGGATTGAAGATCAAACCGGCCACAACATCCCGTTAAGCTGAAGCCTAATCCAGAAAAAGGCCCTCTTCAATTCTCTGAAGGGAGCTGCAGAAGAAAAGTCTGAAACTAGGAAAGGTTAGTTCATGAGGTTTAAGGAAAGAAGCCATATCCACCATATAAAAGTACAAGGTGAAGCAGCAAGTGCTAATGTAGAAGTTATCCAGAAAGTCTAGCTGAGATAAAAAATGAAGGTGGCTACACTAAACAACAGATGTACAATGTAGATCAAAAAGCCTTAAACTGGAAAAAAGATCTCATCTATGACTTTATAGCTAGGGAGAAGCAAATGTCTGACTTCAAAGCTTCAAAAGGCAGGCTGACTCTCTTGTTAGGGGTTAATGCAGCTGGTGATTTTAAGTTAAATTTACCATTGCAAAAATCCTAGGACCCTCAACAATTATGCTAAACTGACTCTGCCTGTGCTCTAACTGGAAAAACAAAGCCCAGATGACAGTACACCTGTTTATAACACAGTCTGCTAAATATTATAGGCACAGCGCTGAGACCTATTGCTCAGAAAAAAAAAAATTCACTTCAAAATATTGCTTATGACAATGCACCTGGTCACCCAAGAGCTCTGATGGAGATGTACAACAAGATTGATGTTGTTTTCACGCCTGCTATAACACAACATCCATTCTGCAGTTGATGGATCAAGGAGTAATTTTGACTTTCAGGTCTTATTAAGAAATGCATTTCATAAGGCTATAGCTGCCATAGATGATGATTCTTCTGATGAATCTGAGCAGAGTAAATTGATAACCTTCTAGAAATGATTATTAAGAACATTTGTGATTCATGGGGAAAAATCAAAATATCAGCATCAACAGAAGTTTGGAAGAACTTGATTCTAACCCTCATAGGTGATTTCAAAGGGTTCAAGACTTCAGTAGAGTCACACTACAAGATAGTAAACCATACTACAAAGCTATAGTAATCAAAACAGCATGGATACATTGGTCAATAGAACAGAATAGAGAGCCCAGAAATAAATCCACATTGATATGCTCACTTAATATATGACAAAGGAGGCAAGAATATACAACGGGATAAAGACACTCTCTTCAATAAATGGTGTTAGGAGAAGTAGACAGATTCATGCAAAAAAGGAAAGGAGAGGAAAGGAGAAGAAAGGAGAGGAGAGAAAGAAACTGGACCACTTTCTTACACTGTATACAAGAATAGACTCAAAAAAGATTAAAGACTTAAATGTTAAAACCAGAAACCATAAAATTTCTAGAAGAAAACATAGGTAGTCTCTCTGATATTGCTACTAGTAATTTATTTTCAAACATAGCTCTCAGGCAAGAAAAATAAAAGAATAAAATAAACAAATGGGACTACATCAAACTAAAAAGTTTTGCACAGCAAAGAAAACCACCAGCAAAACAAAGACAGCAAACTGAATGGGAGAAGATATTCACTTATAATACATGTGATAAAAGATTAATATCCAAAATATATAAAGAACTCATACAACTCAACAACAACAAAAAACAAACAATCCTATTAAAAATGAGAACACCTGAACAGATACTTCTCCAAAGAAGAAATACAAACAGCCAATAGACATGTGGAAATATGCTCAAGGTCACTAATCATCAGAAAAATGCAAATTAAAACCATAATGAGATATCACCTCACACCTGTCAGAATGGCTATCATCAATAAATCAAAAAAACAACAAGTGTTGGTGAGGATTCAGAGAAAAGAGAACCCTCACACATTGTTGGTGGGATTGCAAATTGGTACAGCTGCTATGGAAAACTGTCTGGAGGTTTCTCATAAATTAAAAATGGATATACCTTTTGACCCAGCAATTGCACTTCTGGGTATTTATCCAAAGAAAACAAAAACGATAATTCATACAGATCTATGCACTCCAATATTCATGGCTGCACAACTTACAATAGCCAAAATATGGAAGAACCTAAATACCCATCAAAAGACAACTGGATCAAGAAACTATGGTTCATATATACAATGGAATATTACGCAACCATTAAAAAAGTGAAATCCCACCATTTGCAGTGATATGGATGGATCTAGAGGTTATCATGCTGAGTGAAATAAGTCAGACAGAAAAAGATAAATACCATGTGATTTCACTTATATGTGGAATCTAAGCAACAAAAAGAACAAACAAATCAAAAACAGACTCACAAATATAGAGGACAATCTAGTGATGGCCAGTGGAGAGGAGGATTGGAGGGCTAGGAGAAAGGGGTAAAGTGTTAAAGAAGTACAGATTAGTAGATAGATGGTCACAAGGATGGGGAGCACAGCATAGGGAATGCAGTTAGTATTAATGTAATGACTAGGTACAGAACCAGAGGAGAGAAAGAGTAATCAGGGGGATTGTTTTATAAACTATATAAATGTCTGTATACAGTAAACCAATGTACTGATACTTGAAACTAATAATAAAATAAAATTCATAAAAAAATAATTCAGTGGAGGAAATAATTACAGACATGGTGGAAATAGAAAGAGAACTAGAACGAGAAGTGGAGCCTAAAGATATGACTGAATTGCCACAATCTTATGATAAAACTTCAACAGATGATGAGTTGCTTCTTATGCATGAGCAAAGAAAGTAGTTTCTTGAGATAGAATCTAGTCCTGGTGAATATGCTATGAAGAATGTTGAAATGACAACAAAGGATTTAGAATATTACATAGTCTACAGCCATGCTACCCTGAACAAGCCCGATCCTGTCTGATCTCAGAAGCTAAGCAGGGTCGGGCCTAGTTAGTACCTGGATGGGAGACCACCTAGGAAGAGCAGGTGCGGTCGGCATAAAAAATAAATAAATAATAAGGGACTGTAAGCTGATGAGGTCCTTGCAATCTGTGAGGTCAACCAAGGGTTGCCTCTCCTAAAAATTAAAAAAAAAAAAACAGAATATTACATAAACTTAATTAATATAGCAGTGGCAGGGTTTAAGAGAACTGACTCCAATTTTGAAAGTTTTATCGGGAGTGAAATGCTATCAAACAGCATCGCATGCTGCAGAGAAATCATTCCTAAAAGGAAGAGTCAATCAATGTGTCAAACTTCACTGTTTTCTTCTTTTAAGAAATTTCCAGTCACCTCAACTTTCAGTAACCACCACCCTTATCAGTCAACAGCCACTCAAGGCATCAAGGCAAGACCCTCTACCGGCAAAAAGCTTATGACTCACTGAAGGCTGAGATAGCTAGCATTTTTTCGCAATAAAGTATTATTTAATTTAAAATATATATATATGTACATTTTTAAGCATAATGGTATTGCATACTTAGTAAACTATAGAATACTGTAAACATAACTTTTAAATGCAATAGGAAACCAAAAACTTCACGTGACTCACTTTATTGAGATATTTTCTTTATTGTGGTGTTCTGGAACTAAACTCACAGTTCTTGAGGTATGACTGTATTAAACTCATATCCAGTCACCTTGCCAAACACTCTCCTTAGTCTTAATACTGTCAGTTGATTCTCTTTAATTTTCCAGAGCAACATTTATATAACCTACACATAATGACAGCTTTCTCTCCTCTTTTCTAATTACTGTGAATAGGACTTCCAGAACAGCACTGCACAGTAACAATGACTGCAGACATCTGTGTCTTTTCCCTGACTTTCAAATCTTTTACTTGAAATGTAATACTCACTGTAGGTTACCAAAAGATTCCTTTTATTGAGTTATTTAAGGCTATTTTTGCTAATTTTTTCATCAGCAAAGAAATCTGAAATTTAGCAAAAGCATATATGTACAGTATCTACTGAGATTATTTTTCCTTCTAACCTGTTAATGCAGATTATTTTTTAAATGCTTAATCATCCTAGAATCCCTAGGAAAAAAAACACTTGTTATTATTACTCATTTAACATATTGCCAGGTCTTCTTTGCTAAATTCTATACAGGATATTTTGCATCTGTGTTTTCAAGTGTTCAGAAGGTATCCGTGTTCAGTATATTTCCACTGCTACATAACAAATGTCCACAAATTTAGACGTTTAAAACAATAAAACTCATGATTAGCTTACAGTTCTAGAGACAAGAAGTTGAGGCGCAGCACAGCAGGTTCTCAGGTCAGGGTCTCAGAGAGTGAAAATCAAGGTGTCAGCATAGCTGTGTTTCCTTTCCAGAGGCTCTAGATTCACTTGGTTGTTATCTGAATTCGGTCATTTGCATCTATAGGGCTGAGGCCCTCATTCCGTTGCTGGCTGGTCAGCTAGAGGTCACTCTCAGCTTCCAGAAGCCACCCATGTTCCTTGCCACATGGCCCCTCCTTCTTCAAAGCCAGAAACACTCATCATCAAATCCTTATCATTGTTTGACTCCTGACTTCCTGTCTCCGACCTCTAGACCCAGGTGTGTTTCATGAGACAAGGCCAGGCCAGCAGGACAATCTCCCTGTTTGAAAGTCAACTGTGCCACATAATATAACACCTAATGACAAAAGAGAAATCATTATGGCTATAGGCCAGGGAGTGGAGAGGAAGTCTGGAGACACCCTGGCATCCTGCCCACCACCTGCAGAAGGTGCAGAATAGCCTGGCCATGAGGCTAGTTGCCCAGGGCTGCGTTTCATCTTCTGCCACTTCTGGCTTTCACCATGGGCAGGGTGTTTTTTAACATAAGACCAGATCACAGCATTCCTCTGCGCAACACTTCCAAAAGCTGTCCAGTGCACACAGAATATCTAACACCCCTATAGTGGACTGCAAGGCCCTACTCTGGCCCTGCTCTGTGAGCTCTGCAGGCTTGTTCCAGCCTCAGGGCCTTTGCACTGGCCATTCCCTCCACCAGGAAAGTTCTTCCCTCGGACATTCCAGTGTTTCTGTCCCTCATTTCCCACCTTCCTTTGTATGCTGTGCCTCTCCAGCTCATCTGATTTCCCCCGTCATCATAGTATGTGGGTTTGCTCACTGACTGACATCAATTTTGGTTTAAATTATCACTAAACAGAAAAAAAAAAAAACACGCAAAACTCAAAAACCCTCACAGAGAACTCCATGCTCCAAACACACAACATTGGATGTCTGGGGGCGCGTTCACTGATCAAGGAAAATTCTGTCCTTTCCAGTCCCTGCAGGAGACTGTTATTTCTTCACTGAAAACTCTTCCTATTGAAAACAATGACAACACCACATGCTGACAAGGACTTATAGCCAGAGGAACTCTCACTGCTGGAGGGAAAGTAAATGGCACAGCCACTTTGGAAGACAGTTTGTCAGTTTCTTACAAAATGAAAAAAAAACTCGTACCTTCAATCCAGCAATCATGCTGCCTGGTATTTAACCAAATGAACTGAAAACTTATGCCCAAACAAAACCCAGCACAGAGATATTTATAGCAGCTTTATTGACAATCGCCAAAACTTGGATGCAACCAAGGCATCTTTCAGTAGGCGAATAGATAAACAAACTGTGGTACATCCACTCATGGAATATTATTCAGTGTTGCAAAGAAGTGAGCTATCACACCATGAAAAGACAAACGCCGAAGTTCAGTGTTGCAAGCCATAATAAAATTTAGAGTCCAAGAGAAATTACGACTCATTACTGAAAAAATTTCCCCAAATCTGTCTCTCTTCCTCCCTCTAGAAGGGAAATCCAAGCAGTCTGTATCTTGTAGTCTGAAAGAGAAAAGGTGTTTCAGCAGACCAGTCAGGCCCCAACCATGCCATCCTGGCTGCTGACTCTGTATGGCGGAATCTTCTAGATGCAGCCTTGGACCCCCCGCTTCCCCACAATTCTGTCTCACCAAGTTTACCTTCAGAAATCTACTTAAAAACCAACAGAGTTCACTCTTCTCATATCTCCATCTTTCTGTGCAAGGTGATCAAATTGCATCCAGGTTTCTCCTTTCAGATTCTGGGAAGAACTGCCCCCACCTGGAGTTTGTGTAGCAGACAGAACTGCGAGTCACCAGGTGACTTGTCCTGCTCAGACCGCTTTGTTTTTTACCTACTCTCTGCTTCCAGCTCCCATTCTAGAAACTGCCTCACTGGAATGAGGACTGGAACCACGAATAGCGGCCTATATGGCCCCTTAAATCAGGTGGAAAAATGTCCATGTGTCATGTTGTAATCCTTTTTTAAATGACTTCTAAGGGTCCTTTCTTTATCCTTTGGGACTTAAAACTGATTAAACAAAACAATGTTCTGTCCAAACCTGTGTTTTTCTTATTACTTCCTAATCATTTTACCACCGACATAAAAGCCTGTTCTTTTCCAACACTGGGCTCTTTAATCACGCCTGACAGGGCCGCTTTCTGCCTGGCCGGGCCCCCGCAAATACCGCCGGGCAGCACCACCCTATCCTCCACACCCTCCTCAGACCCTCTCCTAGGGTAACACAGCTCATCTGAAGAGCGAGAGCCGGGAGGGGAGGAACAGAGGGTACGTCCAACCCAAGAAAGCTCCTCTTCCCTGTGGATTAGATTTAGCATGGGAGCTGGGT
Source organism: Macroglossus sobrinus (assembly GCA_004027375.1). Classification (NCBI taxonomy): domain Eukaryota; kingdom Metazoa; phylum Chordata; class Mammalia; order Chiroptera; family Pteropodidae; genus Macroglossus; species Macroglossus sobrinus. The sequence continues at coordinate 69,636 of PVKZ01002348.1, forward strand.
ACACATCGGGGGGAGGGCTCACCCTGACCAGGGAGGCACTGTGGTCAGAATCGACACCCCCAAATTAAGTGGGAGGTTGGAGCTCGCAATCCCAATAGACTTGAGTCAAGCGAATTTTAACATTAGCACCTAAAACTACACCACTTAATTTTCAAGCTGCACCCAAATACGGTCTCTATTGTGTGAGGTCAGAATAATCGCGTGGGGAATCAGGACATACAGTCACACCCATCTGTACAGGAGGAGGAAGGAACCGGGTCTCCTGGCATGCCCTTATTTAGGTGCTGCCAGAAGTCTGAGGGCTAACAAATGGTACAAAGGATCCCATGGCTGCCCCCCACCCCAAACAGTAACACAAACTTCCATCACTTTAGGAAATTTCTATCAGATAAAAGCAGAAGTCAGACCAAGTGGTGCTCGGAACAAGGAGCAAAATTTTGAAGACAGGGAGGCACTCCAGGTGGAGGCCAGGATGTGGGGTGAGCTTGGGAACCTGCGGTGGACAAACGACAGGTTTCCCAAGGCCCAGAGGTGGGGTATGGCTGGGCAGCCTTTGGGGCCCACCAGAAGGGAGCTCTGGAGGCTGGCTCACTCAGAACCCCCACCTCTCCTTCTACATCAAGCACTCGAGGCCCAGGGATGTCCACTCCTAGGCTCAGAAAGGCCAGGTTTTGGGAAACCTAGGGGCAGACTCCGTCTGGACACCCAGAGGCCCCTGAGGATGGGTCCACTTCTAAGAGGGGCATCATGTCTATGTAGGTATTCTTGAATACAGAGGAAGCCACCAAGGGCCAGACTGAAGACGCCTAAAGACAGAGGGTGTGCGACACACAGGCCACACAGACATCCTGCAGGTTTGATCCAGATCTCACCATGGCTGGGCTCCCATGCCCTTGATGCCCTCCTCGGGCCTCACCATTGTGGCCACCACCTCTGGAAAGGAAGTCTCAAATGGCTATGTGCATTTAGGGAAATAACCCATGTCCAGGACTTCTCTGAAAAAGGTCCATTCCAACCTTCCTTCAGAGGAAGTGAGCTGTGGCCTACTTAAAGATCCAAAGCAACGACAGCAGTCATCTGGGCAATACCAGGTGGCCAGCACTGTGCTGGTACTCGCTCCACTAACACTCCCCCATGAGGGGAGAAGTGGTGGACACTGAGACCCAGGATATAAAATGACCTGCCCAAAAACACACAGGAAGAGTGAAGATCCGAACCCTAAGAGGCGCCATAGAGCCCACACTTAGGTTCACATCAAATTTACTGGGGTGTCATTTACACATATACCCATTTTTAGGGAATGACAAAAGCACGCACCTATGTTAGTGCCATACACAGTGCAGGGCTCCCTTCACCAAGGGATCTGGGCCAGCGCCCTACTGTCAAAGAGGATCACCACCTAAGCACCCCTACAGGACTTCACCGGCCAGTCCATTCACAAGCTGAATAGACACCTTGTTGGGTGCAGTTCCTGCCTCCACCAAAGGCAGAGATCTGAGGCAGAGGAAGGAAACTGTAGATCCACACATGAAAGGTGCCTGCCAGTGTCTCTGGCACTTTGCACCCAGTCCGAGGCCACCAGGAGGCAGAAGAAGGCCTCAGACTCCAACATGCCATAAGCTTGAGGTCCCTCCTGCTGGCCTTGGCCCCGGTCACTCTGTTCTGCCCAAGAAGTGGCTTTCTGGGTAATGAGGGCGGCCAAGAGTGATGGCCTTGTCATCCTCCAGGTCTCTAGGACCCACAGCCGCCGGGAGCACCTGAGCTGCACCAAGAGACCCGTTCAGTGGACCAGGCACTCATATCCCAAATCTGATCAAAGGAGCCCAGGAGCTATGGGTGAAATGGAGGTGATAAATCCCCCCAGGGCAGAGTGGGGTTGCAAGCAATGACCGGGTCTGAGGTCCGTGCCTGAGGCTGAGGCCTGGCCAGGTGTTCTCTGCCAGAAAGACCACAGGCTGAGCCTCTGCCCAGGTGCCCGGGGAGTGAACTGGTGGCGAGGAGACAGCCTTCCTGCCCTGAGGTGAGGTGCACAGGCGTGTCAACAAGTAAATCAGAGCCACCTGAGAAATAGGTCTGCTTAGGAGCAGACAGGCCGGGAAAGCTGGACTGGGAAGGGAGCAGAGGGAGAGGGGAAAAGGCAGCCACCTGAGACCAGGTTCCCCAAAGTGTTCCTCAAACTCTGCCTTTACCCACCCATGCTTTGACCTCAACATACTCGCACACTAGCAAACTACACACAAACTCATACACATACATATACAGCCACACACATACCACACACTCAAATATACCAGGAGGTAACACATATATACCACCCACACACACAGGCATGCCACCCTCCCACATACACACCAGGCAACCAAGAGTAAGAGAATTAACATTATAAAAGTATAAAATCGACCCGTGACCCGTGAATGCAGCCTTGAGCCTTGGTGATTTAGTAAAACATTAATCTGTAGGAACCTAGAGACCAACAGCATTCCAGCCTGGAATCCAACGGCTCTCCCCATGGAGACAGGTTCCACAGCTCACGTGTGGCTGCTGAGCAACAGACAACTGGAGAAGGGCGAGAATCGGCCCAGCATGTGTTACTGGTCTGGCTCCTGATGAGCCACACACCACACCCAGACAGAGCTCAGGGCATGATATAAGGCCAAGTGTGCTGCAGCAGGGTCCTACCATTCCCCGTGCTCAGTTGGGTCTAGAATGGTCATCAGCTGATCCCATGTGGAGGCCGCCCCACTGCACCAGGGTCCCTGAGCTCTGCACAGGCTAGAGGCATCCTCCCCAGGATGGCACCACAGCTCTGCAATGTGGGGCCCACAGATGAGGCTTGGGGTGGGGTCTGTGGCTGGTGGGGAGCCAAACACCTAAGTGGGGAAGATGGGGGAGGGGAGCATGACAGGCCATGATTAACTTAGACAGGTAATGTGCACACATAATTGTTCAATAATCGTGGCACTGGAGGAAAATGGTGATAACGAGTTTTCAAAGAGTAGACAAACTGGCTTCTTGGAGAAAACCTTTTAAAAGCCACGCAGGAAGCCTGAACAAGAAAAGCAGACAGAAAAGGGAAGGCTGTGGGCTCTCAGTGGCAACCTAAGAGGGTCCCAGGTGGAGATGAGAGCTCCCTCTCACCAGCCTTCATCTGTGTCATAAAGCCACAGTCCCCACATTGTCACTAAGGTTATTCCCACTTTGCGCCTCAATCTTCTAAAACCAGAGGCACCTAAGTCCCTTTTTGGAGGCAAAAAACTTTTAAGTCAAGAATGTGCATCTGTTTGTAAGAAGGGATTCCGTCATCAATTAAAGAGCAACTAAGAAGCAAAACTCTTGGAATTAAAAAGGACTATATTTATAATCAGGTACTAACTAGATTATGAACTGCTTTTCTGGGCAGATTAAAAAAAAAAAAAAAAACTACAGGTTTTCCTAAGAACAAGCCAGGAAGCTTCACAATGAGCCCTCTACTCATGGACCAGATGGGGCGCCAGGCTCTCACCATCATCCCTGAGTTCTCTAATTTTTCTCTAATTCCTCTTTGTCACTCAATGTAAAAAAAACGAGGGCTATCTCATCCAATTGTTTTACTTGACAACCCAACTATATCTGCCTGAAATGAAAATTATACTATAAATAGGAATAGTAAAAATTACATGGTGTATATGAATAAATTACATAGTGCATCTAGTATAAATTATTACTATATCCAACTACACCCATCAGAAATGCAAACCTGCAAGTTAACTGCTTGTGGACATGTTTCAAATACCTGTGGGAAGTCATAAATGCAGACAACCAAGAGACAGAGATAGTTTACAAGTTGCGTCAAATATAACCAAACCTACAGTGACCTCAATTTAGAAGGAAGCTCTAGGTTCTCCAACAGGAGAAAAGCTCTGCGTAATTTCAAATGTTGCCCTCAGTACATTATCTCCTTCCACAGAGAGTTAACTATAAAGGTGCTCTGATGGTTCTCAACCTGAGGCACAGGAAGAGTTTTGTTTATTATTATTCTATAGCCCCTGTGCAAAATAAGGCCATCTGTACCTGTGCCAGGTGCTGCTGGCCTCGACGAGAGCACCAGGCCAGGAGTGCCAAAGGCACTTTACAGAGACCACGGGCACAGTTTCTTCTTTAATTCCCATCGGGTCTCATCTCTTGGATCTACACCATGGAGCTGCCCTGCCCATTTTGCTGACACAAAAACTCAGGCTCTGGGAGGTGAAATGACGTGCAAGGGCTCCACCCAGAGCAAGGTCCCACCTCTGGGACTTTCTGCCTTCCGCGATTTCTCCTCCACAACAAATACAACTGGCACCGGAACAGGGCAGGGTCTCTTCCCAGCCAGAGGGTCTAGCTCATGTGAGACATGGGGGAACAATCTCAACGTGGCCGACTGGCTCCCCGCACACTCCAAAAATAACTAAGAGATTGGGGCTCCCACAAACACAAAGAGGAAGAGTGAGAGACAATTATTTTAAAACGTTTCCTAGTGTTTCATCTAATTCTTTCCTATACTGGAGAAATAACTCGCTTCTAATCCAAAGCACGATGCTCAATTTTCTCTCCTATTTGGCACAAGTACATGAAGTAAACCTCCCCCTGCCTCTGAGGGCCCTTCCCTTTCTTTCCTTCCAGGAAACCCAGATCTCGGGCCCTGGATCAGCTCTCCAGTAGGCCCACCTCACTTCCCCCAGCCCGAAGTCAGGCCTTCCCATGCCTCCATCCCTGGCCACTTGAAGCTTCCCTGCAGAAAGCAGATCTCCAAAAGCACTTCTTGATGGAGAAGTGCCACTGATGTTCACATACCGGGACCTCCTAAACTGCTTGTGGGTCAGGCCAGAACGTCCAGGCCACCGCCAATCAGACCCCATGGGTGAAGGCTGCCCTCGCTCCTCGCTGACACACGAGACTCTGGTAGCAATGAGAGAACAGGGTCGGTCTAACTCATTTTAATATGAACTTGTTCGTCAAGGTGGAATTAACGTATGAACATTTTGTCTGCACTGGCAAACCGAACATCCACTTAAACGATGTAACTGGGGAGGAAATTCTAACACATGCCACAATATTGATGAAACTTGAGGACATCATACTAAGCCAGTTACCAAAGGACAAGTATAGTCTGATTCGATTTACATGAGGACCTAGAGCAGTCAAATTCATACAGGCAGAAAATAGGAGAAGGGTGGTGCAAGGGCTGGGGGAAGAGGGATGAGGAGTTAGCGTTTAAGGGGGACAGAGTTTCAGTTTTGAAAGGTGAAAAGAGTTCTGGAGATGAATGGTAAGGTGGATGCACGATGAGCTCTCCTCTACTTACTGATCAGATGGGACGCAGGGCTCTCACCATCGTCCCTGGGTTCTCTAATGCCGCCAAACTCTACACTTAAAAATAATTAAATGGTCAATTTTATGGGATGTATAATTTACCACAATTTTTAAAAAATAAAGAAAAAAACACATATACTCAAAATAACAAAATACAGAAAAATCTTCTCCCTCTAAAGAGAAAATTCAAGGAAAAGGAAAACTGCTACTTCAAGAGAGCAACTGGATTTTTCTGTGTTCTGGCCCAGAAAGACGGATGGACAAACTGACTCCAGCTAGCTTGGAAGGACACACTTGCATACTGAGTGGAGTCTCTGGCGCACTTATTATGAGTTTCGCCCCTGCCTGGAAAGCTGAGGGAAGGGGGTCAAGCTTAACCCTTAGCCCTACCACGCACCCTTCTCATTTTGTAACACAAGCCCCCAAAATAAATGGGCATTAGACTGGTGGGGTGGCTTTGCCCTAAGAGGTCAATTCATACTTTTTCTTCTCAAGTAAGAAATGAACCTGGTTCCACCTTGTCAAACTCTTCCATGGAATATTTCAAAGGTAGACAGTTAGAGAACAACCTCAACTTAACTGTTCTCTGTAAAAAAATGACAATTTTCTCAAATCAGCAACTTGCCCAGAAACGAGTCTCCTCACATTTTCAGTGTTCCGGAAGCAGCATGGTGCCCACCCTGGGTCAGCCTGGTCATCCTGAGCACAGAGAATTCAAGCAACTCTGCAGACAAAGGAGCTAACAAGGTAGTCAGTTTGTTTCCAGAGCAGCCTTCTTAGGAGCTCATAAAAATACCTAAGGCTGAAGATGGCAAGGCGTATATGGCAATAAAACGCCCACGCTTGTTTTATGTATATAAAGAGAGATTGCTACATTCTCCAAACAAAATCCATTTGATTTGCAAAAACACAATCACTTGATGGCTGAAACATTTCTAAAGGAGAGTGGCTTTTTCTTTTTATATTCAGTGGAACAAAACCAAGGTGAACCACTCACGAGGCCAGGCATCACCATCCTGTATTGTCAGAGTGGCAGCCTCACGCAAACCCTGAACCAGATTGAGTACGAGGATAACAACAGGATATTGGGGTGAGGAAGATTCCTCAGATTGGAACCTGAGAGCTCTCCCAACTTCATTCTCATCAGCTGACGCAAGGATGCCCAGGAGTCAACAGGGTCTAAGAATGTTCCAGCAGCTAGGTTCAGCCTGTCTTCCTCCAGGCCAACTTCCCAAAGCAGATGGCAGGACCTGGGCCAAAGCAAGATATGTCCTTACCCTGGAGAAAAGTCTCAACCCTATTGCTTCTCAATGGTGAGACTGAGGCAGAGGGTGCAGGAGGCCAGGCACCGTGCCAGGCGCCTGAGGCTGCCCTTGAGACATTGGGCCGAGGCCTCCTCTCTGCACTTGGAGGACAGCCACCAGCCCTGCAAAAAGGAACAAGAGCAGACAACCAGACACACTCCAGGCTAACAATGTTCACTCTCCGAAATCAGAAACCCTGGCTCATCATGCTCCCACAGTGGGCCTCAGATAGCTCCTGGTTTCTGATGCCACTTCCGGCTCTAGGGGCCCCTTGTTTCAGGCTAAGGAGGCAGAGGCTCCAAAAAGGAAAATTAAACTGCTCATTACTTATTACCTTAAATACTGCCTGCTGCCTGGAACTGTGCCGAGCTCACAGCTGCAGAACATGTGCACATGGACACAAATGTGCATATGTACACACATGTGCACACAGACACATGTGCACGTGTGTACATGCACTCATGCAAAGGCATGCACAAACACACCCACATGCATGAGCTCACATACTGAGTACACACACGTACACACACATGCATGTATATACACATGTACACACATGGGCATGGACACACTCACATTCCCAAATTTCTTTTTAAAGAGACCACAAGTCCTTGTTCCACGTGGTAGATGAATGTGGGAGGAGGGGAGGTGGCAAAACCACACATTTTTCAGCAGAGACAAAGGAAATGAAAGCAAATGTAAAAAAAATGTGGAAGAAAGTCCAAGAACGAAGAAAGGGAGCCGACCAGCATGCTTTTTTTTTTTTTTTTTAAAAAACCAACAAGCTCTTCCCTGGGAAATTCTAGATCCCAATAGAAGATTACACATTAAAGAAAATGTAGAAAATTATAGACTAGATTTATGTGCAACTCTGAATTGCTGGTTTTAAGAAACTATTATTAATGAAGAGACAAAAACACTGCTCATTTGAAGAGCATTCTTTAAAAAAAAAAAAAAAAAACAGCAATAACTGCTGAGCAGGCATAATAAACGAAAATTCAAGGGAGGGTGTTTAAACCACACCAAAACCTTAGAGGCATGGGTTGTCCCAGAAGCTCCTGCTGTCCTGGCAGCGACCTCTGCTCTGGTGGGGCCAGGGAATCAGCTGTGCTGGGATAGCAGCCTCCCTTAGGGGTCCCTCGGGTTCTGGGAAGCCTGTGTGTCCCCAGGCTGCAAGCAGTTCTCCCCAGGGACGGCAGACTGACATTTCAGTAGCTCATCCAGGTGTAGACCTGGAATGTTCAAAATGACAAACAGTTTATAAGGAAAATTTTTCCCCGACCAATGGAACCAGGTCTATGCATAGCAACTTTTGAGTGTCTACACAACCCTGGTGGATGGCTCAGCAGTATGCATGCACTCACTCCAAAGCCTGAGCAGCCTTCCCACCTCCATACGGTAGCAGGGTACCACTGAATCACAGGGAACTCCATCATACGTTCACAGTCCTAGCTGTAGCCAAAGGGCCACCTAGCCGTGGCCATGGCAGCCCTCCTCTGTCTGGCATCCCAGGAGCCAGTGAAGCAGGAGCTCTTGAGCACCTCTTCTACCAAGCGGGGGGCCCCTTCCTTCATGGAGTTTAAGAAAATCCCTCCAGTTGTGTTTGATTAGTTTCTTACCTTTAAGTTCTGGCCATTGCATACAATCTTTGCATTAGTAACTGGATTTTAATAATTGTTTTATCTTTACTTTTTTTTTTTTTTTTGTATTTTAGAACAGCACTGATTCCCAATGATTAAAGGAAAACGGACTCATCCTTTCCCTGACATTATGAGATGCACAGAACCCTGATGATACAATGTCTAGCCTATAGATTTATACAGCTTCCATCCAGCCCAGTGCATTCAGGTCTTCAGGGTTTTGTTTGTTTGTTTGTTTGTTTTAAGATTTTTTAAATTGTCGTAAACACATAAAATAAAATTTACCATCTTAACCATTTTGCTGTGCAACTATCCATCCACAGAGCTCTTTTCATCTTGCGAAACTGAAACTCCATCCCTCTTCACAACTACTCCTCACTGGGGCTCGTCTATTTTTTTTTTTTTTTTTTAATCAAAGGAGATAAACTGACAGGCTGAGTCACTGCAGCAAATAAAATCCATGTAAGTGAGAAATCTGCACAATAATCTTTAAGCCCTACACAGAAAGTCATTTATATACGAACCCCTTAAAAAGGGGGTCAGGCCTTACATTTTCAGGGACCCAATTGGAGACACAGCCCCAGACCGCTCCTTGAATCACTGGGTGGGACAGTGCCAGTGTCATGAGAGCCAACACACTTGAGAATGTCCCTTCCAAGCACAAACGGAAGCAAATAATCTGTCCACAAGAAAAATCCACAAGAAAAGGAAGTGAAAGAAGGACCGTCTGCACTCTTGAGTACAGGGGATCTGGGTTCCTGTCAGACCCAAGTTCTTTTAGGGTATCACCGTGTGAACCCCAAGTGAAGTGGTATTCTGCAAAACAAAAACAAAGGACAAGAAAGGGTGATTTGAAAACAGCAGGGATCAAAATTGAACTGATTAAGCCATCTTTCTGAGAAAACCACTCTCTGAGCTGCTAGACTACCAGTAACAGCCTTCCCAGCCAGCACATCACGAAGTTCCACTCACTTTAATGCCTAAGTGGGAGCAGCTAACATTCCTTAAATAGAAGTCATCTTCTCAGAACATATTAAGGAAACTTTTCTCTTCTAAATGGAACTACAAATGAAGGGAAATGAATTGTGAGCCTCCTGCCAGCACAGACTCTTCAAAATCATCCAGCCACAGTGCAGGATTAGGGTGCCAGCCCCACCCCCAGGCTCAGGATGCAGACCTGGGCCTTGGACATCCTCCATGCACGTTGCCTCCGGTGGGGGCAGGGCAAAGGTCCAGAGCAAGGGGAAAGAACGTGAGTCTGGTCCTCCGGGAAATATCGGAGGGTGTGATGGAAAAATGACTTCCTTGGAGATTGCAAATGCCACAATGCAAAACCCCATAATGAAAAATCAAAAATAAATTTACCATATGATGCAGCAATTCCACTTCTGAGTATTGAAAAGAATTGAAAGCAAAAAAAAGAAAGTAGGGTCTCAAAGAGGTATTTGCACACTTAACGTTCATAGCAACACTATCCACAATGGCCAAGAGATGGAGGCCACTCAAGTGTCCATGGACAGATAAATGGATAAACAATGGAATATTATTCAGCCTCCATAAGGAAGGAAATCCTGGCACATGCTACATTAGAGATGAACCCTGAAGACATTAAGCTAAGTGAAATAAGCCAATAAACAAATACTGTATGATTCCATTTATATGAGGTCCCTAGCACAGTCAGATTCAGATACATATAGGAGAAGGCTGAGTGTCAGGGGCAGGAGAAAAGGGAATTAGTGTTCAATGGGGACAGAGTTTCAGTCTGGATGAGAAAAGTTGTATGGATGGATGGTGGTAATCGCTGCACAACAAGAGTGTAATTTAATAACCAATTAACTGTTTGACTTAACTACTTCAACTGAATGGCTAAAATGGTTAATTTTACGTTGCCACAACTGAAAATTTTTAAGGATTTTTTTAAATCAAGATATCAAGGGTTTTCTGGGCATTTGGACACAATAGGGAACCAGGTACAAGGGCCCAGGGGACAGGCAGCTCTCATGGCCCTTCCAGGTTGTAAATCGGGAATTAAGTAGCTCATTATCACAGACACATGCCAAGTTATGTACCTGAATGCGCAGTTCTCAATTTGGTGAAAATGCTTATAAATCCATATACCAGGGTTCATGGACAGGGCCTTACAAAGCAAGGTGGCTTTTGTCCTCTTCTCCTCAGAAAGTCTTTGTTTCGTCATTTTCCCAGAAATTGCCCCTTCTGATCAGTAACGACTTCAGAGGGCTCCATCAAAACATGGACACTGATGATGAAGTGAGACTGGGATGAGAATGAAGAGGTCACAGGGCTGGGGAAAGCACACACAAGCTCAGAGCAAGATCCATCCGAAAGCAAGCCAGCCACCATCCTAAAGTTCCCAGACACTGCTTTTGCTTTGAGATGTCACAGAGGGAAGGAGATGAAACCAGCTAAGAAGACAGTCCATGACAAAGGAGACTGGGTTACCTTCACTGCTTCTAAAAGCCCCTCATGAGTTCTGTAGCAGTTTGAGTGTCCTCAGGCTCTTGGGGAAGGCACCCCCAAATGCCCCACAAGGGGATAGCTGTGGGAGGCACCTCTGCACACAGCAAGGAGCCTACAGGACACGATGAGATAAACTTTAGGGTCCCGCACAGATTTAAATGGGACCCAAAGCAGAAATGACAGACAAAGGACACGTTAGGTGAGAGGAAAAAGATAAAAGTCGAGAATCCAAAATCAGTCTGGAGTTGAAATTGCTATTGCTGTATTATCTATTGAGGTGGGGAGGGTGAAGAGAGGGAGGAGTCGAGAGAAGCATCTTGGTCACAAGGAAAATGCAAGGGACATGCCATGCCTTGAAGGACAGGCTGACAGACCCCAAAGGAGGCTGGGGGCAAGCCTGCTTTGAAAACGCAGCCCCGAGGCCACCATGGCCCATCTAGTGCCAGATCTGTAGCAGTAACTGATCCGTGAAGGACATCCATCCACTATTTCCCAACTATGGGAACGCAGATGGTTTTTTTTTTTAATTGAATATTTGGTCAGTTTTAATGACTTTGTAGCCAGGATCACACACAGGCTTTACAGAAGTTATCTTAGCAAACACCAGTCAAGCACTTCCTGCAAGTCAAGCACTGGTCCTAAGGGCTTCATAACTATTAATCAATTTAATCCCCGAGAGGACAACCCGTAAGGTAGGTCGGAACTGGAACTTACCCTATAGGAGAGTGTTTACACGAGAACCCAGAGCGCATCATTAACACCGGGAAATAAACCATACCGGTCCCGAAGAAAGATGTTTACAATAAATTCAGCATCCCTCCACTGCCCCTTCAAATGGACCGATTACTAATTGTTATGAATAACAAATAAAATTAATGTTATATTTAAGAAATTATCCAAAAATGAGCTCCACTGAGATTTTTAAAACACTCAATAAAGCCAAAAGAAACAGCACTCAGATTTTAAGTGAAAGGTGCCAATTAAGAAAAGCGAGTCGAATTCCTAGAAATGCAAACCCCTTATAATTTCACTATAAAAACCCATAAAGCTGACGCCTTGGACAGTTGGAGTCTGCTGACCGGTGGGGGAAAATTTCCCTTCCAACACCCCAAATTAGTACATCACGGCAGATCCGGCTGTTGTCGGCATCGAGCCAACAAGAGAATTTAAAAAGAAACCACAATGACCCCAAACCTCTTTAATTTACAGAACACGGGAGTCCACGAAGCCTAATGCAACACGCCACTTTGCCAAAAACAACCTATAGAATTTCTTTCGGATGAGAAAATTAAAACGGCTTGCTAATTGCTTTTCCTCGCCAGCATTCCATTTTAGAATCTCTGGGCCTAGGCAGCTTTGCCCACTGGGCAGCAAGAATCACTTGTGTCCATCCTTGACTCCGGGGACAAGGCACCTGCACCCACCCTGCATCCACAGACCCCTTAAAACCGAGTAGATTTCTTTTCCGAGCTATCCCCGAATCCCGCTCTGTTCCAGCTAGTGTATGCTTTCGCCAGTCTTGAGAGTTTCAGAAATCAGATTTCAGAAAGCTTTCGCATATTGGGTACCAAAACAGCCACAGCAATGGAAGCAATGGGCTCCAGGGGATAGCAGGGGAGGGGGCGGACAAGGGGGAGTTGGCAGTGTTTAACGGGTTAGAGTTTCAGATGTGCAAGATGAAAAAGTGCTGCCGGTAGATGGTGATGATGATTACACGACAAAGTGAATGTACTTACTGCCACTAAACTATACATTTAATAATGGTTAAAATGATGAATTTTATGTCTATATGTAGTCACAGTTTTTTTAAATGTTCAAAAAAAAAAAGATTTTACAAAATAAGATTACACAGTCCCTCTGGAGAGTTCCTGGCCAGGAACTCTCCATACCAAACTGAAAATACTCAGCCGGTTGCTCACCAAAGCTGACCAGCAGTCTGACCACTGTCGTTGGCCCAGGTGCCTACCCCATCTGCTTGCCTGGCCATGCTCCATTGTCAGGGCAGGCATCCAGCACAGCCAGACTCTAGGAAAGAGAACACTGCAGGCTCAGAGCTCTGCAGAGTTAGGTCAACTTCAAGTTCATAAGCTAAAAACTCAGGCACAAACACTAGCCTCATTGTAGTTCATTAGGTCATCTTGTCACTTGATTTTATTTTTCCTGCCAAACATAAGGTGACAATATCCCAAACGTTCTCCACAGAGTTTAAGCCTGCACTAAAGTTCACTTCAATTCTGTCCAGCACATTGATCACCATCCTCAAAACAATGTCAGTGGCCCTCAGGCTTTTTTTCATCTGAAATCTCAGCACCAGGTTCCGGAGCCAGCTGGTGTCAGCCCCTTGTGATGGAGAAGAATGGACACAAGGCACAGTGGCCTCCACCTCACACAGGGTCGTGAAGTGAACTGAGGACTGTGACTGCCACAGGTGGCACCCAACAGATGACCTGCACACATGGCTTAACTTTAGCGGCCCCCTTTTAACTGTAACACATCTCCTTCTTTATACCCAGCACAGGAGGAGTTCAGTACACTTCTGGTTTCCTTTCGGCGAAGTGAGAAGGGGAATGCAAATGGCAGGCTGTGGTCTAGGTTCTAGAACTGAGTGTTGATCACTCTTAACTGCTCTGTGTCAATGATGTCAGCATCTGTTAACAGAGGCTCTAAGAACTCAAAGTCTTATGAAGGACTTCAGGAAGTCAAGCAGGCTCTGGGGAGTTTGTGTAGTCCCATCTTGACTAAAACTGACTCCACGCAGGAGAGGACAAAAACGGAGGGCAGGGTAACTCTTTTCCTAGGAACCAGTACTGATTTAATCAAATCATGAAAATTTGTTTCTTCAGCCACTAATCATTTTGACACCTGGAATTCTTCTATGGTCTTGACCCGTAACTCTGGAAGGAAATCAGAAACTCAAAGTCACAAATAACTTCACATGTATTTCAAGTCCTGTTAGCTTATTTTGTTTGGTGAAAGCTTCCATGACTTTCCTGTTGGTGAATTCATAAATCCCACCTCGCATCTGTACAATGCTCTGCTCAACAACCAGGTCCATCCGCCCACCCCTGCGGCTTCCCCTGCCTCCTCCCCAAAGCCTCAACTGGGTACCTTTCTCCTACAGAGTAACCCGGAGGGACCCTGGCCTGCACCCACTCTCACCTCTCGCCTCTGCCCTCAAGACCTCACCCCTCTGCCCAATTGCCAATGTCTGCTGGACTTCAAATCCAAAAACCCTCCCTTAAAATCATAAAATTCTCAAGTGGAAGGCAGGCATTCTAAACACTGGCCAGCCTATCCCATCTGTTTCCATTATGATGACTATTTTTCTTTGGTAACTCAACCTTGAGCAAAGCATCCAAACAGTTGACAATTACTGTGTTTGGGACACTTTACCACATCTGAAACCAAGTATTTCATAATTTGGGGCTGGGGGAGCAATTAAGAAGAGAAACTTAGCAACACTTTCAGAAAGTGAAACCAACCGTATTATATAAATAATATTGAACGAATGCTTTCATCGGAGAAACAGGCAGAAGGGGAGAAACTGCAGCTGGCCACCACTGTGGTGGAAAGATCCTCTGAGCTCTTTAAAAAGGACAGATTTCACAAGCACTCAAGGTTTTCCCATCCCCAGATGGAGAATGTCCACTGCCTCTGAGTCTTGAGGAACAAATGAAACCAGGAGGCATGGTGCTGTTCTATAATTCTCGTCTTACTCCTTCCCAGTGGCTCCGAAATTAATTCCCCGTGTTTACTCAAGTATTGCTTATCTGTTTTATCACCAGCCATCCATCTACAGCCATGAATTTCCTCCTGACCTCACTGCATTCCTCCTGTTCCCCTGAACAGTTTAAGAGCAACACTCGGGCTCAGCCCTTCAGCTCTGGCATGGACTTCCAATTCCCTCGTCAAACGGAATCTCTGTGCTTTTATGCTGTTGCTTCCCCGTTCCATTGGGCTGTATGTTTCTCAGTCCTACTATCTAAAAATCAAGTCAGGAAAAAGCAGCCAAAACCTAGATTCTTAGTGGAATAAGATAACTGGGGAGAAACTACCAGCAAAGAAAAAGGAGTCAAGGCTTGAGTCTGGGGACACGGCTCATTATGCAACGAGTGGGAAGATCCTGTGCCCTCACCTTAAAGGCAGAGGTGGGCCATACCTCCTGGGCCTTCAAAGACTCGTCTGTGCTGAAACAGATGAGCTACAAACACGGAAAAAGCTGCCTGGGAGAGCCAGGGCACTGAACATCTGCCTACCATCCCAGCCTTCTTTCCACAGCAGGCCAAGTTCTTGCCCCCTGCTACTTCGAAGCTGCAAGACAGACGGGCTAGCTAAACTCTGCAAAACAGAGGATGCGTGTGATACTCAGAAAATGCCCAGAGGTAACTCCAAAGAGTTATATTGGATCTCTTAGGAAAAAAAAATTTAAAAAAAACAGAGCCTATCAAAAAGACAGACAATAAAAATAAAAACAAGTGTTGGTGAGGATGGAGAGAAAAAGGAACCCTCGTACACTGCTGGGACGCATGTAAAATGGTGCAGACAACTGCGGTAAGCAGTCTGGAGGTTACTAAAAATGTTAAACATGGAATGAGCACCATTTGACTCCTAGGTAGATACCCAAAAGAACTAAAAATGTGTGTCCAAAGACTGGTCCAATATCAGAAGAGGTAAATCCACAGATACAGAAAGCAAATGGTATTTGCCAGGGCCTGAGGTTTATTTTTGAGTAATGAAAATGTTCTAAAATTGACTGTGATGAATGCACAACTCTGTGAATATACTAAAATTTACTAAACTGTACATTTAAAATGATGAGTTTTATGGTATGTGAATTACATAAAAAAAAAAAAAGAATCTATCCAAGGGAAGCTTGAACCATACAAAATCATACAAAATCACTATTCAACCTTTTTAAAAATACTTTATTTTTGCAAAGCAGTTCAGTTTTACAGAAACATTGAGCAGAAAGTATAAAGAGTTCCCCATGGGCCCCCTTCCTACCACACCCACTCAGCTACTTCCCCTATTATTAATATCTTGCACTGGTGTGGTAAATTTGTTACACCGATGAACCAATATCGATATATTGTTATTAACTGAAGTCTACAGTTACTCTAAGGGCTGTAACAAATGCATAGGTCATGTAGCTGCTACTACAGTATCATGTATCAGAGTGGCTTCACTGCCCTAACAACCCCCTGTGCTCCACCCATCATTCATACCTCCCTTCTCCCCAAAACCCTGACTACCACTAGTTTTTTTAGTGTCTCCATAGTTTTGTCTTTTCCAGAATATCACGTGATTGAGATCAGTCTGCAGGCTTTTCAGACTAGCTTCTTTCACTTAATATTCAACCATTTTTGACCTACAAAGGCAGTGATTTCACACTGCTCATTCAACCTAACAGAATTATGTATATGTATACATATATATACATGCAAGCACACACATGTGCACAAACACACACCAGCTTACGAGATGAGTCCAGTCACTCTTTCCAGCACTGAATGAGAAACTCTGGAACGTGTACCCACCACAGAGTGGGCTGGGGGTGCAGCATTGACAACAGCGGCCACAGTCCTGTCCTCATGAAGCTTCAGGTCCAGCAGGGCACATGGCGCCCTGAGGCCACATGGGACCTAGGCCCTGAGAGGGGTCAGGCCATACGCAGCCTGTGAATCCCCAGACAAGAACACAGACACACTGAAGCTGGCACCTTCTGGAAATAGGGTCAGCCAGACAAATGGGGAGCGAGGAGGAAGTGCAAGTAGAAGAGGCTATCCTTGCAAGCTAAGGATGCTGAGGGCATTCCCTGTGTGTGGTGCTCATGAGAGCACCTAGACTGGTGAGCTGAAGCCAGAGAGGCCAGGAGGGAGCCCCTCCCATTCACAGCTCAGTGCTCCCCCGCCCCCAGCCTCCCTTCAAATTCATCCTGTGATGACTAAATACTGCATAGAGCTTGTTGGGTAGGCAACTTTATAACTAGAAAGTTCACTGTTGAATCGAAATGAAATCTGTGTTCCAGTAACCTCCCACTAGCGATCCTACTGTCCCCTTCCTAATGTTCCCCTTAGAAGCCAAGTGCAGAGGGTCACCGGTCAAGTTCTTCCACATGACAAACTTTAAAGATCTGAGGGTGGCCCAACACCAGGCTTCCCATAAATCTCCTTTAAATCTTCTCCATACATCAGGTTCGTGGCCCCAATGGTTTAAAATAAGATGGAGGAAAACCCTTAAACTGGCTTTCTGGAGGACTCTTAAGACAAATGACATGAGATTGCTATTTTTGTAGATTGGAAACGGTCAAAGACAGGCAATTTCATATGGTGCAACCTCATATCTTGTCAAAATAGGCACAAGTGATGGAATGTCCTGCAATTCAATAGTGGTGATGGCTGCAGGATTCTGTGAATTGTACACACTGAAAAGGATTTTATGATTTGTGTGCTCAATCTCGATAATTCCATTGTTAAAATAAAAGAATTGCAGGGGTGAGTACCTGCAAATGTCCTGTGACCATAATCTGTATTCAGATCAAAGAGTCTTGCTTCTGTGTAGCAAAAACTCTTCACTAAAGATGACTAAGGTGGAAAAAAAAACAAGAAAGAATTCAGCAATCACTGCCCTCCGACTTCCAGATCTTCCCTGGTCACCTGCCCACAGTGACCCGCCTCAGCAGTCCAGTGCCCTCTGCCAACCAGATTTTCTAGGCAGCTCCTCTCCACACAATCACACTTGCCTAGGTTTTTAACTGACGCACTCCAGCTTCCCAAACACACTGGAAAATCTCTTAGGACAAACACTACGTCATGCAAAAACGTCTTCGCATTTCCAAGAAAACACTTTGCTCTTAAATAGGCATCACTAAGCGTGTTTATACAAGATTCCTTGCTTTTAAACAGCTGACTTCTCAGACTGCTAGACTTCTGCAGCCTAACCGCACGACATGATGTGCTTGGATCTGTACACCCATCCACTTCCTTTCACTTTGTTCTTTCTTAAAAACCAAATTTTTTCTAGATAAACTGATATTACAGCAAAGGCCAGCCTGTAAAGACTGTAAAATCCACAGATGCTTCTGTCTCTGAGCCCAGGGCTATCTGAACAGTGAATCTGAGATTTATGACCTTCCAGATATTACGCCTCCCCCTTGCTTCCAGCATTAACGTTATTCAAAGAGCTCAGAGGATCATTTCACATGTTTAACAACCTCATTTAACTTTTTTCTTCTTACC
The DNA here is from genome assembly GCA_004027375.1 of Macroglossus sobrinus. NCBI lineage: Eukaryota > Metazoa > Chordata > Mammalia > Chiroptera > Pteropodidae > Macroglossus > Macroglossus sobrinus. The sequence continues at coordinate 87,627 of PVKZ01002348.1, forward strand.
AAGTGTGTACCTGGGTTCCTATGAGGCCAGTTGAGTTCTGAGTCTCAGAAGGAACTTGTTCTTTCTGACACTTGGCAATAAAAATTCTCATTTCAGCTGCTTCTGCCAGTGCACTGAGGTCTTTCAGCCTGCCAGATGGAGGGTGGGAAGGCCTCAGATTCTGCTTCCTAGCACCCGGCTGGTAAGGTTCCCCGACGCCCCTTAGAGCAGGCATCTACATGCATTACCAGGGTGAATTCAAGGGGGAGAAGAACCCACAGAACCCACAACATTTACTGAACCTATGTTTTCGGAAACATTTTCATACAGGATGGACAGGACTACTCCGAGCAGCCCAGGCCCCCACCCTGTATCTGTCCAGCCAAGGACACCTGACCCTTAAATGTCTGAAAAGGACAGAAGGACTCCAGTCTCTACAAGTCCAATTCAACCCCCAATATTAAGAAGATTTGATTTTGGGCAGTGACAATAATATACGAAAAGCTCTGCATGTAAGAATGATGAACACATGTCAATGGGGTCATTTGGTTTATTTTCTTTATTTTTGTTTAAATTGTGTGCACTTGTCTAATAGGAATTAGAGAGCTATTCAGGGGTTATGTTAAACTGAACTTCTTTGCAACAGATACGAGTTTTCACACTTTCACCAGCATCTTGTTCAATGTGCAGTTTTTACCACGTTACACAAATTGAGATTTCTAAACACGTGGCTGTTTTTTCTATGTTCACCAGAATTACTTTTTAAAATGTCATTTAAGTTATTCAATAATCAGTCTACAAAATTTAGAAGAGGAAGAGGAGAAAGAAGAGGAGGAGGAGGAAAGAGAAGAAAAGGATGATTCGAGAGCTATTTCTCCTCTTCTGAGTGACTGGTAAGGAGCTGGGAGAGAACCTCATCCTCGACGAGACTGTACAGTGTGACCCAAATATGGACATATAACATACCACCTGATTTGAAAATTCTGAAACTGTGATGTTCATTTTTTTTTTTTTGTAACTTTAGACTGTTTGTATCTAAGAACAAACCTTGTACTTTCCTCTTCTGCACAAGACATGTGGAGAGAGGAGAAAGGGGAGAATCCTGTGGGAGAAAGTGACCTCTCATTCACTCAGCAGAGCACCTGCTGTGTTGGAGTCAGGTGCTCCTCCAGGTGCTCAGGAATATACACCTACGACGGAGGAAGGGAAGATCTCTGCCCTAGGGGTGGGGGGGGGTAGGCAGACAAAAAAACGACACACGTCATAAATAGGTCAAGGAGACGGTATGTTCAAAGGGGACGGAGCTGTGCACAGAACAGGAAGGAGCACCCAATAAAGGTATCAGGAGAGATGTGAAGTGACCATAATTCAATTACTGTGGCCCAGACAATCAGGTATGGGCCAAAGGTGGTGGTGCCGCATCGATCTGTATGGAAATGAAAGTTCCAAGTTTTAGATATAGTATTTTATTAATTGCTAAAATATGGAACAAGCTATCATGGAAATCAGCCAAAATAGTGGAGACATAGCCGGCACCAGTCAGCTGACCTCACACCAGGGTCTCTGCCAATGCACTGGACCCATACCGGAAGGGCTGGACACACAGCGTCCCAGAGTGGACACGAGGCTCCCATCCTGACCAAGCGCCAGGTGACATGCGGCCAGTCCCAGACAGAAGTGCTGTCGCTCCCTCACAAAAGTTGCTATGGGCAGGCTCTGGGCATATCCTAGGGCTGCCTCTTCTGCAGGACAGTCAGTCAAGAACTCAACCTCAACTCGTATGAGAATGTCTTCCTTTAACACAAGGGGAGGTTAAAAGTGGACTTCAACTATAAACTTTAAGAACAACCAAGTGTGGTAAATCTTTTACTTGGGAAATTACACTTGATATAATTCTTTCAAGTATATTTATGTCAAAAGTGAGGCTGACGCAGGACAGCGATGGCTTGCTTGCAGTGGCTGGGGAACCCCAAGCACACGTCCGCAGGGAGAAGACACGGGTCATGACCCTGTGGCTTACTCAAAGGTGCCTCAACCTGTTTGTGTCACCAAGTTCCTCCCCTGCCAACCTTGAGATAAGGAGGCCTACACTAAATTAACCCCAGTTAATTAACACTGGCAAAGGACATGAACAGACATGTCTCCAAAGCAGACGTATGGGTGGCCAACGAGCATACAAGAGGGTGCTCAACACCAGCAGCCCTGGGGGAGATGCAGATCCAAACCATGGCGAGAAACCAGACACACCCATTAGAATGGCTGTTATCAAATACGAGTACTGGAGACAAGGCTCAGAAGTCGGGCCCCTCACAAACTGCTGGCGAGAGTAGAAGAGGGTGCAGCTGCTGTCGAAAACAGTCGTGCACTGTCTCAAATACTACACAGAATTACCCCATGACCCTGCAACCCCAGTCCCATGTACTCAGGAGAGCTGAATGTGCCTATGTGAGGGAGATGGTACTGTGGGAGGCAGCAACGATTTCTCCAGCGGGTCCCATCTTCCTCTCTGCAGTCCAATGAGAAACCATTAAATACCAATAGACTGACTTCCATATTAAATGTTGGAGGTTAAGCAGACTAAAAGAATGTTTTTCTGAAACATTAGGCAAAAATCTCTTACAAAGCCTGTCTGTCGGCTCTCTGGTATTAGTGCTTCCTCTTCCTGGGGCTGGGTCATGTGGTCTGGCCCCCTCCTCCTGGGGGCACATGCTGCCTTCAGCCACTCCAAGCACTGTCCCCGACAGCTGCCCACCACGACTGGCTCTGCTGGACATGGCCTCCCTCGCCTCCAGAGAGCACATCCTGCCCACCTTCACATAAAGCCACTCCCTCAGGCCAAAGACTTTCAATTTAAAAAAAAAAAAAAAAGAATAACAAGAGACAGTAAAGGGGCTATTACACAGATCAGAGGACTTCAGAGCACACCTAGTACAGAGATGTTCCTCGTATTCTGTTGAAAAAAAACAAGAAACCAGCAGTCCCTAGGCATACAGCAGGTGCTCATAACTACTCCGACTGGCTAAAATGATGAAGACAGTATGACACAGTACAGAGCCTTGCAGTCCGACAGAACTCTCTGTGGTGATAGAAATGCCTGCACTGTCCAAAATGGCAGCCCCTGGCCACACTCTTAAGGCTAATGGCCTCCACAACCCTTCTCCTATCCCAGCCCTGCTATAAGAACCATACCAGAATCCCCTGGATGGCTTGTTAAAGCAGAGGTTGCTGAACTCCAACTCAAATTCCTGATTAGAAAAGTTTGGGGCAGACCGAAGAACTTGCACTTCTAGCTTTTTCCCAGGTGATGCTGGTCCAGGGAACACACTGAGACAATAACTGCCAAAGCACCTGGCATCTGTTCATCTTGCATTAACTCATACAACCTCAGGAATGCATTTTCCCAACATATAGCTTTCACCCATCGCACTAAATAGGACGTCCCAGGGGAGCTCTGCCCTCTCCCAGCAGAGCTGGTCTCAGCCAGCCAGGACCCCAAAGATGCACTCAGCCTCCAGTATGTGGACGGACACACACACACACACACACACACACACACACACACTTCTCCAATTTCTGACTCATCTCTGCACAAACCTCAATTGCAAATTAGCTATCCATAATTATTCCCCAACCTAAGATGCGCGCCTGCGCACACACACACATGCACACACACACACACACACCCCTTCGTTTCCTGAATAGAAAAAAATCTACAGACAGATAATCCACAGAAACTCAAATGACAGTGATTTGATATGCAGAGTGCTGGTCAGAGGAGATGAAACCTCATTCATCATATCTACTCATTCATAAGAATTTGGGGTACAGATCAGGAGCTATGACACCCCTTTGAACTCAACAGTGATGGACACCTGGGTAGTGGGACCTCAGAAAAGTGTTTCCCTCTTTGCAGGGACAAACAATTTGGCTTCTATACATCATGCCCAATTTCTCCTGTCTGACTTGTATGCACACTTAAGGAGGCAGCCTCCATCTATCCATCCAATAGGGATTTAAAACGTCAAGTCATCATCGTGGTCATTGATCATTACTGCCATAAGATGTAGAAATCCATCTATTTTTACAAACAATCAAGAGCATCATATCCGGATAAACCCTGAGGACATTATGCTGATCGAAAAAAGTCACAGATAGATAGATACTGTGCAATTCCACTTAACAGGCGGTCCTCAGGGTGGTCAAGTTCATGGACACTGAAAGTAGGAAGGTGGGTACCAGGTGCTGGGGGGTGGGGATGGGGAGTTAGTGTTTACTGGAAACAGAGTTGAGATGAGAGAGTCACTGTGATAGATAGAGGTAATGATGCACAGCAATATCAATGTACTTAATGCCACTCAACTGTACACTTAGAATTGTTATGATGGTAAAGTTTATGTTGTGTGTATTTTACCACAATTTTAAGCATAAAGATAGTTTTTTTTATAAGAGTGGCATGTCATTGTAATTGATGAAACAGATCTCTTTTGCCCTGTATTTCACAGCCCAACTCAGCCAAACAGGACAAAGTAACCCTTTTTAGGACCAGAACTATTTCATCAGCAACTACACTGTGCCCCAAAGAGGCCTCTCCTCCCAGAGCAGGGTCAGAGGTCATACTGCCCTTCCTTCCCAGAGTGGCTCTCCTGGAGCATTGCCTACAGAGGAGGAGGGGGTGGGATGTGGCCCCCTGCTAGTGGACAAAATGGGCGGGAACACCTCCCACCCCGCCTGCCTGACAGTTCTGTGTTGTAGATTCTGTAACTCTCTACTGACTTCTACTCATCACAGGGCCAGTTGTATTAACTCTATTTTCTTAATTTTCCGTATTTGGTGCTCTGGTACCTGTGGCCTCACTGATCAGAAAGAGGCTGCCCCTCCCACTGCCAGTCAATTCTTAGAACAAAAGGGCTCCCAGGTGAGGACATGCCTTTCATATGCAAATCAGCAGGACTCACCTCCTGCTATCTCCTTAAATAATGCTCACACACCAAGCCAATGTGTCCCAGCCCTAAGCCACCCAGGAGCAGGTATCAGACAACAGGGACAGCCCTGTGTCCCAAAGCCTGCCAGAATTATTCCAACTGGCTAAACCTAATAAGCCATTTATTCTTCCCAGCCTCGCTCATCTCCTCAAAGACACCCCAACCAAGTCTCCAACCTCGCTCTACCCCCAATTCTGCTTCTGTCTCCTGACCAACCTGGTGCTTCCCTATGTAGCCCTATGTGGTTATGTCCCCTTCGCTTGGGAAATGTAAGAAATAAACAATGTAAAATTGTTTTTCAATGTAAAATCCCACAGGTACCATCACTGGCACACCCACTGCCCACTATTTGGGATGTTCTGTGCAGTAACATAAAGAAAGTGAGGGTGGGAGAACCAGCTGAATGCAAGGTCTGGCTGGTCACAGGCCTGGCTGGTCCAAGGTCTGGCTGTGATCCAGGCCCGCGGCTAGAAATAGGACCCCGGATTTAGAATGTTACAACAGCGTAGTAGGGTGCCTGCGCCTAAAATACATAAACATGCTTCAGCTTATTGTATCACGCATGTGTGGCTGAACGCCACTATTTGCTCTGCTATGTGTGGAGCCATGTGGTCCCCTGGAGAGCAGAAGGGGAGCACAAGAAGGGGAGCAGAAGAAGTGTATGCGATACCACGCAATAAAACTACACTTGCCCCAAGAGAACTGCGTTCCTCACAATAAAGTTGATGCCTGCCGTTTCATTCTCGTGTCTGCTTCCTGTGCATTCTTCCAACTTGGCGTCTCACCATCGAACTTCCCTTCTTGATCAGCTCGGTGCTGACAGAAAGGACCATAAGCTAATGCTGCTGCCCACCTCGCGCTGCTTCAGTTCCCTCATCTATAAAAGAGAGTAATAATAGCACCTCTCCCCAGAGATTTTCTGATGACATGAGACAATTTATCTAAAGACATTATACTGACCCTGGCCCAAAGCAAGCACTGAGGGAAACTGTCCAGACGGTCTGCACTGAGCGTGGAAGGCTGCCCTGGTCTGCCAGGGTCTCAATCACATGGAGGAACTGGGCACTTCTTGTCTTTGTAGTCCTCATTGCTAGTTCAGTAAATATTGAGGTTTAAATATCAAAACACCTCAGCATGCAGACTGTCCATTTTGTTTTGAGGTTTTAAACAGACAAACTGATAAGATAATCAGCAATGCATGGTGTCACTGCTCTTCTCTGCAAGTGCTCAAGTTCATGCTGTGAAGCAAGTAAGTCTTTGCACTGTGGCTCCGTGATGAAGGCAGAACCACCATGCTTTTTGTGGTTCTACAGATTAAGAAACAGTAAACCCCCACACCTATAGTCCCCAAAACAAAAGAGCTCCATAATCTAATGCGTTTAGAAAACACTGTGTCAAAAAATACAAAACAGGTTTCTGTAAAACAGCATGTGTCAGTCTCCAAAATGTGACTACTTAAAGGTCAGACCTGTGGTCAGCATCGATGTCCCCAGACTACCAATACTTTGCAGTTCAGCAAAGGAGACTTCAGACAATTCCTTAATGGTGTGACTGGTGGAGTAAGGGGTTCCACCCTACACGACCAACAATATACACCATCAAGACATTGAAAGCACACTTCCAAGAAAAGTGACATTCAAATATACAAAAGAACCAGCACTAGAATTCGCTTCTGGTTCCCTCAAGAATTCTTTTCAACTCATGTTCCAAACACATTTGGACTCTGAATAAAAGATGCGGAACAAAAATGTTTCACTCTATCCCCGCCATTCTCTCCATTTAAGAAAACGTAAGAACAGCCTCAACTCCAAACCACCAGAAAACTAGAAACAAGGAGGAGAACGGATGGCTCTGACACCACCAGTGACATCTTCACCTAACCTCCTCCAATGAGCACCCTAATTAGGGATGAAGGCGCCAGGACTGGGGTCACAGCGCAGCTGGAGCTCTCTTGCCCGGCTTCCACCTCACAGAAATTGAGAGCAAAGGTGGTGGAAAAACTGAGCAAATTTGTTTTGTTTCAAATTCTCAGACTCAGATCCAACAGCAGCAGCCACTCCACTCTGACTGTGTAAAAGGTTTACCTGGAAGCTTTAAAACAAAATCTGGAGACCCAAACCGTGACACCCCAGCCAGTTTAATCAGAATGTAAAGCAAGGAGGGAGGATACCAAACACCACAGGTTTTAAAGCTCCCTGAAAAAGCAGAGATTCTCATTAGAATCACTGGAAGCATTTGTGCATGACTTGGATCCCACTCAAGACAAATACTCCACAAGTGAGTCCATCTCACAAGCAAGGATGAAAATCACTTCGAAGAAGTCGAAAAATGGCAGACCCGCTGACTACAGAAGCGGAGACACAACATACCTATAGGTGGTAGCCCTGATACTATGGCAACTGAAAAACATACATTCAAAGGTAAAATACATTAAATGAACTGAAGAAAGAAAGACTTATTAACCAATTCAAGTCATGGGTCCCAAGAAAATTGAATAAAACCAGTCATTATCAAGATATAACTGGTGAAGTTCCTGAATTTCAAGAATTTTTATGTGCCTGGTAAATCTTTGCCCTTCTATGTTTTACCTTCTAGACGATGGATTTAAATTAGCCATGTAACATAAAAGGCAAAGAAAATAAATCAAATAAAAGAAAGAGAAAAGTAAGCATTAACAATAGAAAATATAATAATAAAAAAAGTGACAAATATAAGGCCAAATATATTCTTTCAAGAAACATGACAAAGGAAAAACTTATTACTAGAAGAAAAATGACACTCAGAATCAAAACCCAAATAAAGGTATTTGTTGTATTTAAAATTTTTCTAAATCCAAACAACTGGGAGATAGAAAAAATGTAAAGGCAAAGACTGGGCAAATGTCACATATAAGAAAAATCACATAATATTAATATATGTGATTTAATTAGAAGCAAAAAGCAAAAGGAACACTTCAAAATTACTAAGGGTACAATCCTCAGTGAGGATCTTTTATGAATATATATGCCCAAAACACAAAGTATAAATTGAAATAAAATCAGAGAAACAGAAATACGGCATACTTGAATTTGTCTCTCTGCTCTAGGCAGATAAAGCAAGCAAAAAGCATAAAAAAGATACAGAAAAACAAAATTACATAATCAGTGAGGCTGCTCCAAACTGGGATTGTGTTTTTTAAGTCCCAACTGGACTTAATAAATAAAAACCATATTCTAAGGCATTAAAAAACATCAAATTCCCCAACACCAGAATATATATATACACTCTCTGTCAATATAATAAATGAACCTAGAAAATAATTCCCTAGAAGTATTAAAATTTCTTCTAAAACAACTTCTGAATCACAAAAGAAATAAAAATTGAGATTATAAAATATCTAGAAAATAACAATTTAAAAAACATTACGAACATGTAACATAATCTAAAAACTACAGCTAAAGCTACACTTTTAGGAAAATTTATACCCTTAAGAACTTGCCTTACATATAATAAAACTATTCTAAGATTCATCTAGAAAACTGAGAGAAGTCAGAAAAATTCTGGGGAAATGAGTAAAAAGATAGATTAATCCTACCAAGTATTAAAATTTATAAAGCTATAGTAATTAAAAGTCGAACACTGAAAGATCTAGAAATAACACCCAACTAACATGGAATGTTTAACACCAATAATAGGATGCTTTTCCAATAATTGTAAAAGGAATGATTTATTCAATGAAGGATTTATTTTTCTGAGAATAAATTGGATCTACATTCCATGCCCATGAATAATTTAACTATAAAAGATCAATTACAACTCCCCTAAGATGGCAGTTTTTAAAAAATAATCTTGGAATGGAAAAACTCAAAATATATAAAATAAAATCAGTTTAGTTTGACTCCATAAACCTCTCTACCTGGAAACAAATATTATAAGCTAAGTCAAAGGAAAAAAAAATATCTTCATGTGGTCTGGAATAGAGCAAAACATCTTAGAAACTGGTAAAACAATTGAGAACAACTAATAGAAAATAAATAAAGAAAGCCAACAGCTATTTCCAAGGGGAGTAAAAAAAAACACAATAGACTTATGAAAACATTCAGACTCATGGACAATTTAAAAAATGTCAATACAGAGAATTAACATGTCATTTGTTTTTCAGTCATACTGAGATTAAAATGCCTAACCATTTCCACGGTTGGTAAGGGCTTGGAGAAACCTGAAAAGCTCACACACCATACCTGGAAGCATAAATTGCTGCCACCTTCTGGAGGAGTAATTTTGAAGAATCTATTAAAAATTTAAATACCTTGGATAAAAAAAAATTCACTACTGAGAACTGACTCCACAAATACTTACACACATGCAAAAAAATAAAATATTTATCTACAGATGTTCACTGCAGCACTGCTTGATGTCAAAAGTTAAAAATCAGAAGTATTCATCCATAGGAGACCAGTGAAATAACTTATATACATCCAAATGATAGATATTAGTGAAATTTTTAAAATGAGGTACCTGGCATGCACTAATATGGAAAGATTTATAAGAACTATTTTATGTGAAACAGTGAACCTCAGTTCAGTACATACGATATAATCATATTGTATTTAAGAACAAATCAAGGATGCTACAACATGGATGAGCCTTGAAAACATTTTGCTCAGTGAAAGGCGGCAGGTATAAAGGCCACATATTTTATGGTTCTATATATATGAAATTTCCAGAATAGGCAAATTCAGGTAGACAAAAAGTAGATTAGTGGTTGCCGGAGGCTGGGGGAAGGGGGTGGGGAGTGACTGCTAATGAACAGGGTTTCCTTTGAGGGTGACAGAGTGTTCTGCAGTTAGAGAGAGGTGGGTGGTAGCTGCACAACACTGCGAATGTATGAAATGCCACTGGATTGCGCACTTTAAAATAGTTAATTTTGTCATGTAATTTTTTGTAATTTTAAAAAATAAAGGAGATACACAGACAAGCACAAAGAGACACTAGGAAATGTCTGGAATGAAGCACAGATTGTCAGCCTTATTTACCTGGGGACCTCTGGGGGAAGGCACAGGTGGAAGAAAGATGTGAAGTAAGAGGTGCTTTTCATTTTACACCCTTCTCGGTTTTGTTTTTTCCAAACCATGCAGGTTACTGAGTTTTTTGGTTTTGTTTCATTTTTCTTCATTTTTACTTAATCAAGTATAATAAATACATTATCCGAATAAAAATTAAAACATTCCAAAGGAAGCTAAACGAAGCCTCTGATCGCACCCAGTGTCATCAGAAGCATCTTGAAAGAATTTGCCTAAATAAAAGACAGAAATATGTAGTATTGTTTTGCGGAGGTTTTCACAGAGTGGTTTTTAAATAAATACTGGCAATCATAAATAGATAATTGGGCCCAAGACAAAGCTCCCTCAACATCATGAAGACCCACCACGCCCCACCACCACCCCACACATACAACCAATACTCATGGTGGGCCCCATTCTATGCCTGGAGAAAAAAAAACAATTACAAAGAGCATTTTTAAAAATTTAATCCTGGGCAGATCTACTTATATCCAGACTTGGCTTTCCCTCTTTCTTTTTCTTCTGTTTTGTTTTCAATCAGCCTGGTTTTTAGACCCCACAGAAATTAGTGGTTAGTCAACTAGAAAAAAACCTGACTATCTTGTTTTTTTTTTTTTAATAATTTTTTTAAAAGAAAATAAATGGGCTCAGTTTAACATACCAAAAAAAAAAAATAAGTGAACCTTATTTGAACTCTGAAAACACTTCACTAATTAGTGTGCCTGGGTCTGCGTTGCAAAACAATGAATTGTTATTCTTCCAAAATAAAAAGACAGTGACATACTAAATTTTACTTTGAAAAAGCTGTTTGAATCTCACCAACAAAACAATTACGTGCTGGACCACTACCGACATAATCATCAGATTGTAGCTCTGGACCCTGAGAAAGAAGATACCTACTAAGAAGGTCTCCTAGTGGCTAACTGGGCTCAAGTTAAAACAAAACAAAACAGAGAACAGCAGCCATTTCTACACGGGGCCCTCTCCCGCAAACTGCACATCAGGGAGCAGCCTGGACTGCCTGCCTGCACTGTGCTCTTGCCAGTTGAGCCAGCCCTTATAAAGGAGTTGTACTTCAACCAATAGGACTAAGGCTTTTCCTGTACAATCAGAGCTGTGCAGCTATATCTCTAGTAGTATCTTCACCGACCAATCAGAGGTAAGCTCCATTCTGACCAATCAGAACCGTGCTTTTTAGAGCAATCAAACCGCAAGAATTTGGAGTCCTCATTTACATGAAGATGGACCAATCACTAACCAGGGAAGGGAACTCCTTTCTATATAAGGCACTCCCCTGCTTGCTCAGAGAGCACATGTTCCTTTTCCACTGATGGCTGAAAACTGTTTCACCAGCTGAGGCTGAAACACCCAGTGTCTCACCAGAGGAGAGTGGTGCAGACTAGACTGGAGCAGAGCACAGATGTCTAGCCAGAGACAGGGCTTGCCCCAAGGACACTTCACAGCCATACTACTTCATAATTGAACTGTAACACCATTGAGCTGTTCTCACAGCAGCCATGTTGCATCACAGTTAAGCTGTTTGCACTGTATAGTTTCCTTCTTCACCATACCCCAAATTGGGGATTCCTGTTGGCATTGAATAGGTGCCAACGACCAATGGTTGACATATCAAAATCACGCATGTTGTGATCTAAAGCATCCACAGTCAGAAGCTCTGGCAACCGCTGGGGTGTATACTGACATCCATAAATACACCCACTTGTAACTAACTTCTTTCTGCATGACCTCATGTACATGTCCAGTACCCAAAGGTGGCCTCGTTGATGAGCAGCTGGCCAAGAACCCCTACATTCCTGCCCAGGGTCTCCACAAAAGCTCCCCATTGGCAAACTCACAGCCAGGGCCAAGTCAATACTTTTTTCTGTCCATGGGAACCTGCCACAACTGGAGAGCCATCCCTATGTTTTGTAACAGGAAAGAAGTGAAGGAAGGTGCCTGTGATCCAAATAAATAATAAACAAACAAACAAATAAATAAGTAAATAACGGAGAAATGCACTTTGAGAGCTCCTTCCTTTACCAGCCCTCCCAGAACCCCATGAACCCAGGACCCTCCAAACCCGGAACCCCACAAGCCAGCCCTGGCCCTCTTGCCCCTTCCCCTCCAACTGGCATTTCCAAGGCCTTCCCACAGGGCCAGCCATCAAGGAGTCCAATGTCCTCCTATTTCGAATGCCTCCAGGCCCAAATAAATCAACAGGCTGCCAACTGCAGAATCCCAGCCTCCAAAGGATGTCTGCTTTCCTCAGGTTTTGTTTCTGCTGTACCCAGGCTTCCCAGGGGAAACACAGGCCTGGATAGGGGCCTGGATGGGTGCCTGGCATCTTGGGGCTCACTCTGGAAGAGGAGTGTGTGAAGGGCCACCTTACTTACTGTGACCTCTAGGAGGCCCCCTCTCAAAGCTTCAAGTCCCCTCTCTAGAGCCAGGCAAGCAGGTGGAGGAGGATGGACGGAACAGGAAACCCCTGGAGAGTAAGCATGAACATGGGGCAGGTGGCACAGACAACCTCGGAGGCCACCGGGGGATGGACACAGGCTGTCCAGAGATGCAGCATTGGCCTACAAGCTGTCCAAGAGGGAGTCACCCATGTCAGACCGTGAGTGCACAGAGGGCTTGTACTGGGCCTGATGACTCTGGGCCAGACTCCTAACCCCAACACTAACCAAGCCCTTGGCCGAGCCAGTTTGCTACCACACCAGGCCCAAAGGGCTGTTGCTTAGCAGTGGGGCCTTTTTATCAAATTCCTATGTGGATGCTGCAAAAATAAAAGCAATAGAAAATAGAACCTGATTAACATGCATGTAAGTGTAAATGTGTATGTGTGAGACGGCCAGGGCTGCCTTAACAAAGCACCACAGCCAGGGCGGCTCAAACAGCACTCTTATCATCTCTGTTCTGAAGGCCGAAGTCAAAGATCAAGGGGTGGACAGGGTTGATTTCTCCTGAGACCTCTCCTTGGCTTGCAGATGGTCTCCCTATGGTTTCACATCATCTTCCCTCTGGGCATATCTGTCTCTGTATCCAAAGCTCCTCTTTTTATAAGGACACAGGTCATACTGGATTAGGGCCCACCCTAATGACCTCATTTTAACTTAATTACATCTGTAAAGACTCTCTCTCCAAATGAGGTCAAATTCTGAAGTACTGGGGGGTTGGGACTCCAATGTATTTTTGGAGGGGAAACACAATTCAACCTATAGCAGTATAATATTGTCTTTATAAAAAGTCATTAAGTGAAAGCCATGAACCTCTATCTTAATAGCTATAAAAATTGAAACTGTAATTCTGGTGGTTTTTAAAACTATTTTCCAGTTTTATTGACATATATAATTGACATATCATTGATAAGTTTAAGGTATATAGCATAATGGTTTGAATTACATGCACTGAAATGATTACCACAAGTAAGTTTAGTTAGCATCCATCATCTCATATAAATACATGAAAAAGAAAAAGGAAAAAATTCTCCTCGTGATGAGAATTCTTAGGATTTACTCTAACTTTTCTGTATGTCATACAGCAGAGTTAGCTGTAGCCATCCTGCTGTCCATCACACCCCTGGTACTTATTTATCTTATACCTTAAATCTGTTCTGTTTGACCACCTTCCTCTACCTTCCATTTTTACTTTTTTAATTATAGTCGACATACAATATTATATTAGTTTCAGGTGTACAACATAGTGATTCAAAGTTTACATACCTCACGAAGTGATCACCACAATGTCTAGTCACCATGTCACTGTACGTAGTTATCATAGTATTGATTCTATCCCTGTACTGTAGATTACATCCTTATGATTTATTTTATAACTAGAAGTTTGTACTTCTTAATCGCCTTCCTCTCTTCTGCCCATGAGTTTGTTCTCTGTATCTATGAGTTTGTGAAACTGTAAAATTTGGAAGACAGCTCCAATTATATTTCTGCCTCAACATCCTCTTAGATTTCCCATATTTTACTTTAGTTTCACAATATTAAAATTCTGATTCTTGTGGCCATTTACAAGGTAAAAGTATTTCAACAACTCTCAGTGCAAATTCAAGATTCCAGTATTAAACAGAGGTGGATGCTGCACCAGTCTGCACCACAAGCTCACCCAGACGCCCACTGACGCACCTGACATACCCACTGATGCTGACACTCCTGATACACCATCAGGTTAGCAGGAGGCAACCTGGGGTGGGGGTTTCCATGACAGCTTTAAAATACTAAATATGTTTAAAATCTGTAAAACATCTGTAAAGCCAAGAGATACCTATTGTAAATAATCTGAAAACCCAGAGAACTCGCTGACATGAGTTCCCTGCATCTCCAAGCTTCCATTTCTTCACCTATTCACACCCCAAAGATCAAGATGCACCCCTGAAAAGCTCATGAACTTCCACAGTCACTTCAATTAACAGACTCCCCATGCTTTTCCTTCACTTTCCCCTCTGGCCAGAGCCAAGCAAGAACTTTTCACAAAGCAAGGAGGAAGACAGGAGAGAAGTGATAACTACAGCAGCAGCCCCGATGCATTTACCTAAATTTGTAGAGATAACTCATGTCTTCCCTAGAACCAATAAAGTTATCACTAGCATAGGAGATGTAATGGCACAGAAAATCCTGAAGATTCCTACGACCTCCCCCCATTTTCCTCAGGGTCACCACTGCTGTCAGTTTGACGGTAGACTGGAGATTTATTCTCAAGACCAGTATCTCCACAGAAATGGTGAGGGAGGTGGAAATTTTTTCTTTTTTTTTTTTTTTTTTTTTTTTTAGATCTGTTGCATGCAGCACACACCCTTCTACAACCTGATTTTCTCCTCTCCAGGAATCTCTGAAATCTCCCTCTGGTGGCATCTACGGGTCTCCAAATTCATTTTAGCTGCTGTACAATAATCCATAGCTGATACATGGGGTCAGTTATGGCCCCCACTAAAAGATATGTCAGTTTTTCCAATGGTTCAACGTTAGAAATAATGGAGCAGGGACCAGTACGCCTCCCAGCACAAATGTTGTTTTTAGAGCAAGCAAGAGAATACATGTATTTTAAATGTTAGCAGGCAACGTCAAATTGCCCTCAAAGTGGCAACTTACACATCACAGAGCCATGCTCCCCACATCACTGCTGACATCCGCCGTCTTACGTACTCTGACTTTAGCCAGAGCTCAGTCAGAAGAACATCGAAATAGCTGTTCTATTATTTGCATTTCCTTAAATTTTAATAAGGCCAAACTTTTCTAATTTTTTGCCCTTCTGTTGTTGTTGTTCTGCAAATTCCCTGCTGCACGCTGTGTCCCTCTTTTAATTGGAACATTTATTTTTGTTATTTATTTTAGGAGTTCTTTATAAGTTCTAGGTACAAACCCCCTTACCTATCCTATGCATGGTGAACATGTTCTCTCCACGTAACAGCCTGAATTTTCAAAGTGAGATGTCAAACTCTCCACACCAGGAAGCCCAAAACTGAATCTTTTATTGTTGAGAAAGCAGTGAAGGGAGAAGTACACTCCTGAAAGCGAAAATGCCTGCCTTCCTTTCTACCTCAATACCCTTGGTTTGAATAAGCCCAGGGCACCAAGAATTGTGGAGAATGGCCCATTCCACACAGGTCGCTGCAAGGCACTTTTCATGGAGGGTGGTAATAGGCAACAGGCACACTGAAAAGAGAGATCCAGAATGAAGAGGCTGGGAAGAGCAGGATTAGGCAAAGCTGGGTGGGACCCTCTCTGTGTCCTGGCCCGTTCATCCCCAAGGAGGAGTTTCCCGGGCTTCTGTTCCAGGAACCAACCCTGATTGCAGCCTTAGGAAGGCAGAGAAGCAGCACCTGCACCTGCTGGAATTCGGAGCCACATGCCCAACAGAAACCCCAGAGCCTGGCTGAAAGCTGTTCTGATGGAAACCAAGGTCCACCGGTGCACCTTGCCTGGACTCCGCTACTGCGAACAAATCAGGTGTAAAAAACCACTTTCCAGAAAGCTGGGAAGACCTGGCAGGGCCTCGGGAGTGGATAATGCATGCCTGTGATAACAATATCAAGATTATGTGGAACACAGTTATTACCATTCATGCTTAAGTATTTACAGGTAAAAAAAATAAATAAATAAGGCTGTCTCATTAAGTAGGCCAGAGGAAATGAAACAAAATTTATAGAACATGGTGACTGTTGACACTGGGTGAAAAAAATGTACAGGTTCACTGTACTAGTCTAATTTTACACATGTTTGAAGTCTTCCATAAGGAAAAACATTTTAGAAGTTCTGGTGATTCAGACACCAGACTAAGACTTGGCAATTTTCGGTCCTGTTGCTGACACGCTATCTGGCCTCCAAGGCACGTGAACCCTGCCCTCTCCATCCCTGTATGAGGTGTGACACCATTTCCAATAAAATTACAACCATCTGAGTCTTCTAAGAGCATATGCTAAACTCTATTATTGATTCCACTGGCAACAGTCACACATTTGTATCACTGAACATTTTATTTTGAAATAATTTCAAATTTACATAAAAATTGCAAAATTCATACACAAAACTCCCCCATATTTTTGCTCAAATTCTCTAATTTTTCACATTTCATCTCATGCGTTTCATCATTCTCTCTCCATACTCACAGTTATTTTTTCTATTCTGAACTATCTGAGTAGACTGCAGACATCATGCCCTTTATCCCCTAATAAACAGTATACACCTCCTAAGAGCAAGAACCTTCTCTTACAGAACCTCTGTACAATTAACAAATTCAGAAAAGTTAACTTTGACAACATTGTTCCATACTGTATGTCAACACTGCGATTTCATCAGAGGTTCCAATGACATCCTCATTAACATGTCCTCACTCCAGAATAGACCCATCTGGAATCACACTCTGCATGTGGTTGTCTCATCCTGTGGCCTCACTCCTTCACTACAGGCCAGTTATTTCAAAAAAGCCACCTGGGCTTGCTGGTTTGTGTCACTATCAGATTCCAGTCCACACTCCAAGCTGGAATAGAATATAAATGATATCATCAGAAGGACAGTGTTCATCTGCCCATACTGGTGGCATAAGCTTTGATCACCCAGTTAAGGCAATATCCAGTTTCTCTAGTCTATAGTCATTAACCGCGCCCTTGTAAATAAGAACTCTCTGGGAAAATACTCTGAGCCATGAACATTTCCTGCTCCCTATTAAACATGATCCCATTTCATTAGATTCGGGATTCACTGATGATCCTTGCCCAAATCAATCTGTACCATTATTGTTGCAAATTTGATTTTTCCATAGTTGGTATTTTGCTGTAAGAAAAGTGCCCCCTGTACACCCCACTTCCATTTATTTATGTAATGCAATGAGTTGAATAGTGTTGCCCCAAAATTCGTATTCATCCAGAACTTATTTGGAAATAGTCTTTTGCAGAAGTAAGATTTAAGGATCTAGAGATGAAATCATCCTGGATTTAAAAGAGATCTAAATCAAATGACTGCTGTTTTTATAAGAAGAGGATGCAACATGCAGAGACACACAGAGAATAGGGTCATGTGAAGATGCAGCAGAGACTAGAGTGATGCTGCCACTAAGGAACTAAGGAACGCCAAAAGCCACAAGGAACTGAAAGGGGCGAAAGAGGATTCTCCCTCATGGCCTTCAGAAGGAGAATGCACTGCTGACATCTTGATTGTGTACTTCCGGCTTCCAGAACTTCTATTATTTTAAGTCACCCACTTTGCGATACTTTGTTACACAACCCTAGGAAACTAATACATATATTAATTGTATATTTACTTATCAGCTTGGAATCATAAATTTCTATTCTGTTCTATGTAGAATCCATGCTTGTCCTTATTTATTTGATGTTTAAATTGTCCCAGATTTGCTCACTAGAAATCCTCCAAGTTGTACCTGTGTATTTACATGTCCCTATTACTTTTCATCACTTACTCTCTATCACAAGAACATGCTCCTGTCTCCTCTTGTATTTTTCTCTGTGCTGGACCCATAATCAGTCATTTTCCAAGTCATGATAATTTCTTTAATGTGCAATGGTATTTAGAAACCGAGATCTGGGCACTCAGAGTGCTCATCGATAACGAGGTACTAGGAAATAACTGTTACGAATAGAAAAATATATATTTTACAAATTATGATTTATAATCTTAACAAATACTATTTTTATATGTGTATGTATATGTATGAATACAAATACATAAAATCACGAGTTATACCAATCTTTCCATTCTCAACCCCTACCTTCCCTCATTCCATATTTGTATTTTCCTTTTTCAACAGTGGGAACCCTGACTCCAAAGCTGTCAACATACCTCTTATTTACCCAATCACACAAAACAGTTTTAGAATTACTACATCCATACCACTAGGAGAAACAAACCTGCTAAGAGTACGTAATTTGTTATCAGATATATGATTTGCACTTTTTTTTAAATCCAGAATGAGGATATATAGTCTAAGTATTAAGTCCACATTCACTTGAACCAGGTTTCTTTTTTCCCCCATCAGTGTAGTTATGTTATTCATTTGCAATGTAATTGGGTTTATTTACGATTGCATTCATTTTTAGCTTCCTGCCATCTTTGATGATTTAATTCTATTTTGAGCATGTAGAACACTGAATATTCCAAAATCCAAATTTATTCAAAATTATATAAGAATAAACTAATAGAAAGTAGCTTGACATAAT
This sequence comes from Macroglossus sobrinus, assembly GCA_004027375.1. Classification (NCBI taxonomy): domain Eukaryota; kingdom Metazoa; phylum Chordata; class Mammalia; order Chiroptera; family Pteropodidae; genus Macroglossus; species Macroglossus sobrinus. Next base: position 106,310 of record PVKZ01002348.1, read on the forward strand.
AAAGGCCATATACAACAAGCCCACAGCTAACATCATACTGAAATGGTGAATCACTGAAAGCTTTTCCTCTAAAATTAGGAACAAGACAAGGATGTCAACTTTCACCACTTCTATTAAACATAGCATTGGAAGTTCTAGACAAAACAATTAGGAAAAAAAAATAAAAAAAAGAAATAAGAGGCATCCAAAATTGGAAAGAAGAAAAAGTATCTCTGTTCACAGATGACATAATCTTACATATAGATCCACAAAAATTCTATTTGAGCTAATAAACAAATTCAGCAAACTTTCAGGATACAAAATCAACAGGCAAAAATCAGTTTCATTACTATACATTAACAAAGAACAATCTGAAAAGGAAATTAAGAAAACATTTCTATTCACAACAGTATCAAAATGAAAATACGTAGGAATAAATTTAATCAAGTTGGTGAGAGACTTGTACACTGAAAACTACAAAATAGTGCTGAGAGAAATTAAGGATCTAAATAATGCAAAGATATTCCATGTTTGTGGGCTAGAAGACTTGTTAAAAGGTCCATACTGCCCAAAGTCATCTACAGATTCAATGCAATCCTCATTAAAATCCCAATGACATTTTTTGCAGAAATAGAAAATCCTTCTCAGATTGATGTGGAATTTCAAGGTCTCCCAAATAGCTAAAACAATCTAGAAAAGAAAACAAAGTTGGAACACTAATACTTCTGGTTTCAAAACATACTACAAAGCTACAGTAATCAAAACAGTGGCATAAGGACAGACACACAGACCGATGCAATAGAGAGCCCAAGAATAAAACCTGCATATATGATAAATAACAAGGATGCCAAGACCTCTTACTGAAGAAAGAACAGTCTTTTCAACTAATGGCGCTGTGAAAACTGGATATCCATATGCAAAAGAATGAAGTTGGACCCTTACCTTACACCATGTACAAAAATTAACTCAAAATGGATTAAGAACCTAAACATAAGAGATAAAACTACAAAACTTTTAGGAAAAAACATAGGAAGAAAACTTCCTGACATTGGACTTAGCAATTTCTTGCATATGATACCAAAAGTACTGGTAAAAAAAAAAAGAAAATAGGTAAATTAGATTTCTTAAAATTAAAAACTTCAGTGCATCAAAGGACATTACCAGAGTGAAAAGGCAACCCACAGAATGGAAGAAAATAGATGCAAATCATAGATCTGATAAGGAATTAATATCCAGAATATTGGGAATTCCTATAACTCAACCAAAAAAAAAAATCGGATTTAAACATGGGCAAAGGATTTGAAAAGACATTTCTCCAAAGAAGATATACAACAATAGCCATGAAATATACACAAATGAGATGAAATGATGCTCAACATCACTAGTCAATAGAGAAACACAAATCAAAACCACAATGAGATACCACTTCACACTCATTATGATGCTATTATCAGTAAAACAGAAAATAACAAGTGTTGGCAGTATGGCGGTTCCTCAAAAAATTAAAAATAGAACTACCATATGATCCAGCAATTCCACTTCTGGGTATATACCCAAAAGAATTGAAAGCAGGACTCAAAAATGACACTCGTCTACCCCTGTTCAGCATTATTCACAATACCTAAAAGGTTGAAACTCAAATATCTGCCAGTCCATGGAAAAACAAAATGTGCTATAAATACGGTGTGTGTGTGTGTGTGTGTGTGTGTGTGTGTGTGTGTGTGTGTGTGTGTGTATACAACTGAATATTATTCAAACTTAAAAAAAAATTAAGTACTGACACCTGCTACAACATGAATGAACCTTAAAATACTATGCTAAATAAAAGAAGCCAGACAGAAAAGGACAAATAGTATATGACTCCACTCATGTAAGGGACCTCGAGTAGACTGCGGGAAGGGGAATAGGGAGTTAGTGTTTAAAGGGGACAGAGTTTCAATTTGGAGAGAAGAAAAAAGTTCTGGAGATGAATGATGGTGACGGTATCACAACGTGAATATACTTAACGCCTCTGAACTGTATACTTAAAATGGTTAGACGGTTCTATTTTAAGCATATTTTATATTAATAAAAAAAAAAAGATCTGAGTAACCGACGTTACTTCCTCATTTCTCCCATTTCTTTTTGCGAAAATAAGCAGATGCACAACAAACCAATTCTTCCACTCCTGTCCACCACCCACCTCTTACACTATTTTAAGACAAGAATGCGCCTTGTCACCATCTATAACTGAAAACACAAAATAACATCTTACAAGAGGGCTACAAGGTGAACTTGTACCCCAGCTGGAATGTGACCCAGAGGTTGTACCTGAAGTTTTCTCGGCCTGTACCCCTCACACCCTTCCTGCATCCCCCTTGGCATCCATTTGTGGGCTGCTCACGTTCTGGATGAACTCTTATGTACCCACCCAATTCCTCATGGTCCCCCAAACCCTACTCTTCCCTACAGCTCTGGTTTCGTTGCCTTGGTCATAACGTACCTGGCTAAGTCCCTCTCAGGAAGGGCCCTCTGGTTCCAGAGATCAGAATCATTCCTGGTCATTTCTGCCTTCAAATCTCGCACAGTCAGTAAGCAAAACCGTAAGCAAACAAGGGGGAGCGCCTCCTTGCTCCTGACTCCTTAAGCAACAGTGACAAACACAGACCCTGGACAAAGAGTGGTGGCAATGTCCTTTTTGGGGTGGGCTGCTCCGTCATAGGCGACTACTAAAATGGACAGACTGAATCTTTCATTTCAGTTCAGTTCAATTAATTTTAACCTAAACAGCTATGCGGGTTTAGCAATTACTATAGTCCATCGCAGAAGTCTCCAGTGAGGGTTTCCCTAATTTTGCTGTACCATGGGTTAACTGGCCCTCCAGGAGGGCGGGGGTGTGGAAACCATTGGGCAGAAGCATTTGGGAGTTGGGGAAACCCTCCCCCTCTCCCTGAGCACTTGAAGAAGCAGCCACATTCTCCCTAGATAACATCTCAAAAGTGACAGGGTGCTTACTTAAAAAGCTCATTCCACTGACAATTAAAGACACACACACCACCTCCCACTGGAACTTAAGACTTTCTAGAGGACAAGCCACTTAGTCTAATTAGGCTAAATTTTTCTATAATGATTTCCTTCCCATTGGCTTTGAATGTTTTTGTTCTTTCAGAGATAGAACTTAAAAAGCCAGAAATCCTAAAATTGGTGCCACGCCAACACAATTCCCTATTTTTGAACAGTTTTCTGAAAATTTCCAACATGCTCAACAATTCCTTGGCCACTCTGTTAATATGATAGTAAGCAGATCACACCCCAGACATATTGTATGACAGCTGCACATGCAAGCAGAGCTGTCCCCCCTTTATTTCCAACTAGGTAAGCTCCTCAACAAAACTAAATAAATATACACAAACCCAGCCTGTTGCAAGCCATAATTAATGGGCTGGAGTTCTTTGTTGCTTAGATTTTTACCTCAGAACTCAAGAAGCCCTCACTATCCACTAACATTTAACATTTCTGTTCAGTACTGCAGTAGAACAACACAAAACCAAAGAACCCAAAGGGACACTGAGAAATAATGTTTTCAGAATCAGTCCCTTTAGCCCAATGGTCCTTTCATGAAATTGCTAGTGGCCTCGCAACATGCAGACTTAAATAGCAACGAATGATTCCTCTGAAAAGCAAAGCCTCCCCCTACCCCACTCCCGTTATTTTGCTTTAAAACTCTGCATGCATGATATCTACTTGGTAGTCACCTCAGGGATCCCAAAGAAGAAATGATCTTAATGACAACCTTCTTTACTAAAAACAGTCACAGCTTGTAAGGACTCACATACCACCCCCCCCCCACCCCCATCATGGGACACAGCGGAGTAAATCCAAAGTTTCTTCAAAGCCCAGCCCTTCTCCACACAGTAACCACAAGATGGCGGGGGGGGGGGGGCGCATGCAGGTCTTCATCCAGGTTCCCTGAAAATGGACCAGATAAACATCAAAAGGCCTCTGGCATCAATGAATGTTTTAAAAGACGGTTATAAACCGTGGGTGGGGATAACTCTTAGTAGCCCACTTTCTTTTCCCGGACTACAACTTGGAATTATATAATTAGGGCTCTCCCAGGGCAAAGTGTCAGAGCACACAAATTTCCTGTACTTAATCAGACTGGCCAGGGCTCTGCAGATTAGGGAGGCCCAGCCTTTCACACTCTGTTCCATTTCAATGATAATGATAACTTTCCACTTCCAGGCCTCCCATGGAATACATTGTAAAGGAGTGCCACTTCTCCAGCTGAAACCTGGCTTTAGAAATCCCCCTTGAGGGGATTAATCTTCCCTACCTGTCAGACGGCCATTCCCCTACTCCTGCATTTCTATCCCACAGATCTCAGGGAAGAGATGCCAGGAAAAAAACGGCAGGGTAAACTTGTCTCCGCCAGGCTCAATGTCTCCAAGGATAAACCAAGGCTAAATGTTTACCAGGAACAACTAATTCACTGCAAATCACCTTAACAGAAAGTGACAAACATCAATTACAGCTATACCCTCACCAAACAATAGGAAGATTAACAATAAAAATAGAAGTGTTATTTCAACACTACCTCATCAATCTGCAGATCACTGTCACCCAAAACTACCACTGGTAAATGCAATCTTAAACCAGTGTTGCTTTTTTTGCATGGAAAATATTAAGCAGAATTCTTAGCAGCGTTCTAAGATGTGCTATACTAATCGGAAGTTCGGCCTCACTGACTAAAGCTCCCTCAGTAGTAGTCACCCGCTGCTTCCTTGTACAGCAGCTTACTTGTCACAGTCAGTCCTGTTCAGTCCCAGGACGGCATTCTTTAACAAGTAAACGCAAGGGTTAAACTCGCTCTCACTGTTAAATACTAAAACATTTCCAATGTGTGCTGCTGCTTTGCTTGGTACACGGTCATAATAAGAAAAACGTGTTGCCTTACGATATACGTAAAACTTCTTTTTCCACAAAGTCTTCTCATTCATGATGTTTTCATTTACTTCCAAATGGATCACTATCATTATTTATTACGACCATCACTCCAGGGATCTGGGCCAGAAGTAAACACTGTACTGTCAAAGTGTGGGAAGGGAGGACCCCAAATCCCCACTCCCAGCCTATCCAACCAAAGCGTGGCACTCGGCCCCACATCAGTCTTTTGTCTTCTTAAGAAACAGAGCCTTCAATTAAAAGGTGGAATAAGAATTTATAAATCCGTTTAAAATAACCTTTCCGTGTTTTCACATAGTAACTTATGTTTCGTGTAGAAAACACACTCAAATGACAGGGATTCCTCTTCACAGCGGAAAAGATGCCAAACACCCAAATCTCCTGTAATCATAAAACGGATTCATATTTGGAATATGATCATATTCTTTTCAGCTAACTTAGCATTCCAGAAGGGAGAGAATTATAAACAGCTTTCCTACTCCCTCCCCGATAGAGATTATTATTATTTTACTGGGAAAAGAAAATTACCCACACACAGGGTTCAAAAAGGAACGAAAACGACGCAGGACTGCTTTGCTCCTCGGAGATTTCTTAAATCCGACTGGAAACGACAACGGTAAAGTTTTACTCCGCCCGAAACGCGAGCCCCTTTCCTGTTCTCGTGAGGACCTCGATGCAAGCAACAGACGGACGCAGCATCCTTCCCCACACTGCCAATCTCCAATTCCTCCGCCCCGCACCCCCTCCACTGCGAATACAACTAAAAACGCACCCCGGACACACGTCTGCGACTAACCTCGAGTGTGGCCACCACGTCCACGCTGAGCAAATGCACGTCGAGTCCCAGAGTTTAAGTTCCCTCACTTATCCCCACCCCACCACCCCCAGCCAATAGTGCTGCAGACAAACTCCTTGATTCAAAAGGCAGGCGAATTCTTGAGGGGAGGAGGGGTGCAGAAATCCGCAGGGATGCTGTTAGACTCCCCCAGACTGACTTCGAATGCACCAGTTTACTCACCATTCCACTGCGCGCTCTAAGCGATTTATGTTTTAAGGAACAGCAAGCAATACAGCTGCAAATCCCCTTCCCAAGTCCAACCAGAAGTGTCCGACGTATTCAGCAACTGCTTAAATTACCCAGGCGGCCGGCGCCCCGCTTCCCTCTCCGTCCCCACCCCCGCCCACAAAGGCTGCCCAGCATTCCTGAGGTTGAGGACCTGGAGCGCGCAGCTGGCAGCAGGACGCAGGAAAAGCTGAGCCCCTTCCCGCGCGGGCCCCCTAATTCTCACCTGCCTTCAGTAATGCAAAGATGGGGCACAGTGTGTGAGGTGGGCGACGCTGAAACCCACTTACATGTTTTAGGACTGGAGGCCAACCTCGCCCAGCCTGCAGACCTCCCGGCCTGGAGGCACTGCGCCCTCCCCCACCCGCTGGAGAGCCGGGAACCTGGCCCCTCTGCACGCAGGCCGGGACGCTGCCCGGGTCTGCACCGCGTGAGCCAGCGCCGCCTCCGCGGGCACCTCAGACGGGCTACCCCAGGCCCGTCCCCCGGGCCCCCTCTGAGCCTCTAGGCAGCTCCTGCGCGCTCGGGAATCCAAGCAGTTAAGCCCGCCCCGGGACGCCGGGGACATTGGGTACCCCTCGAGAAAAACGCCACCAGGGTGCTGGACCTGTCCCTACAGCCGCGCGCCTCGTCTCGGGTCTCGGGGTGAAACTCCAAGGCGGGAGAGCCCCCAACAGCCCCCCAAAGACCGCCCGGGACCTCCGACTCCAGGCACGGGATACGCTGCTTCGGCCACCTCCCGACTGTGGGGGAGGGGAGGGGGAGGAGGAGGGGGCCAACAAAAGGGAAGCCGAAGCCCTGCTCAACCCAGCGGTGGGGGTCAGGAGCCCGCTGCTCCGCGCCTGTGGGGGTCCTCCCGCGCAGACGCACTGGGAGAGAGCCGAGTCAAGGTCTCGAGAAACGAGGGCCACGTCTGCGGCCCCCCGGTCGGGCCATCTTCACACGCACGCTCCTCGAAAACCACGAGCGAGGGGCTCCCCGCGGGCGCCGGCGCAGCCCGCCTGGCCTCTGGAATCACTTATCCCGCCTCGGAGCGCGCCCTATGGGAAGCAGCCCCGGCGGTGGGGCGCGCGGGACGGGAGCGGGGCCGAGAGGGACGCCGCGGCCCGGGGATGGCGGCGGAGGAAGGGACGGACGCCGGCCGAGCTCCACGCCGGCACACGGGTCCTACCTGAGGTCTGGGGCGCGCAGAGCAGGAGCGCGGCGGCCGCCCAGACGGCCGGGGCGCACAGCAACGGCCACGCCGGGCCCCGGGCCATGCCGCGGGCCGTGGGGGCCGGGCGCGGGGACGGCACGGCGCGGGGGGCCGCGCGCCACCACCGCTGTCGGCCGCGCGTCCGCTGCCCTCGCTCCAGGTCCCTTTCGAGGAACTCGCGGCCCGACTCCTCTCCCGGCCGGGATGCGCCGCTCCGCTCTGCTCGCGCTCAGGCGCGGACTCCGGCTGGCTGCGGGACGCGGGCTCGCTCGTGCGTCCGGCCGGCCGCCGGGACGAGCGCGAGGGGCGGACCGCGGGCGCGCGGGAGGCAGGGTCCCCGGCTCGCCCGCCCCGATGGGCAGAGCGAGGCCGGCGCCGGCGCCCCCTGCCGGAGGAACACGCCCGCGGCGGGCGTGGCGCGCGGAAAGCTGGGGGCCGGGGCGGGGGGCCGCCGTTCTGGCCCCGGACATGCCTCCCGCGCCCGCCCTCGGGCCTGCGCCTCCGAACGCCTGTGCGGGCGAAGGTGGCACCTCCGGGGCGTCCAGCCACACCCACCTTCGGGGGGCGGAACCCCCGGGGGCCTGGTCACAAATCAGTAACTCAGGACGACGCTGCTCCTCGCCAGCCTCCACCCGCGCAAATCGGAGAGCCACCCAGTCCCAGAAATCAGAGGCGCGGGAGGTAAAGAAGCGAGGGCTTGGAGAAGGAAACGTTTCAAGGAAAGGCACAGGCCGCGCCCTCCCAGCCCTCCTCGCCACGCTGCTCTCGCCGAGTGGGGACCACCGCATCCCTCCAAAATGCCCAGAAACTGCTGGAGTAGAAATGCGTGGAGGGGGAGCCTTTGGGAGCACGATACTTTCTGAAACCACTGCAGCTTTCAGTTTACTATTAAAAGCAAATTGTGCAATTTTACCCATTAAAGGCAGAACACTTATTTGTTCTCTGCAGAGCCCCCAGAACATGCAGGAGTAATTTACTTCACTTGTAAAAGACATTTTTAACGCAATTCAAATAGCATATTTTTCTGCTTATTCTTGGTTTCGCTTAACACATGCAGGTCTGGAATTGGAAGACCTGAGCCTCCAGTTTGTAACTTAGGAATTTTCTTTGTTTTTGCTCTCTTGAAGAAAGGCTTTGGAACTTGCAGGTCTCAGTTGTTTGTTTTGTGAGGTTTATCTTTTAACTGATTATCAAGCCGTTTGTTTGGTGTTTTTGCTCAAGCACCATCTCCTAGTTGAGATGAATTAGGGAAAGCCTAGGCTTTGGGTGTCAGACCAGAGGCCCCTGAGTTTGCCCCCCTGGAATTGGCCCTCCACCGCCTCCCTCGCACACGGCAGGAAAATAAAAGCACTGTTGCTAAGGTCTGCTGACAACATGGCTGAGGTGGCCCTGCAGTTAACTCCTGTTAAAATTAATTAGGCCCCTCACCGCCTCTGCAGATCTTTTTGAGGGAACATCCCACACGGTTCTCATTTCTAATACAGATTGGAGGGACTGTGACCATGTTTGGCCAGGGGCAGCTGGGGATCTGGAGGAGAAGGGGAGAAGGTGGTAAAATAATTATCCAACTGCTGACGCCCCCAGCCCCATGCACCAGATTCCTCTGCCACCACGGGCTGGTGCCACTCCGAACTTGGGGCTGCTCTCCTGGTGTTGTTTGAGGACTGCTAGGTGTTTATCTTTAGGGTTTCCCTCTCTTCTCTTTCCTTAGGGGCCCTCAGGATGCTTTAAGAGTTGCTCTCAAAGCACTTAATTCTACATTCCATCTTGGATCTAGTGTAAACCAGACAGGGGTGGCAGAGGAGGGTCCTATGAGCTTTGCCCTCAAAAACTGGTCAATTAGCAAAACTTTATATCCTTTTCCCAGATTTATGCTCCTTTGCTTTCCATTGCTGAGGCTTGAGGTTATAGTTCCAGAACCACTGGATCAGCAGCTCCACTACTCATTCTTGGTGTGAACTTTGGGGAAATGGTGTAATCATGCTTCAGCCTCCTCATTTGTCTGCAATTTTCACGTGACTGGGTTCCCCACAAACCTGACCCAAGGGTTTTAACAGCAACATATATTTTTGCTGACAGTTCCTTGGGTGGAGTCAGAAATGTGGATTATATCACACACGATTCCTTAAAGCTTTTTAAAATTATCTTTTCGGCATTTCTCTTTCCCCAAAATTATCTTTTCAGCATTTCCATCTATAACTCCGACCTGCTGTCCCTTATTTCCCCCTTATTCCCTCCTTCCTCCCCTGTCTACAGGTTTAGAACTGAAGGATTAAACAATACGTTTTCCCTTATAAATGGGAGAGGTGTAAATATGCTCTTTCTAAGTAGTTAGCAGAATGTGGCTTAAGTATAAGCCAGATGGGAGCTACTTACTCCTTCCCACACATATTAGTTAGTGATCGCTGGATAACAAATCACCCCAACCTAACAGGTAAGACAGTAAACATTTATTATTTCATGTATGTAGTTTCTGTGGGTCAAGAATTCAGGAGAGGCTTAGCTAAGCAGCTCTGGCTCAGCGTTTGCCTGGGGCCAAGGGACAGCTTGACCACTTGCCTGGCAAGTTAGTGTTGGGTGCAGGCAGGAGGCCACACACACCTCTCTAGAGGACTCCTTGAACACCCTCAAAACATGGCAGCCAGCTTCACTCAGAGTGAGAGCAGGCAGAAGCTGCAGTGTCACAGTCATTTCTGCAGTATCCTGTTGGTTTCACAGACTGGCCTCTTCCTTATAGGAGGGAACTATACAGGGGTGCACATACCAAGAAACTGACTACTGTACCACCTATGTGGAGCACAGCCATGCTGTCCATAGGATAAACAGCTGGCAAGAAGAAGAAAAAATGAGCATGGTATGTTCCTTCAATTACAACAACAAGAAGCCAGGCATCCCTTGAAGATCATGAAAAGGGAGCCATGCAGGTATTTGGGGAAAGCATTCCAAGTGGGGTGAAGGTCCAGTGTGAAGGCTTCGAGACCAAGGGTTCCTAGGCATCTGAGTAGCTGCCTATTGGCCATTTAGATACTTTCTTTGGTGAAATATCTATTGAGATCTTTTGCTCACCTTTTAACTGGGTTGCATATCTTCTCATTTTTGAGCTTTTAGAGTCTTTTATATGTTGTGGATATAAGCTCATTTCAGGTAGATAAATATATAGATACAGATAATATTTTCTCCCAGTGTGGCTTGTATTTTAATTTTTTTAACAATGTCTTTTGATAAGCAGCTGTTTATCATTTCGGCAATGTCCAATTTATTAATTTTTTCTTTTATAAGTAGTGCTTTTTGAGTCAGTAAATGCTAGATAAGGCCAAAAATATCAATAAGAATGAAATATTTCAGCACATAACCTCTGTAGAAAGTAGATGGCACAGTTCACAGCCTTCAGCCCTTTGGGTTTTTGTGGGGAATTCACGCAAACCACTGCAGTGGGATTTTTACCTGATTGATTTCTTTTCTTTTCAGTTGGGAGAAGCTGCAAATAAACTGAACCCTTCTGCTCTATAAGGCAAAATAAGACAAATAGACTCGTCAAACAAGATGGCTCAATTCCTTTACTCCACTCTCCTCGCCAATCTATCTTTGGGCCCCCTGAATCTAAATGAACAGCTTAGCCCTGGTCAGCCAGGCACCCCCTAGACTGGGAAACCCAGTAGACATATGTTTTTCTCCCAGTCAGTCTCTCTGCAGCACTTAATTTTAGGTCCCGCCTTCCTGAAAACACACATTTTCCTTGGCTCTAAGATACCAAGTACTCCTAGCCCCACCACTACTTCCTAGGTCTTCCTCCTGTTCTCCTTTCTGAATTGGCCTTTCCTCTAGGCTCTTACACTGGTAGTGGTCCTAGGCCATCCTCTTTTCTCACTCCACGATCTCCCACTGAGAAATCTCTTCCAAGCTCATGGCTTCAGCTGCCACATGTGAGCCTGGACACTCCTAAACTGATATCTCCAAACTGAACCATTCCTTGACCTCCAGACTTATGTTCCAACCATCTCCTTGGGCTTCCCACTTGCCTGTTTCAATGGTACCCAAAATTCAAATTATTCAAAGTTGAACTCATGATCTACATCCCTCCCAACCATGAACCCTGCCTCAAACTTACTCTTTTTCCAAATTCCCTCTCTCACACAAAGGCACTGCCATCCATAATATAGCTGCCATCTACAGGACAGAAACCTAGGTCCATGTCTGAGACCTCCCTCTCTCCCTATGTCTACTCCATCACCATGTCCTATTGGTTTGTCCTTCTGGATCCCTTCCATCTAATGTCATCTACCTCCATTGCCATGGCCCTAGCCCAGGATAATATCATCTCCTGCCTGGATAAAGTGTCTCCCTATTTCTACTATCACCCAGCTCTAATCTGCTCTCCACACATATATCTTTCAAACTCAAGTCTAACTACATTGCCACCCAATGGCTTGCCAATGCCCTTAAGTTAAAGACTGAAACTCTAACATCACATAGGAGCTTTCATGTCATGAGGATGCTCAAGGAGCCCTGCAGAAAGGTGCATGTGGCCTAACTGCCCAGCCTCACTTTGCACCATGTTGTCCTTGCTCTTACTTTCCAGCCATTTTGGCCTTTTAGTTCCTTAAAAAACACAAACAGCATCAAGCTCCCTTCTACAGGAGGCCTTTTCAGCAGTTGTTCTTTCTCCTTAGAACATTCTCTCCCTGACTTCCTTCACTTAGGTAGCTTTTACTCATCCCTTCACATGTCACTGCCTCAGGGACACCTTCTTTACCACCATCACCCCATGACAGGTCAGGGCTCCAAGTAGACACAGTTCCTGGAACCCCACCTGGAGGCACATATCACAGTTATAATCTTACCAGCATGAGGCAAGTTTACTAAATTTGTATCTATTTTCCCTACTGATCTGAAGCTCCATTAAAAAAAGGGGCTTGTGTATCCCCATCAATTCCTGAGATGTGGTAGTTGTATATTTGCTAACAAAGGAAGGGACAGGAAGAAAGAGGGAGGGAGGAATAAAGGAAGGCAGAAAAACGCTGATGAGCTGAACGCTGATTTAGGACAAATACAATAAATTCCATCACTTACCAGTCCACTGTCTGTCTCTCTAATGTGCATCAAATCTTTATCAAATAAAACTAGCAGCTACTCCATTTCATGCTTACATGACTGAATGATATTTTTTTTTTTTTTGCAGCCTTATCCTGAAATTACACATTCATTCAGGCCACAGTGGTTTTTGTAAAGTATATTTTATCTCAAACCTTTTATGTCTACAGACAGCTTAAATAGGCTTTCTTGTTTCCAAAAATTTAGATTCAGGTAAAATGAAACAAAGATTCCAATTTTCGTAACCAACTTTAGAAGTTCACAAAGTTCCAATCTTTATGTCAAGAAGTGGGAGCAACAGAAAAAGACTGACAGAGAATAATATCTTCCTTTGTTGTTCATTATCTTGTACAAAGATGACTCCTCCCTAGCAGGTAGTCATCTTGAGGAGGCCCTCTAGCAGTCGAAGCTCTAGTCTTAATCTTCTTAATCACATTGAGATTTTCCTCCTGTAACAGCAAATACGCGGTGTCTTCAACACCAACCAGTTCTCCAATTCTTCAAGCAGCAACCACGAGTCCCATAATTTAATTCTATTCTGACACTACCTGCAGTTAGCATCAGACCCCATAGGTTAAGAGCCCTGTCCCAAAAGACATCTCACATTAGATTCCAGTTCCAAAGTCCAGGTGCCCAGGTTACCCCAACTTTTGTCCAAATCTGCTGCGAAGTCGAGGGTTCCCACAATCCTCTCTTCCAGTTTGATAATTTGCTAAAATGGCTTGCAGAATTCAGGAAAGCACTTTACTTACTATTACCAGTTTATTATAAAGGATACAACTTAGGAGCAGACAAATGGAGAGATGCATAGGGCGAGGTCCTGGCACCTTCATGCCCTATCTGGGCATACCACCTTCCCACTACCTCCATGTGTTCACCAACCAGGAAGCTCTCCAAACCCCTTTATTTAAGAGTTTTTATGAGGATTTCATTACATAGGCATGATTGATTGAATCATTGGTCATTGGCGATTGAACTCGACCTTCAGCCCCTCTGCCCTCCCCTGGGGTCAAGGTGGGAGTAGAGACAGTGAGTGTGTGAAGGGGGCTGAAGGTTCCAACTCTCTAATCCTGGCTTGGTCGTTCAGCCACCAGGCCCTATCTCCAAGCTACCCAGGGGCCTTCCGAGAGTCTCTTCATCAGCCTAAACATGGCTCTATTGGGAGGAATTTGTTCCGAGTAACAAAGACACTCCAAGAATTTTATGGGCTCTGTGCCAAGAACCAGGGACAAAGACTAAATATAAAGTTCTCGTTACAACACACGTGTTGTTGGAATAGTTTTCTTCATAAGGCAGTTAAAAATAATAGTTCATTCTTTTTTAAAAAGAAAAGTCAATAAAACCAAGATGCATTTATATCACCATGGTTTCTACAATAGGATTATTGGATGAAAATACTAATGTTGTTGTGGTTTTTGTTGAACGTTTCATCTCTATAACATCTTTCAAAATCCTTTTTAATTGTAATTTATTTCTCAGTCTTAAAAGCAAATACAGAATTTCCATCTCCTATGGATCAACGATCACCCGTCTTACTGGATAATGCTTTACACTTAGCTCTTCTCCTATGTAATGTAATTTCTGAAATGCATAGAAAATTGTCCTGGTCCCACTAGGTTAACCTTCTGGCAGCCTGAGACCCACAGTGAGCTGCCTTACATTTACTCCACTGATTTTGATGTATGTTATGGGTTGAATTGTGGCCCCCAAAAGATGTCAAAGTTCTAACCCCAGCACCTGTGAGTGTGAGTTTATTTGGAAATAGAGCCTTTCAGATGATTAAGTTAAGATGAGGTCATCAGGGTAGGCCCTAATTCAGTATGACTGAGTCCTGAGTAAAAGGGGAAATTGAGACACAGGGAAATTGGGACACAGGGACAGACATGTTGAGAGGGAAGGTTAGAGTTATGTTGCCAAAAGCCAAAGAACTACGAGCTAGAGAGAGGCTTGGGACAGTTCTTTCCCTGACAACTTCAGAGGAACTGGTCCAGCGAACATCTTGATATCAGACTTCCAGCCTGCAGAACCGGAAGACAAGAAATTCCTTTTCTTTTTTCCCAACAATCAATGGGATTTTATTTTGGAACTTTCTATGTATTACATAGTATTAACATCCTTTCTTTCACTATCCCCCTTAAAAAAATCAGAAAGATTTAAAAAAAAAAAACTTAACGTATGAAATCTTAGTTTCTCTAAAGTCTTGGGTTTAAAAAAAATTCTTAAGTGGCACTTCTCCTTTATGAGACTACTACTTTTTAAGGAAGATTTATAGTCTGTTCTTATGCTCAGTACAGATTTATACTCCTTTCTGGGGCAAAAATGCTCAATGCTTCTGCTTCCTTTTAATAAATTCATTTTTTAATTTTTACGCATTATCATTCCTGACTAGATATCTAATAAGAGACTTTCAAATTACTTACTATTTATTACCAAATTATTAAGCATATTACAAGATTGCCCAATATAAAATTACTTAAAATAGATGAAATCCACACACATCTGCATTCCCTTGTGGTTAGGGAAGAAAGCCACAATGCCATTGCCTTCAGGAGATAGTGAGTGCTGCTCTGTGATTGCCCTGTCTACATGGGTTCTCTTGCTCTCCAGGGGTAGCCAGGCCATCACAGGATTAGATCTGCTCATTGGAACAATATCCAGAGATTCCAGGAAACAATTGATCATCCAGCTTTAGGCAAGTAGAGTGACAACATGCAACCCTGCAGAAGGAGCTCTGCCTTTATGCTTAGCAAATCTTGATAAGCTGGTGCTAAATGTGATTGGTGCTGAAATTGTCCTTTTGGTGCCCCATCCCTAATATTTAATGTGTGCCCTTTATGCAGCATATTGTTATATTTTTAATATCTAATTCAATTGTTTCTAACTCTATAGATAAAATTAATCTGTTAATCTGTGTATGTGTATATATACACTTTGGGAAACTTTGTTTTGAACAACTTATTTTAGGATTGCAATTTATTATGCTTTCTCTTTATTTCCAGTGTCTTCCATTTTAACTCTTACTGAGACACAGTAATATATATATACACACAGTATATATATATATATATATATATATATATATATATATATATATATATTTACTATCTTTATTTGTTTAAAAGTTATCCATTATATTTCTATTTTTTTGTTGATTATCTTTTAAAAATATACATACTTCAATTCAAATCTGAAGTTAATAAGTAGCCTGATCTTCTGAGTAAGACTGGGAACTTTAACTCTCCTCCAATCTACTTCATTTTCATCTTGCATGGTGTTGTCTAGTATATAATTTCCAGCTTTTAAAAAATAAATATTTTATCTTATTATTTTTATAATCAGCACTTAATGTTTTTTAATTTCATTTTTAAACCATTATACAGTAAAATCGGCTTATTATTTTGGGGGTATGGTTCTATGAATTTTAAATTTCACATAGATTCTTGTAATCACCATACCAATCAGGATATAGAATGGCTTCATCATCTCCCAAAGCTCCCTTGTGTTGCCCCTTTGTAATCAGACACTCCCCCTGCTCTCAAGGACCTTGAAACCAATGATCTGTCCCCATCACTTTGGTTAGTCTTTTTATCTATTTATCTTTCATTCTCTTTTGAATTCACTTTTTTTTTTTTTGCAATTTATATCTATTGATCTTCTCTGTTTGGTAAGCTTTCATTTTCAGATTTTTCTTTATTTCTTTAGACACGATTTAGTTCCTTTAGTTCTTTGGAGATATTTAAGACAGCTGATTTAAAGTCTTTGACTAAAAGGTTCAGTGTCTAAGCTTCCTCAAGGACAGTTTCTATTGACTGTTCTTTTTATTTTTTTCTGGTACATGGGTCACACTTTCTTGTTTCTATGCTTGCCTCATAATTTTTTTGTACAAGACTGGACATTTTAAATAATATAAAGCGGCAATGCCGAAAATCAGATTTTCCTTTCTCCTCAGGGTTTTTTCTTGTTGCTTGCTTTTGTTGCTGTTTGTGTGTCTGACAACTTTTCTAAATAAGTTCTGTCTATATTCTTTGTTGTGTATGGCCACTGAAGTCTCTATGTGATTAGCTTAATGGTCAGCTAATGATTAGACAGAGAGTTCCTTAAACAATGAGGAGTCTCCTAATCTTTGCCAAGGGCTCTGTATACACACTGGGGCACGCCTTCAACATGCAGACAGGAAGTTGAGAACATTACCTTAACCCTCACTTCCTGCTGATGCAAAGCCTAAAAGTCAGCCAGAGGTGAGAATTGGGGTCCTGAGCATGCAAGCTGCCCTATGTACGTGCATGGCCTTGATTCCTTGAAATCATTTTCCAGCTTTTCCTTTAAAGCTTTTGTGTTAACCTATAGTTTTGCCCAACTTTGTGTGGTTGTGAAATTAGACAATTGCCTCTAAACATTTTCAACAAACACCTCTTAGAAAAGGGTTTTCTCACTGGGTGAGCACTGAACCAAGTCAAACAAAGACAGCTTTTAACTGAAGTCTTCCAGAGAACCCTCAGACATGTCAGATAATGGCAATTTTCTGAAAGAGAGGTTCTGAAGTTCCACCTCCATTATACTCCTGGTGACTTGACTGTCAGGCTGCTGGTTTTTAAGGTTTCTGCGAAACTGGAGAGAAGGAGATGGGAATAGGGCAAGTAAAAGCTTTCTGTTCTTACTGAGACTAGGCTGCTTTTCTTGCATAAATGCTCCCAGAACTGCTCAACTTTGGTTAATTTTCAAGGTTCTTAGATAGTTGATTCTGAAAATTTTTCCAGTTTTCTCATAACTTTATGGAAAAGAGAAATTTCAGAAGTCCTTATTCCACCATTTTCATTGACCTTAAACTGACTTCAAGGATTTTACCTCTATCTCTCCACATGCTCTCTTAACAAGGTCTTCAGTGATTTCCATGATTCTAATCCTAAAAGTCAATTATAAGTTCTAATCTTATTGATTTACTAGTAGAATTTGGCCCTCACCTTCTTGAAACACTTTCTTTGCTTGTATATCTGAACTTCGCATTCTCCTTGTTCTTTTTCTTATTATACTAACCATTCATGTTCCATCTCCTTTTCTGTTTCCTCTCCTCTCCTTATCTTCTAAATGCTGAGATGTCTCCTTTTTTGGGGAATGGTATGCAGTCTTGCGTCTGTAAATACCAATGATAGCCTGACACTCTTAATGAGCACCTCTCCTGAACTCTGTTATCTATCCAATGACATACTCAACATTTCCATTTGAATTTTTCCATTTGAATTATATTCACCTTAACAATGTCTGAAAAACCACTGTGGATCCTTTTCCCCACAATCTTCCCACAATCTTTCCCATCTCAGCAAATATTGCTCAGGTCAGGGATTTTGAGGTCATCATTGACTTCTCATTTTCTCCCACAGGCCACATCAAATTCATCAGTAAACATGTTGGCTCTATCTTCAGAATATATCCCTAAACCAACCAATTTTTATGACTTCTATCATGGTGTAAGCTTCTATCATCTCAAAGCTGAATGAACATAATTGGCCCCTACCTGTTCTCTTTGTTGCTATCCTGGACCTGATAAGTCTATTATCAACATGACAGCCCAAATGATGCATTTAAAATTCAACTCACATCTTTTCTTTCTCTCTGATTAACTTTCTCTGCAATGGTTTCCATCTGTAGGAAAATCAAATATCCTTTCAGTGGCTCAAAAATCCTGTGTAATCTGGCCCTCTGCTTTCCATGTACCCTCTCTCTGCATCTGTAGCTCTCCTTGTCCCTCCCTCACTTACTCTTTTCTCACTGGCTTCCTTAGCTTTCCTCAACAGTTTGAACCCAAGGCCCCTGCCTACAGGGCTCTTCTCTAAGAGGCTACATGGTATATTTCTTCACTTCTTCTAGATTCTGCTCAAAAGTCACCTTCTCACTGGTGCTTTCCCTGACTACCCTGTTTCCAAAGTTGACCATTTCTATTTACTTTGGCAGCTCTATTTTTTTTCTCCTTAGCGTGTACCACTACCTATAATACTATAGATTTTACTTGTTATCAGTGAGTATTTATTCAAATCCCCACATGAGTTGATCCAAATGGGTTTACCTCTTCTCCTCCCTAAAACATTGTTTGGGAGCATTGGGGTAGCTTACTGTATCATGATGATGAGGAAGAGAAAGAAAAGTCCTCAGATTCATGCAGAGCCCAGCGGCCTCACTGGTGGGGTGGCTGGATTGGTCTGCTCCCTGGTCCTATCTGGTCTTTTGGAGTAATATGCCATCACCTTCCTTGGAGTCTGTGCCCCCAGCCATGAGACTGTCACCTCAAATGTCTTTTTTCCTCCTGAACCAAGGCTCTAACATTCCATAGATGTGTTGAGAGTTCCTTTGCTGGAGCACATAGGAACTCTTCCTATTCTTTTACCCAAGAATGCATGATTTATTCATCGCTAAGGGGTGTAGATTATACAAACAATGTATTATGCCACAAATTCCAGCCCTGCTCCTGTTGGTATTTGAAAATCTGATGCCATATCATAAAAATAATATAAACAGTAACACTAAAATTTATTGAGATTAATTGAAACAATCAGATTGAGAACTTGTTGAAATAATAAAATACAAAGTATTTTTCTTTTTAAGAAGAGAAATTTGGTATTCATATGAAATGGATACTAAATCCTTTTTGGTAAATCCTGATCTAACCAAAGCAGCAAAATAATAGAACAGGATGCATACCATCCTCAAAATTGATTACAGCCTCATGTTAAACATATTCAGAATGGCCATATATAGCAATTTTCACTGCCCTGTTATAAATGGACTACTTCACAATGAAGTATGGTGGAATAAATTAATATGCATATAGCACTCAAAATGGTGCCTAACATACTTTAAGCACCATATGCATAAGCAATTATTATTCATTATAGAACACAAAGCAGTGTACTCTATTACATATTTTGCTTCCCACATGAGAATACATTATAGTAACTCTGTAAAGCTATCAACTTTATCCCAGCAGCAAATTTAGAACTTTTTGAAGCCTAAATAAACACATGGTTGAAACCATTAAAAAAATTTGTACATTCATGCAGGTAAATTTCCTGATTGTGTTGCATTTTAACCAGAACCCAATTCACATTAACCAGCATAACCTTTATTAGCTGAGGCTCGTCAAAGACAAAATTTGAGCAAAAAGTTTTGTTTGTTTGTTTGTTTTGTTTTCTCATTTTGTTTTGTTGAGGTATTTAGCACATACTTTAAGAAAAATGAGTCAGACAATCTAGACTCTAAGACCATATGACTTGAAACAGTTTGGGGGTGTTTATGTCCATGAGTCTCTGTCCTGTTCAAATGCTTTTAGGTTTATATCCCATGTATATGTGATATTATGTGATTTTCAACTTTTTCTGTCTGGCTTATATCATTTAGCATGATTATCTTGAGTTTCATCTATGTTGTCACAAATGACAATATTTCATCTCATCTTATGGATGAGTAATAGTCCATTGTATATATGTACCACAGCTTCTTTAGCCAATCATTTATTGTCGGAAACTTTGGTTGCTTGATGTCCTGGCCACCGAGAATAATGCTGCTATGAACATCAGTGTGTAAATATCTTTTTGGATATGGGTTTTCAAGTCTTTGGGGTAAATACTCAGTAGAGGGATTGCCACATCATATGGTAGGTCAATTCTTAGTTTTTTGAGGAACCTCCATCCCACTTTCCATAGTGGCCGTACCAATTTGCAGTCCCACAGGCCATGTTAAAGGGTTCCTTTTTCTCTGCATCCTCTCCAACAGTTGTTATTACTTGTCCTGTTGATTATAGCTATTCTAACAGGAGTGAGATGGAATCTCATTGTGGTTTTGATTTGCATTTCCCTAATAGCTAGCGATGTTGAGCATCTTTTCATATGTTTGTTGGTCATTTATATGTCCTCTAGGGAGAAGTGTCTCTTTAGGTCCTCTGCCCATTTTTTGATTGGATTGTTTGTCTTTTTTGTTGTTGTTGTTATCGAGTTATATGAGTTCTTTGTATATTTTGGATATTAGGCCCTTATCGGAGGAGTTGCTTGCAAATATATTTTCCCAATCGGATGGTTGACTCTATATTTTGCTGACAGTTTCTTTTGCTGAGCAGAAGCTTTTTAGTTTGATGTAGTCTCTTTTATTTATTTTTGCTCTTATTTCCCTTGCCTTTGAGGTCAAATTTATAAAATCCTCTTTAAGCCCAAGGTCCTTGAGTTTAGTTCCTATGTTTTCTTCTATGCATTTTATTGTTTCAGATCTTATATTCAGGTGCTTAATCCATTTTTAGTTAATTTGGTGTGCAGTGATAGACAGCAGTCTAGTTTCATTCTTTTGCAGGTGGCCTTCCAGTTTTCCCAGCATCATTTATTGAAGAGGCTTTTCTTTCTCCACTGTATGTTTTTGGCTTCTTTGTTGAAAATTATTTGCCCATATAAATATGGGTTTACTTTTGCACTCTCGATTCTGTTCCACTGGTCTGTGTGTCTGTTTTTCTGCCCATACCATGCCATCTTGATTACTGTCACTTTGTAGTATATTTTGAATTCTGGCAGAGTGATGCATCTAGCCTCGTTCTTTTTTCTCAGGATGGCTTTGGTCATTTGGGGTCTTTTGTGCTTGTGTACAAATCTGATGATTTTATGTTCTATTTCTTTAAAGAATGTTAATGAGATTTTGATGGGGATTATATGAAATCTATATAATGCTTTAGGTAATATGATTATTTTAACTATGTTGATTCTTCCAATCCAAGGACACAGAATATCTTTTCATTTCTTTGTATCTTCTTTGATTTCTAAATAGAGTCTTGTAGTTTTCATTATATAGGTCCTTCACATGTTTCGTTAAATTTATTCCTAGGCATTTTTTTTTTTGGTGTATTGCAAAAGAAATTATTTTTTTCCACTTCTTTTTCTGACACTTCGTCATATACAGCCTTTATTATGTTAAGGTAGTTTCCTTCTATACCGATTTTGTTAAGTGTTTTGATCATAAATGAATGCTGCATCTTGTCGAAGGCTTTTTCTGCATCTTTTGATACGATCATATGATTGTTATTTTCTAATTTGTTTTTTGCAGTGTATCACATTGTTGGATTTGGATATGCTGAACCATCCTGTGCCCTGGGAATAAAGCCCATTTGATCATTGTAGATAATCTTTTTAATATGTTGCTGTATTTAGTTCACTAGTATCTTATTTAGGATTTTTGCATCTGTGTTCATGAGAGATATTGGTCTGCAGTTTCCTTGTTATCTTTGTCAGGTTTGGTATCAGGGTGATACTGGCCTCAAAAAATGAGTTGAGAAGTCTTGCCTCCTCTTTGATTTTTTGGAACGGTTTGAGGAGAATAGGTATGAAATCTTTGAATGTTTGGTGGAATTCACTGATGAAGCCACATGGTTCTGTACTTTTATTTTTTGGTAGGTTTTTGATGATTGTTTCCATTTCCATACTGCTGATTAGTCTATTTAGATTTTCCAGTTCTTCTTAATTTAGTCTAGGAAGATGGTATTTTTCTAAGTAATGTTCCATTTATTCCAAGTTACTCAATTTGGTGTAACATAGTTTTGCATAGTATTCTTGTATGATCCTTTGTATTTCTGTGGTTTCTGTCATAATTTCCCCTCTTTTATCCCTGATTTTGTTTATTTGTGTCCTGTCTCTTATTTCTTTAGTGAGTTTATTCAGGGGTTTATCAATTTTATTAACCTTCTCAAAGAACCAGATTTTTGTTGCATTTCTTTTACCTTTTTTTTTTTTTGTTTTCAATTTCATTTTTTTTCTGCTCTAATTTTGATGATTTCTTTCCTTCTGCTGACTTTAGGCTTCATTTGTTCTTCCTTTTCTAGTTTTTTAAGACGAAGCTAGTTTTTTAGGTTGTTTATTTGGGCTCATCCTTGTTTTTGGAAGTAGGCCTGTAATGATACGAACTTTCCTCTTAGGACCGCTTTTGCCATGTCCCAAAAGTTGTGATATGTTGTACTATCATTATCATTTGTTTCTATGTATCTCTTAATCTTTCTTTTTATTTCTTCTTTGACCCAGTTATTCTTCAGTAGCATGTTGTTTCATCTCCATGTATTTGTGGTTATTTTTGCTTTCTTTTTACAGTTGATCTCTAGTTTCAAAGCATTATGATTAGAGAATATGGTTGGTATGATTTTAACCTCTTATATTTGTTGAGGCTATCTCTGTATCCCAATATGTGGTCAATCCTTGAGAATGTTCCATGTGCACTAGAAAAGAATGTAGACAGCTGTTTTGGGATGGAAGGCTCTGTAAATGTAAATTACATCCAGTTGGTCTCATGTATCATTTAAGGATGTGATATCCTTATTAGTTTTTCATTTGGATAATCTGTCTATATCTGACAGTGGGGTATTTAGGTCCCCTACTATGATAGTGTTTTGGTCTATTTCTCTCTTTAGTTCTGTTAGTAATTGCTTTATATATTTTGGGGTGCCCTGAATGAGAACATAGATATTAAAAAGTGTTATGTTCTTGGTGCATAATTCCCTTTATCATTATGAAGTGTCCTTCAGTATCTTTCTTTACCTCTTTGATTTCAAAGACTATTTTGTCTGATATTACTACCACTACTCTCGCTTTTCTCAGAATGTCATTTGCCTGAAACATCATTTTCCACTCTTTCACTTTGAGTCTATATTTGTCTTTGGGGCTGAGATGTGTCTCCTGGAGGCAGCATGTGGCTGGATTTTGTTTTTTGATCCAATCTGCACCTTTGTGCTTTTTTATTCATGAGTTTAGTCCATTTATATTTAGTATGATTATTAAAATATGAGGTATTTTTATAGCCATTTATCTTTTGCTTCCTGGTAGCTCAGTGTTTTAATTGCTTCTTCATCCTCTGTTTCTGTTTTCTTTATTTTGTTTGGCTTTTGTGGGTTTTCCCACTTGTCCTTCTTGGTTTATGTTATATACTTCAGTTCTGATCTTTGGTGTGTGGTTATCATTATAAAAATGTAAAGGATGGTTATATATATAGTTATCCATTTTCTTCTATATGTGTCTTATCTCCATTCCCTGTTGTGAATTTGGATCTTTGAATCCTCCTCTGTTCAGTCATTATCTCAATTAGTCTCTATGTCTGCTGAATATTCATTATTATCTTGCTACAGCAATTCTCTTCTTGTTGTTTATGTTTCTAATGTCCTTTTCTTAGTAAGGATTGTACTCCTCTGCTTCTACTTGCCTGATAGTCACTTTACTCCTAATTATGTATTTTTGTCATTTTTTTTTAGGTGAGCTGACCCCTTTCAACGTATCTTGTAATGCAGGGCTTGTAGTAAATTCCCTCAATTTTTGTATGTCTGCAAAGGTATTTATTTCTCTTTCATAACTAAAGGAGAGCTTAGCTGAATACATTATTCTAAGCTAGTAGTTTCTTTCATTTAATAGTTTGAATGTTTGATTCCATGCTGGCTTATAAGGTTTGTGCTGAGAATTAGGGTTAGGGTTAAGGTTAGCATTAGGGTTAGGGTTAGGGTTAGGGTTAGGGTTAGGGTTAGGGTCTTGGTGATGGCCTTTTTGGGTTGACATAATTGGGTATTCTTTTGACTTCTTGAATTCCAAGCTCCAGCTCATTCCTTAGATTTTGGAAATTTTTGTCCATTATTTGTCTGAAAATGCTTTCTAATCCTTGTTCCTTTGCCTCCCCTTCAAGAATTACTATTATTTTATGTTTCCTCTCCTGATGGTATCAGCTAGTTCTTGTATATCTCTTTTATTATTTTTCATTTCATCCATTTCTCTCTTCTTCTTTCTGATATTTCTAGATTTCTGTCTTCAATATCACTGATCCTTTCCTCCATTTGGTTCACTCTATTTCTCAAGCTTGCTATTTCATTTTTTGACTCTTACAGTGTGTGTGTGTGTGTGTGTGTGTGTGTGTGTGTGTGTGTGTGTGTTTTATCTCCAGAAAGTCTATTCGGTTATTTTTGAGGGCTTCAGCTCCTTGCTAAAGAACTCATTCTGCTCATCTAGTTGTTTTTTTTTTTTTTTCAATTCCTGAAGTTGTTAATATGATTCGTTTCAGATCTCACTGAGTTTTTTCAGAAATACCATCCTGAATTCTCTGTCATTTAAGTAATATATTTCTATGTTTGGAAGCTTATTTTCTGGAGATTTTTCTCTTTCTTTTTGAATGGCATATTACTTTGGTTGTTCATGGTGTTTAATGGACTATTTCTCTGTCTGGGAATTAATGGAAGTGTGTTCTGCTTTTTTTTTTTTCTCCAGAAAGATTTATTGTACAATGTTCCCCGGCCTGTTGCAAATAAGGTGTTTTTCTTTTGGTTTCCAGTAGGTGGTGTCTAAGCCTGTTGGATCTCTGCTTTATATAAAGTGTTAATGTCTCTTTTCCTTGCTTATAGATGTTTAATCATGCTCGCTACTCTCAGTCTCTGTTCCTGTCAGTATTAGTGACAGTTTCAGTAGTGTTTGCTCAGATTCCCCTGGGGCTCCATGTGGTTCCATCTTGGAGGATATGGGTGGAGGGACACTCTGGGATGGGAGTTAGAGGTTGTGGTTCAGGCTTAGGTTTGCAACCATGACTGGTAAAAATTAACTGTTGTTTTTCTGCTGTCCTTGCTTTTCTGCCGTCCCTGTTTCTCTGCCTTCCACCCTGTGATTGGGCACTGCCACTGGCTACATGGAGCTCACAGCACTCTCAGGCAGGACTATTCAGGGAACTCACCACTCCTTCTCCCCTCCCCCTTCTTTTACAGGGAGCTCTGGCTGTGAGAGGCAGCTTCTTTGTTTCTCCTAGTCCACCGCCTGACCTGCAGTAGCTTTTTGTGCAGATCTCATGATCAGAAATGCTAATGTGCAGTTTGGGTGTTTTTTGTTGAGTTTTAGGTGTTCAGCTTATTGTTGTTTCAAGGGGAGAGATCTGGGATTGTCTCTCACACCACCATATTTAATCCAATCTGATTGACATTTATAGAAAACTCCATGCAAAATTTCTTTCAAAAGCACAAGAAAATTGTGAAAATAGCCTACATTTTGTGCCATAAAGCAAGTCTTGATACATTTAAAATGAGTCAAGTCATACAAAATATGTTCTCTGACTATAATGAATTAAATTAGAAATCAACAACCAAAGATCACTGGAAAGTCTCTCAAATATTTAGAAACTAAATAACACACTTCTAAATAATCTGTGGGTGGAGAAGAAATAAAAGAGAAATGAGAACTTATAGTATTTTGAATTGAATGCAAATGAAAACATCATATATTTAAATTTGCAGGAATGCTACTGAAGCAAATACTCAGAGGGAAATCAATAGCATAGATGCCTATATTAAAAAATAAAGAAAGGTCTTAGATCAATGACCTCAGCTTCTACTATAAGAAATTAAAGATGAGAGAGCAAATGAAACCCAAAGAAAGCAGAAAGAGGAAAATAATAAAGATCTGAGAGGAATTCAATGAAGCAGACACCAAACAAAGAATAAAACTAAATCTTTGAGAAGATCAATAAAAATTATAAATCTCTAGCCAGAGTGACACAAATTACTAATATCGGGAAGGAGGGCGGTCATATCATTACAGATTATATACATAGTAAAATATATAATAAAGCAATATTTTGAAGAACTTTATGCTGATAATTTAAACAACTTGGATATATCTGGCTAATTCCTTGAAAGACAAAAACTACCAATGGTTAGGTTATACTGGAAAAAATAGATAAACTGAATAATCTTATATCAACTAAAGAAATCAAAATTATAGTTTAAAACTTCCTCTTAAAGAAAAAGTCAGACCCAAAGATTTCACTGATGAATTCTACAAGTCCTTTAGAGAAGAAATAACATCAATTCTACATACAGTCTTTCATAAGACTGAAAACAAGAAAATATTTCTCAGCGCATCTTATGAGGCCAGCATTATCTTAATACCAAAACAATGCAAATACATTACAAGAAAACAAAAATATAGGCCAATATCTCTCAGGAATTAGATGTAAAATATTCTAAGTGATATTTTCACAGATCAAGTCCTTTAGATATAAAAAGAATAACACATCATGACCAAGTGGAGTTTATCCCAGAAACACAAGTTTTGCCACAGAATGTTACTGGCTCTTCTATTCCCATACCATTATATGGATAAGAGTGTCATGGCCTTCCATCCCATTTCACTCTCATCTTTTCCTAAGGGTCTGTTACTTTCTTCTAGTTTCATAACAAACTACCCAGAAACTTAGTGGCTTAAAAACAACCACTTGATTTTAAATAACAATTTAAAACTGGCTTTGAAACAACGCTTTGATTTTGCTCATGATATTGTGGGTTTAGGACTCTGCACTACATGGGCTTAACTAGGGCGCTTGGCCTGAGCACTTCCTTCCTTCCTTCCGTCCTTCCAGATGGTTTCTTTACTCACATGCCCAGTGCTTACTTGCCTTTCTTGGCCTTCTTTCTCTCTTCACATGGTGTTTCACTTTCTAGAGCATCTTCACATATCTTGGACGTCTCATAGCATGATGACCTTAGGATGGTCAGACTTCTTACACAGCAGCTCAGTTAATTTGCTCCTAGAAGGCAAATTAACGGTGACTGGTCTTAAAGGCTATACTTGGAATTGGCATAGCTGCATGTCTGCCACACTCCATTGGTCAAAGGAGTCCCAGGCCAGCCCAAATTTCAGGGGAAGAGAAAGAGACTCATTTCTGTGGGAGAAGTAGCAAAGAATTTGTGGCCATTTTTAAACCACTATATACATTTACCTCACTACTGATACTAATTTATGTTACTTAGAGCTTATTTTTTGGAAGAAACAAAAAATACACTCAAGTTTCCTTAAGTAAATAGAAATTTTTATATTATGAAAAAATATTGAGGAATGAAGAGGAGCCTGGAGGGCTTGGAAATCATTGAAAACCAAAGAGTTCCATATGCCTTACAATTGGAGTCACTCAGTGCATTTGTTCTAGAATAGGGTCAGTTTGAAGAGTAAGATCCTCCTGCAACACTTAACCTCTGATTGTTCTTTCTGTGATGTCACAAACCCTAGGAGGGTGTGCCCAGTTGGACAGACATAGTGCAGAGGCCCCTCCTCCAGGCTGTACTGGCATAAGTCATAGAGAGAAGCTGTCCCCTTTGGCACATTCCATTGGTCAAAGGAATCAGTGGTAGGGAGTGTATTTGAATGACCCTTCACCAGCACACAATAGTGGAGAAGTAATTCTCCAGGATATTAGGAACCTTTGGGATTTGTTTGTTGGGCAAACAAATTTTAAAAGCCCACTACAGGTAAGGAGGATAGATAAAATTATAGAAAGTTTAAAAATTGTGAGAGAAAAGTTGAGGTAATTCATATATTATGGCAGAGTGTTATGGACTGAGTTGTGTCCCCTCAAAATTTGTATGTTGAAACCTTAACCCCTTGTACCTCAGAATGTGACTGTATTTGGAGATAAGGTCTTTAGAGAAATGATCAAACTAAAGTGAGGTCCTCAGATGAGCCCTAATTCAATATGATTGGTATCCTTATAAAAAGTAAAATTTGGAGATAGACACCTGCACAGGGAGATGCCATGTGAAATGAAGGCAGAGATCAGGGTGATGCATCTACAAGCCAGTGAATACCACAGAGTACCAGCAAACCACCAGGAGCCAGGAGAGCAGCCTGAAACAGTGCTGGGTGCTTCATTAGAAGATTAAACTTGTACATTTGTTGTCTTTGCTCCATCCAAAAGTGCGATGATTCCCTCTTGAACCATTTATTCTGGAAACCACACAGAAACATTTTTCTTTAATTTCAGCATAAAAAATTAGGAAAAAAAATGTAAGTTTTTATTTGGAAATTGAAGTTAAATCCAAAACAAGTGCCATGGAAAGTCTGAAAAAATACCTTTTGTGTATTCTTTAAATACAAAAGTGATGCAAGAAGACATCCGCCTTTGTAATATAAAAAATATCAATGTGTTTAAAGTAATACATGCTTATTGTAGAAAATTTGTATAATCCAAAAAAGAGCACAATTCAGAAATAAAGATCATATTTAGCATTACCATCATGTAAAGCTAACTCTTTCTTTTCAGTATGTGACTTTCAGACTCTTAAATTCTCCTTTTTAATTAGGTGTATAAAAAAGAAAAAAATTAGCGAAAGAGTACAGAGCCTCTGAGGAAGGTAGGCAAAATGAAATTTGAGTTGGAGAAAAATGACTCACTGAAAAAATTTTTAAATAGCTTTGTTAGACTATAATTCACACACCATACAATTCACTTAATTAAAGTGGACATTTCATGTTTTTTAGTATATTCACAGAGTTGTGAACATATTATCACCACAATCTAATTTTAAAACATTGTTGTGCTTATTCTGGAATTTCAAACAAATGGAGTCACAATATTTTGTCTTTTGTGACCAGCTTCTTTCACTTAGCATGTTTTCAAGGCTCATACATGTTAGAACATGGAACTTCATTTCCTTTTATTGTTGAATAATTTTCCATTCCACAGATATAACACATTTTGTTGATCCATTTACTGGTTGATAAACCCTTGGGTACTTGCCGAAATTTTAAAATTAATTACTAAACTATCTTTTAAATATCTGATGGTACAGTAAGTAAATGCTGTGCTTGCATCCTCTCAAAAACTACATCAAAATTACAACTAAACTATAGGACAACCATCATTGAAAATAGTGTGAAGTCTAGTTTGAAGAAGTCTTACAAATAAGACATACAGAGGGCGTGTCATCTCGAGACTGCTAGGCAAGGTGGAGACACAGAATGGGCTGGTCCCATTCCCACATGTGGCAGTTGAAAATTGGGAGGGATATCTTGGCTACAGAGGTTCCCCTTGAGGATCAAGTGGCCCCAGCCCCACTCCAGGCTCTACAGCCCAAGGCTCCAGTGCTGGAAAGATAAGTCCTCATAACTTCTGGCTGTGAAAACCATGGAGATTATGAATGAGTGAGGCAGAGGGCTGTTGGGGTCTCACCCATGTACTTACTCACTGATGGACTCATTTGAACTGGGTTCTGAAGCTGGAAAAGCAGCCCAAAGGGCACAAGGAACATACGGGGAGGAAGTAAATTGGCTTTAGGGCAAGGGCTGGAAGGGGCAGCTTTCTCTCAGACAAAAGGGCTGGCAGAGGCCACCGTTACTTTATTGGGCCTTCCCACCATACAGCATGCAGACACAGACAGCTCCCATAGCTGAGTCTCCATCAACCTGGCTAAGAGATTTTATTCTGTCCTGGTGACTCCCTGAGATCCTGTGCCACCCAACTTGCAGGCCAACCCAAGCTGTTTCCAGTGGCTTTTTCATACAAACAGCTTTTCTCAGCTCATGGTGTGGACTTCCTTAAAATCTCTTAAATTTTCACAAAATCCAAACTAGCAGCATCTGCCCTTGGTGTGCCCTATATCTCTTGCTGAGCAGCCACAAGCCTGGCACTAGTGGCAGCCAGCCTTGGTTCAAAGCTTGGCCTTTTGGAGGCACCTCCAAGCCCAGTGCAGGTGGTAGTCATCCTCAGATTGCTCTGTGGCTCATGCCAGGTGGCTCTGTGCAGAGCACAGGCTGTGGCTGAACTTGGCCTGTGGCAGGGCCTCTCCCAGGAAGCCTGGATGCCGACATGCCCAGTGTTGAGCTTCAGAAAGAGCGGGAGCATCACCCAGGGCTGAATTCCAGGCTGACACACCTGAAGAGCAGACTGAGAAGGCACCATAGCCCTGCTAAAGCAAATTCTGCTCTGTTGGATCAGCTCCTGCATAACAGCTCCTTTCCTACAGTCACCAGCCAGTCCTCACAAACAATCAGCATGAAGGTCAGTTTCTCCCACTGACCCACAAACAGCAATCAAGGCTCAACTACAATAGGAGGACATTTACAACCCCTGAAAATGACACACCTAGATCACCTTGCTCAGGTGACAAGGGAGACTGTGCCGCCATAGGACACCTACTATATAAGGTCACTAAGACTGACTAGGAGAAAACAGCCTTACCTAATGCATAGAAACAAACAAAGGGAAGCAGCCAAAATGGGGAGACAAAGAAACATGTCCCCAATGAAAGAACAGAACAAAGCTCCAGACAAATAACTCAACAAAATGGAGACAAGAAATTCACTAGATGCAGAGTTCAAAACACTGCTTTAAAAACAAAACAAAGCAAAACAAAATACCACTGGTTATAAGGATGCTCAAAGAACTTAGGGGAAGAGTGGATGAATTCAGTAAGAACTTTAAAAAAGTGATAGAAAACATAAAAAAGGACCAGGCAGAAATGAAGAATATAATAAATGAAATAGAGAATATATTAGAGGTAATCAAACAGATTAGATGGAGCAGCTGATCGAACCAGTGATTTAGAAGATAAGGTAGCGGCAAACACCCAATCAGAAGAGAAACAAGAATAAAGAATTCAAAAAGATGAGGCTAGTTTAAGGGGCCTCTGAGACAACATCAAATGTATCAACATTTGCATCATAGGGTTACTAGAAGCAGAAGAGAGGCAGCAAGAAGTTGAAAACCTATTTGAAGAAATAATGATGAAAAATTTCCATAACATGGTGAGGAAAATAGACATACAAGCCCAGGAAGCATGAGAGTCCCAAACAAGTTGATCCCCAAAAGGCCAACACTAAGACACATCATAATTAAAATGCCAAGGTTAAAGACAAAGAAAGACTCTTAAAAGCAGCAAGAAAAATATAGTTAATTACAAAGGAACGTCCATAGGACTATCAGCTGGTTTCTCAACAGAAACTTTGCAGGGCAGAAGGGATTGGCATGTAATATTCAAAGAAATGAAAAAGCAAGGACCTACAACCAAGATTACTCTACCCAGAAAAGCTATCATTTAGAATCAAAGAATAGGTAAAGAGCTTCCCAGACAAAGAAAAGCTAAAAGAGTTCATCACCATCAAGCCAGTATTATAAGAAATGTTAGAGGGACTTCTTTAAGAAGGAGAAGAAGAATAACAATATGATCAGAAATATGAATAATAAAATAACTACATATCTACCAACAATTACTTTAAATGTAAATGGATTGAATGCTCCAATCAAAAGATAGGAAAGCTGAATGAATAAGAAAACAAGACTCTTATATATGCTGCCTACAAGAGACTCAGTTCGGATCAAAAGACAAACACAGACTGAAAGTGAAGGGATGGAAAAGATACTTCATGAAAATGGTAATGGGGAAAAAAACCAACTGGTGTAGCAATACTAACATCAGGCAAAATAAACTTTAAAACAAAGGCTATAACAAGAGACAAAGAAGGACCCAGTAGCCCCACTCTGGCTATTATACAAAGAAACCCAAACCACTGCTTTGAAGGAACATACATTCATTGCAGGATTATTTACAATAGTCAAGATATGGAGGCAACCTGGGTGTCTATCAATGGATAAATGGATAAAGAATAGGTGGTACCTATATACAATGGAAAATTACTCATCCATAAAAAAGAATGAAGTCTTGCCACCTACAACAACATGGATGGACCTAGAGAGTATTGTGCTGAGTGAAATAAGTAAGACAGAGAACGACAAATGCCATATGATTTCGCTTACATGTGGAATCTAAGGAACAAAACAAACAAACAAGCAAAACAGAAAGAAACTCATAGATACGAAGAACATTTTGATGATTGCCAGAAGGAAAGGAGGTTGAGGGGAGCTGGGCGAAAAAAGGGGATGGGATGAAGTTCAAGTTAGTGAAGTTCAAGTTAGTGAACAAAATAGTCATTGAGATGTAAAGTATAGCATAAGAAATATAGTCAATAATATTGTAATAACTATGTATGGTGTCAGATGAGTACTAGATTTATTAGCATAACTTTATTAAGTTACATAAATGTTTAATATTGTATGTCAACTCTAATTTAAGAAAATATTTTAAAAATAATTATACATATAGATAATTTTATATATAACACACATAATTAAAAAAATTTCTAGCAAATTTACTCTAATTGCATTTTCATAGCAGCTCATTCTTGTTTTATTGATACAGTGTGCACTTGAATCTATCTGTGGATCATGAATGCAATTCATACTGGCCAGGGTTATTTCAGATTAATAAAAGCCACAGTACGTTTTCCAGATATTAAGAGTTTTGTTATAGAGGATTAGAGACTCAAATAACTATTGAAATATAGTTCAATAGAGTCGGGGGAATAAAGGTAAGTAAAATATCTACTGAAAATTTTAGCTTGACTTCCCAAGGTGGGTGATTTTCAGGAGATTGCCAGGAGGCTGCTGCATTACTCATGAATCTTTGAAAGCTGCCACCTACTTTCGCTCTGCAGAAGTGGAGCAGGTAGCTCTGTAGAGCAATCTGGGACATTATTCTGAATTCAATATCTGGCCACTTGTTCCATTATCACCACCATCTCTGAATCTGTCTTTGTTATTTCTTGTAAGTACCTTTCGTGGACAAACACTATCCCAGAACCACTCAAGGAAGAAAAGCAACTACAGAAGATATTTAGGGTGGACAACTGGGGAAACTTGAATACAGAATGGGCCTTAGACTATATTGGGAAAATAGTTAATGTGATAATGATACCACGGTTATAGAAAAGAAAATCCTCGCCGTTTGTAGGTGTAAGGTGAAGTATTCAGTGGTGGTGTCATGAAAGCCATAACCCATTTTATAACAGTTCCGAAAAAAATATATGTACATAGACTTATGTTGGGAGGTCACAGCAGAAGAAAAACAAATATAAGACTTGGAGTCATGATAAAACTCTCAAATGGGCCTTTCTGTGCATTCTAAAAAATATCTTCTTTGATGTTTCATCTTAGTCAAGCTGTGTATTTCCCTTCAGACTGGCACAGCACTTTGCTCAAAGCACTTGCTCTATTATTTCTTGTTGAATTGAAAATGTTCAAAGATATTAGGCCACCTTTGGGGTACAAATGGCTTGAATAAGGAAGGGCTCTTTTTCTTATAGAACAAGAAGTTTGAAGGTAGAAGTTGCCTGTACAGTCTCAGCTGCCCCATGCTGCTCTCTGGAATCCCAGATCTTTCTATCTCCTCCTCCTCCATCCTTGATGTGATGGACCATATTCACATTTGCTGCCTCCTGTCTGCAAGTGGCTACAGTGGCCTTTAGTGGAACAAGAAGGGGAACAGGGTGACACTGGTCACAGAAGCCTTCCACAGGACTTTCATTGATATATCCTTGGCCATAACTAGTCCTGGCACACTGAGCTGCAAACAGTATTTAGCTATTCCAACCTCCCTTAGGGGCAGGCAAAGGAGTAGGGATCATGTACTGAGTTTTGGAGGTGCTAACAAACAGATTTTACTTCCAATGATTTCCTACAATATCTAAATGCATCTTTTAAGTAGTTTCTTTAGTAGGTATCCATATGCAAGTTAAAGGAAGACAACAAGTTGAAAAAAGTTTATCTAAATAATTATTGAGGGAATGAATGGGCATTAATTCTTTCCGTAAATATCTAACAAGCCACCAACTACACACCAAGCATTTAGCTGAAAACCAGGAGACAAAGATGAATGAGCATCCGGAAGTTCTACTTCCTTAGAAAGTTTACCGTGCAACAGTGGAAACAGCCGTGTAAATAAATAAATAGCTACAATATAATTTGGAAAAGACCCTATAAAAGAAACACTACTGATAGACTAGGTGGGGACTCAGAAAGGTTTTAGAGAAAATTTGGCACAAGTAAACCCTGGTAATGAGGACAGCTTGGCACCCAAAGCACTTGGGAACAGCTCCAGGTTACCATCTTGTGAAGATCTGTACGTGTTCTTCAAAGAATTTCCATTTTTCAGCTTTGCAGAAAATGTGCAAGATGTGGAGTCAGGAGTAAGAGTTCTGGTTCTGCTCCTGATCAGCCGTGTGATAG
Organism: Macroglossus sobrinus; assembly: GCA_004027375.1. Taxonomy (NCBI): domain Eukaryota; kingdom Metazoa; phylum Chordata; class Mammalia; order Chiroptera; family Pteropodidae; genus Macroglossus; species Macroglossus sobrinus. Next base: position 140,446 of record PVKZ01002348.1, read on the forward strand.
CAAGTTGGAAATCTGACGCAGGGAGCCCCTTGCTTTATCACTACAATCTTAGCCCGTTTCCCATTGTATAAGAACCACATGTACCTGGCACGCTGGTTCTTAACTGTGGAGCTGACATGGCGGCTGGAACTGTAGCCATCTGCTAACACTTGGTGTATTTTTTGGCAGAACCTGCCAGACATAGCTTACTACAGCAAATTTGTACCTGGAAATCGTGGAGATGTGATGGCAGCCGAACTCTGTGGTCTTTGAGGAGTCTCGCCAAACTGTGAAGTTAACATGCGTCCACATGGGAGGCTTTCCTAGGACAGCTCTGGCTTCCTGATGACCGGTGGAACCAAAACAAACCGTGATCAGGAGGAAAAGACTTTATATCAGAAAATATTGAAATAACGTTGTATCTGCCGAATCGGCAGAGAGTGTACATTGTCATTAGTGTTCCAATTTAATTTTTTTAGTAGAAAGTCTTCACCTCTCCTCTTTTGTTCACTTCAGCTTTTTTTGCTGGTGGTTTACAAATGGTTTTTATTCCATGACATTATAGGAAAGGCGTTCTTGGAGCCATCATTTAGTTATAAATGACTCTCGCACAACTGTTTTTTATTTCCATTTTGTTTCACTGACTGAGAATGTAAATTGAACTTTAGTGCTCTTGTGCTTTCTTCTGCCTCTTTGTAGAAATGTGTTCTGAATTAAAGCCCACGAATAAACCAGAGCAGTCCCAAATATTGCCCTTCAGCTTTTGAATAGCCTGAGAGCCAAGAAAAGATAGAGAATGTGGTTTTATGAGCCCCAGATGGCGTAGTGGGTGTCATGGATGTCTGTGTGCGGAGAGGTCAGGGGTTCAGTCTCCATCTGGAACTGTCTCAAAGCCACTTCACATTTCAGGAGTCAAGATGGGGCCTTGGGGGAGGCACATGGCGCTTGTTCCACCTCACCACACAGCCAGGTGAGGGCCCAGTGCGCTGCCCACACCCTTGATGCAGAACAGAACACTATGGTGAGCGACCTCCCCACAATCACCTGTCTCCACAGACTTCCCCTTTGCTGCAAATGAACCCCAGATTAGCTGCTTCTCTGTTCCTTGTTGGAACTCACAGCATCCTCTCACTCACTCAGTCCTGAAGCAGATAGGAAGCTTATAGGGACATTTTCTGGTAGTCCTGAAGAGGGAATAACAATAATAATAAAAAAAAGAAGTTTCTATGATCATTTTCTGCTCCTCTCCAGAGCAGACATGAATCTAGACATGATGGCATTTTGTTTCACTTTTGAATAGTACTGATATGGTGAAATCATAATAGGTTTGTGGCCATGTTATTAATTCATGTACCTTTTTTCTTTCATTTCTTTAAAATACTTTTTAAAATTGAGGTAGCATACATATAACATAAAATTTACCATCTTAACCATTTTAAGCATACAGTTCTGTGACTTTAAGTACATTCACATTGCTATGCTACCATCGCCATCATCCCTCCACAGAATATTTTGCATCTTGCAAAACTGAAACTCTGTCTCCATCAAACTAGCTCCTCATCCCCACCTTCCCACAACCCTTGGCAATCTTGATTCATGAACTTTTGCTAGACTTTCAGGTATAAGCTATAGGGTAACCATTTCCCTCTTTCCCCAGCAGTCTGCATTTAGCCCACCCACAAGGAATCCCTTTGCCTTTGTTAATGTTGGTGTCAGGGAAGTAGGGGGCAGGGGACTTCTCTGATGGATATATGGGTGAAGCTGAGGGTACCTGGCTTATCCATGATTTCTGTAGGTAACAGGCTCCTTGGGTCTGTTCATTGCGTCTTCAGCCTTGTCAGGGGCTGTGGTCACTCATATTTGCCTATGACTGGAGGGGGCCCGGGGAGAAAAAGCTCTGAGAAAGTAGAGGGAAAATCTTTTTCTTCAATCAGCTTTAACATGAGCGAAACTGATATATTGATTTCTGACTCTCTTTTTTGTCAGCTAGTTCAGAACTTAAGAGAAGAAAAGAGGGGTGTTATCCATTGCCCCCAAACATCAACATGAGCTTGCGAAGATCGAAGATCGTGCATACCCTAAGTTTTAAATTTCAAACTCACTTTAGTCAATTTGCATGCAAATCTTTGCAGAGTCCTTAATTTAACTTTCTGCTTAAGTCATATATCAGGCTTGGTGAGCAAGAGCCAGTTCCCTTATTAATAACTGGCACCTTCTCATTTTGCACAAGACAAACTAAATCTTTACCACCATTCTCCTGGCGCTGCTGCAGTTGCCCTTGAGAAAAGCAGCCAAGTCACAGATCACAAATCTGTCTCAGTGTTTAGAGAGAAGCTGCTCGTGGGACTCATGATTTATGCTCAAGTGGGAGGAAACTATCCTCTTTGTTGCTGTTGCTTCTTTTCTTTACATTTTTTTTATTTTGAAATAATTTTAGACTTACAAAAAAATTGTACAATAGGATGAAGAGTTCCTGTATAACCTTGCCCAGGTTCCTCTGATGTTCCAACCACAAGGATCCAACCCAGGAAATCTGCATTGATAGGGTGCTCATAAACAAACTACAGGCCTTATTTAGGTTTTGTTGATTTCCCCACTAATGTCTTTTTTGTGTTCCAGGATCCCTCCTTGCATTTGGTCTTCTTTGTCCTGAGACATTTCCTCAGTCTCCTCTGTCTTTCATGGACTTGACACACTTTTGAAGAGCACTGATCAATTATTTCTGTAGACAGTCTCCTGATTTGGATTTGTCTCATGTTGTCTCATGATCAGATTGAGGTTACACATTTTCAACAAGAATGCCACACCAGTGACGTTCTGCCTTTCTCGGAGCAGGATGCTTTCTTGGGTTCATCATGTCAGTCTCTCTAACCCATGGTTGAGGTCACTCTCCATCCTGCGGATAAGGCAGGGTCTCCATTGTGTAGTGTCTTTATTAGAAGTGGGACATTTTGAGATGATGAAAATATCTTGTTTCAATTCAAACTTTCCCAATAATTTTCTCACCCATTGGTGGATCTTGCCTACAACAGTTATTACTTCAGTATCTGCCTAATGGTGATTTTCTATTTCCCTGAAACAAAGGTTGCCTCTGACTTCAGAATTATTAGTTACCATTCCAACACGTGTTCCATGCAAAAGTCACTGTTTTTTTTCCCCTAACATCTTACTACAATATCCTATTAATTTCTCTTGATTGAATGATTAAATTGATCAGTTATAAAAAGTTTAGGATTCATGGGAAGTATTGCCTGTATTTTGAGTGAATCAAATAAGCACTTGACAAATTGTAGGGGCTCCTTAAATTCTAACTTCCGTCATTACTCTCATCATTCAGGTGCAGTATAATAATGAATACGTCATTTCATAAAGACGTCAGCAGAAACTTATTCAGAAAGAATTCCTTATGTATAGAATCATGAAAAATATCTACTCCACAGAATTATTTTACATGTATATATAATTATTACATGCAATAATAATAATTATTATTCTTTTGTTTTTATTCGTTAAGTGGACCATCTTTAAACATTTCTTCTTTAAAGATTGCTTTCTACTCTGAACTAACTCTGTTACTAATTAATTAGGTTACTACTTTTAAGTTTTAATAATTTGTTGGTTACCTCTGTGTAGCACGATTATGGGTGGTTTTAATCATACTTGATACTTTCCTGAACTTTTAAAATTTTTAGACAATAGACATGTATTGCTTATATTATAATAAAATTTTATTTAAAATATTTTACATGTAATCCTTAAACCCCGCTTAAAGAAGTAAAAATTTCACTTCGTTGAAGAAACTTGGTTCTGTTCTTCTCTCCATTTCTCATGTTGAAATGTACAGTTGGGAACACACTCATTTGTTTACACATTAGAATGGTGTTAAGGAGGTTATTTTGTTAGCTTGTAAAATACACACACTTTTATTCATAGTTCTTCTGAAAATAGTACCACCAGGAAAATGTGATCTGTTAAAATCTTCCCAATACAGTAAAGAATTTGAATTTACTTATGTTTTGGCTTTGAAAAACAAGGTTGCTTAAACAGATTCTCTCAAGACGTTAGAGTGTTATGGGCCAAGTACTGGATTAAATTAAACAAGCAGAGTTTCCTTACCCCAATGTAACTGCGTAGAAGTATTAGCACTACATTAAAATAGTGTTTGTTTGCCATGCTCTGTTAACATCTTGAATTGAATTTTATCATAAATGGGCTTAATTCAGAAAACTCTTTTTACATAAATAAACCTCGAAAGCATTGTTATTCAAGAAAACATTTAGAACAAAGCCACCCAGCCTGAATTCCTGTTGAGGTGGAATGAACTAAGTAAGCAGTCCTCCCTGATGGTTTAGGTAAAGCCCACTAGATAGAGGGGCAGTGAAGAGGCTGACACTAGGAAGACCCTCCCAGCAGGGGTCCAAATGCAGGGGCCTCACAAATTCTGGTCCTGCAGCAGAGCTCATCTAAGTCCCCAGAGTGCTTATTTGCATAGAATAATAATAGTAAATCTGGTTAAAATCTCCAGGCTGCTTACTTGCTTAATAAAAGTTAATGACCCTACCTTGGGAGAAGGTTGGTGGGATGTGGCGGGGAGGATAAGGGGAGAGTGTACAGACCCCCCCCCCACCAAAGGGATCAGCTTCACCCCCAAATATGCCACTTTGGCACAAAAATTATTTTGAGAAGGAGGCATTTGAGAAACAGCAGATGCAGAAAAGGGCTCTCTGTCCTCCTCCTTTCCATGGCTCATAAAATTCCCATGCGAAAAGTGTCCTTCTTAGACCAAGAGAACATTTTCATAACCTGAGACAGAGTCGACACCAAGATGGAGACCCACAGATAGACCTTCCTAAAAGAATGCTTATCTTCCATTAGTTTACTCCATATAAATTTACCACCTCTAGAAGCATAAACTCCTTTTTCTTTGTCGTGTTTCCACAATTTATCGCTCTTTGTTAAAAAATGGTATCCAAGCTATCAAGCAAGGTTAATCACTTCTTTAGGGTTTTAATTTCTGTGAGCTCCTCATATGGATATGAAATAAACTTTTTTTCCTCTAGTTAATTGCTTTTGTCAGTTTAATTTGTAGGGCCCCTGGTACTGAATCCAAGAGGGAGAGGAAAATGGTTGTGTTAATACCTGGAATGGAATTTTAGCCTAAATGGGTTTCATTCAGAAAACTCTTTTCACCACCTGTTGACTCTCCCTTTTCTAAACAATTCAAGCTCACTCAAGAAACACCTGCAGCTCAGGGAAACTGCAACTTTCTTTACTGTAAAAGTAAAAAAAAAAAGTTGCATTTGTCAGTTTTTGGGGGGCAGTTTAAGATTGAGACTGGTGGTTTGTTTGGTAAATTAACCTTCCATGGGATGATGGGCCCCTTTGGGAATCTTATGAAAGCTGTGGGCTGTCTGCCCAGAAGACAGACTACAGGTGGCCAATTGTGTATAATGAGGGAGGGCGGTCTCTCCTGACAGTCTCCAAAGGTGTTTCTTGATAACCTTGGGAGATGATCAGGGAGCACAGACTGGAGTATTGTGGAGTGGAGAAGACTGTAGCTGACACCTCAGGTCTGGATCTATGGCTTCTCTCCTCTGGTGAGGGTCCCAACCAATAGTTCTGCAGAAACTTGAGATGTCCTTGCAATGGCTGAGGTATGGTTATTAGCCCTTTTCAGTGATCTCCTGAAAACCAGGTTAACCATAGTCTAAACATTTTTTTTTTTTAATTTAACTGAATGGTTGCGAGTACTTCTCCTAGTAAATAAAGGAGCCGATATTTCAGCTTTACCTTGCTTGCCTATTCCAAGATGTCTTGGAAATGTTCTCATTCCATTTGTTTCTCCGTTTTTCTAATGTAAATGAGGGTAGCAATAGTATCTATCACATAGAGTTGTTGATGAATTAGATGTGTAAAACTTTCAAAACTGCCCCTAGTGCTCCATAAGTGTTGTCTAAGTATCATTAATTCAGTGATTAATTGTCTCATAATTTCTTAATTCCCTCCTGCTCTAAGAATCTATAAATCTTAATAACAAAAACACTATCTTCATAGATTAATCTGCTCTACTATTGGTATGCTTTATTCCACTTAAACCCAGAACAATCCTGTGAGTTGGGTTATATTCCCCAGTTAGGCCGAGAGGAGACTGAGGTTGAGTAACTTGTCTAAGACCACACAGTGGTGGAGCCAGTCGTGAAGCTGAGGTGGCCAGAATGCAACACCTTCTCCCCCAAGTCACAGACTGTGAGACTTCATTTGCAACATAGAGAACAAGAGATACAAAAGAAAGTTTACAGTCAGTAAAGGTCAGTAAAGAAAGAGATAAAGAAATCGAAGTATGTAAAATTAATGGACAGTTCCTAGAAGAAAACCCCAGAAAAATGCAAATACAATGACAATGAGATACCAAATCCATCAGAAGTGCTATGAGGACATATGGAAATGGGGACTCTCCACTACAGGTGATAGTCTTTCTGAGCTCCAAAAGTGTTCTTCCTCTATCTTCTAACTGCCCATATTCCTGCTGAAAATTCCCATGCTGCTATTATTTCTGATTGTGTGTGTGTGTGTGTGTGTGTGTGTGTGTGTGTGTGTGTGTGTATTAATTAAAGTGCTTTGAGTAGCAAGTAACTGTAGGGGAGGAAAAACTTTTTCTCTACCCTCTTAGGTTCCATAGCTGTGATTTGCAAATTAAACTGACAAAAGACAGATTAACAGGAGAAAAGGCACCCACATTTTATTTGATATAAATTTACTTTTTATATATACACAGAGGCCTTCATAGTAAAGAAGATCCAAGGAGACAGACTTGAATCTTACGTATCATTTTAGGAAAGGAAAGGGGTTTGGGCTTCTAGGGGTAGTAACTTATGAGAAGGTAAATATATTGGAGAAAGTAATGGAAGATAAGGGTTATTTAGTAAGGTTTGTTTATGTAGACTCATGTCATTGATATTTCCATCTCCATTGATAAAGGTTATTTTTTCCTTACTGGTACTAGAGAAGGGGAAACACCTTCATAAAGGAAATTTATGCCTTGGTTTTAGGCCAGTAAGAGGAGAGTATAAAGCTTTTCCTACAGGTCTGCTCCTTCTTAGTTGCCTTCAGTTCCAAGTGGTATATTTTGGGATATTATGTTCTGATCCTCCCCAGAACATAGTATCTGTCTAAAACCAGCATGAGTAGATCAATCCCTTAAAGGGAAGACTGGAAGTAAGTAATCCTAAAGTTGGGTTGGCACTTCCTCACACTCATTAAGGGCCCAGTCTTATTCTGGCTCTCTGTTCCTCGAAACTCAGTGAGTTAGCAATGGTGTCCCACACCACATCCAGCCCAGTAACTAGTCTAGAGGCCCTCGATGAACCTGTCTGGCCTGGTCATGATTCTCACAACCCCTGGGAGGGGCCATACTGCAGGCCTCCTAAATGGGTTCAGAAAGGAGAAAACGAGTTAGGCAGACATTTACAGTGTCTGTCACAATAGAAGGTCTGATTTTTTTCCTCACTAAAATTTTATCAATCTCTCTGGTGTTTTGGGTGAAAAGTAGGTAACTCTAAGCACCATATTCTTTAATTCAGAATTGGCTCAAACATTTGCCTGAAGTGGAAGCATTCAATGAAAAAACCCTGAGAGGATGAGAATCTGTTACAACAGGTGCTTTTAAAAGAACAGCTCAGAGCTAGGTATCAGACACTTTTTTAGATTGATAAGGGAATGTTCATTAACCAACCTGTTAAAACACATGTGTTCTCTATCTCATCGTTAAAAAGGTAAGCTCTGGCTCAGTCATTTGATAAGAAATGTAGGAGCTTTTATGTAATGTCAATAATGTTGTGTTAACAGTTCCCTGGATTATTTTCTTGTAACCTTGGGACTAGAGTATGTTTATCATGAGGTAGTCCACGTTTTTAGACTATTTGATATAGACAACTGTGTTTGTTCACTCAAAGTTGTACACTATATTCCTTATTAAAATCTGACTTTATTCACTGACTGTGGTGACTCACTCTAATTTCACTTTACTCTGATTAACTCAGCCTCTGTCAAGTGACAAAATTAGAAACACAGCTCAAGGCATAGCTTTTTTATGGATATGTACTTATAAATAAATAACATGACTCTAACAGATTAACTTTGAAACATGATTCAAAAACTCAATTTATTATGATATTTGAAATGTCATAGTGATGTTCTTTGCTATGGGTCTTTTAAACTCCTTTTCTGAGGGGTTCTGTGGGCTTTTCTAGTATGAAAACACATGTCTCGAGTTCTGGAAAATTTCCACAGATTAATTTCTGAAGAGTGAGAAGTCTGGATTATTTATTAATTTATCCATTAATCATTCTAGAAGAGTCAACATCTAAGTAATATTTTGGTTAGTTAAGCTTTAGTTAATTTTAAGTTTTTTCTATTATTTTTTTCTATACCTTTAGTTAATTAGATTGCACCTCCTATACTGATTCTCTCATTTCTTATATTTTCTCTTATATGTTTCTATTTCTCCATCTCTCTTACCCTAATATTTTCTTAACTTTATCTTCCACCTTACCTACTGAACTTGTAAAACTTAATTTAGATGATTTTTGGTCTCTGATGATCATTCTCAACTCAGGAATGCAAAATTTTCTCACTTTTCCTGCTATCTAACCACAAAAGAATATGCTTGTATGTGTGAATAATTCTTTACCTAAATGATCTATTTTGTCTGTTTATTTGTTTTGGTCCCTCTCATGATGGGAACACTTGTCTAACTGTCATATAGATAGTCAGGTGCTAAGAAGTTGGCTGTGTGTGTGTAAGAGGACCTTGGGACCCAGTGGCCCTGCTCAGTCTGTGTGGCAAGGGGCCAATTTTGTCACTTTATATATCAGCACCTGGAGGTTTTGTCTCCAAAGAAGGGCCCTTGGAGAGGGTAATGCTGCCTGCCAGACAAACAAGCCATCCAGTTCCTCTTCCAAGGAAGGGCTTGTTGCCCCCACCTGTCAGCTCCTTCAGTGGCAGCCTCAGAGTAGGGAGCCACTTCCCTTAATGCACCCTCTCCAGGCAGCCCGTTCTATGCCTGACAAGGTGAACACTTGCCGTCTGTGTTTGACCCTGAACTTGAGCAGCTGGCAGCTCGAGGTCCCCCAAAGTCCTCGGTTTAACTCTCTGCCGAAAGTGACCATAGTCACTCTAGGGACTCAATAAATGCTGAGTTCTCTTTTGCAATACCCATAATAGCTAATGCAGCATACTCTGTTGAAGCTACATTCCCACAGCGCTCATGTCTGCAGATCTGTGACCTTCACTGCCCATGTTTGTGGCCACAGAAGCATGTATACGGTGGACAACAATGGGCAGGAGTGGGAATAACTAGCCAGCCTCTGACTCTGCAACAGGACTAAGCCCCAGCTGCCCACAGGGGACCTCTCACTGATACCAGTCACTGTAGCAATGTCTGTGCCTCCTGCTCCCTTGCAGGTACTTCCTGGGATTGCTTCCCAGATCAACTGCTGTGACCTTAATCTTCCTCTCACTCAGGGTCTGCTTCTGAGGAAGCCCAAACTCAGACACAATCAGTCAGTAGACAGTCAGCTAGCACCAAGCTAGACCAGCCGTCTGCTGGATTGGGTCAGTGCTGCTGCCCTAAGTAGCTGGATACCCTGCCTCTCACTCTGCGCTGTGAAGTTGGTGTCTCACCTCATTTCACAGAAGGGGAATTGAGGCTCAAAACATTGTCTGAGGCCACACAGCTAAGAAACTTGGAGGCCTTTGCTGAAATTTTGTCTCCTTGACTCCAAATTACTATGTTCTTAACATGAAGGAGTTGCTTTGCCTGCACAAGAACCTGATGAAAAGTGTTTCAGAGAGGATGGCCACAGGAATATCAATAATGTTCCCAAGACTATATACACCTACTCACTAACAAGAAAATTAGTTTCTCCCACTTTGTGATTTATAAGAGTCATTTCTGATACATGAAACAGAAAAACAAACACCATAATTTGAAGGGAAAAAAATCCCAATTTAAAAGTAAAATGTAGTGAATGGGACAGGAAGTATGCTACAGTTTAGTGGAACAGAGGAAAGCCATGTTGGGTTAGAATTCAAGGGAGATTCAAGGGCCCTTTTGGAAATTATTGTTTTCCCAGGATTTTATCATCCAGGGCTATTTTTAGCCCATTTTGGATTGCTGTGGTAGAGGGAAAATGATAGCAAGTGAGGTGAATAAGAATGAAGGGGAGGGTCTGGGCAACATCCTTCCTGTGAGACCAGAAATAAATTAGTATCTATTCCTGTTTTCTCATCTCTAAGTACATTTTGTGGAGGTTTAAATGAGATGCAATTTCTTAGAGAGCTTTGAGACATATAGATGCTTACATTCTATGCTCATGGGTGGTTTTAAGCTAAGTCTTGGGGAGAAGAGTAAGTGAGATCCAATTGGGTCAGCCTGATATATGAGTGTACAAAGGAAGAATTGTTTTCCAGATCATCTCGATACAGAATCTCTTCCCAAAACACTTGTTAATAAGCTCTTTCCAAATAGGAAAGATCATCAAAATTCCCTATTCATCATTGAAATATAAATGCATTTAGAAGTAGGTTTCTATGAAATTGTTTGAGAAATGGTTGTGTGATTATTTCCGAAACAACATAAAAGAGAGACCACAGGGAGTTGGTGAACTCTTTGGATGTGAAAATGTTCTTTTTATTCTTTCTCTTTTAACTGACTCTTTGACCCTGAAAAATTAACTTTCAAAGACAAATATTTCTGAAGTCAGAAAATTATATATTTTAGCTGCTAACAACTGAGTTTACACCCAATTTTACATCTTCTTGTTTGACAACTGTTAGGATGGAATGAAAGACGGTTTGATTTTGAATCCTGCCCACTGAAAATGCAAAGGGAGAGAAGCCCATAGGACAAAATGCAGGAGGCCACAAAGCTGCCCTCAGACCTCCCAGAGCACACTCATATGTTGATGTAGGTTGTTTTGGAGTAATTTCCCATTCTTTTAATAAATATTCATTGGAAAACCTATTTAGTGTCACTTATGCTTCAGAAGGAAGAAATTAAACGGTGATAAAGTGCTCCAGGTTTAATTTACTTTTGGCATGAAAGCCATCAATAATGATGAAGCACAAAAAGTGACGTTCTAAAAGCTTATTAACATGAGGTACTGAAACAACCAAGTTAAGAATTAATATAAAAGTTTGCTTTTAAGATTTAGAACTCATATTAATTTCCCATATCATCTCAGGATATAAGTTCTGTCTGCAGTAGCAGTTTCATAAAGGGGTGGATACCAGCACCCACAACCTAATTTAAAATAATCAAGTCCAGATGCCGTTGCCAAAAAAAGCTTTTCCACCATTCACAGCCATAACCTGGATCATATTTCAAAAGTGTCAAATCAAAGCTGTCCCACAAAAACCTGATTTATTAATGAATTTTTTATGTATTTAATCTCTTGCATACAAAAAGTGAAGTGTCCGTTGGGGAGTAAAATTTAGATTTATAAAAACAAAACCTGTGGTTGTGAAAAACCCCATGCATTGATCTTCTCATGCAGAATTATTTACCACTTTATGAAGATGCTTTCATTTAAAGAGCCACATCTGAGAGATATTATAATATTTACTGAGAAAAGGGAGCATGAGCTGAAGGAAATTTCAACATTTAAGTCTTTAAAAAAAATGCTGACATTCTGTCATGTTAATCTGATGTTATTAAAATCAAAATTTTTTTTTAAATTGTCATTTTTACATGCCAAATACTGGCCTCTTCTCTAAGAAAGCTTCTAGCTAAAGATATCAAGTCCTGACTTATGTTAAGTGTGTCTGGGTACAAAATAGCAAAGTTTTCTTCTTTTTGGAAAACAGAGAAGAATGATCCTCAAGGTGACTATATAAATACATATATACAGATAGAAACACGGACAGATAGACAAATGGACAGATGGATAGATAGACATAAGTAGATAGTAGTGTTACCAGCTGTTGGAAAACAGTAATCTCTCACCTGCAGACTACAAGTTCAATGTAGTCTTTTCTCAGAATGATGCAGCCTAAAAGCACTGAGAAGTACTTGTCTAAGAATTCAGGAATATGGGATTCTTTAGGCATTTAGGATACTGAAATTAAAGTATGAAAACTGTTCACTTATTCATTTAACCAATAATTATTACAAGGTGCAGCAAAAACTCTTGCAACCATAGAATTTAAATGATTCATTCCACATTCATTTGCAAAATCTCCAATGGTACTTACAGAACAAGAAAGCATAGACTCACTATCCCTCTTCCTTCCCCTAAAAACAAATAAATAGCTTGGCAATAATCCAATGGACAATGATAAAGGATTCTGAAAGATGTAAAGAATAAGGTGGACTGGTTAGAGACCTCAGGATTCGAGGAATGATGATGTGGTGAGTTCTTTTATTTCCCATATGCCCCATATGGGTGCTAGAGTAGCCAGAAATCTGGAACTACCAATGGCCACAGATAAAAAAAACAAACAGGAAAGGCCTGGTCAAAAAATTAGAAAAGGAGAAACCTAACCAAGCCCACTTTACAAGGGGGCACAGCAGGAACACAATTTGCCTTTAAAGCCCTGCTAGGCTGACCCAACCCCTACTCCATACATGGGCACTAGTAAGTGGGCTGATCCACTGAGGGGCAGCATCGATGCAACCTAGATTCTCTCTGCCGTTCACCCACTGCCATGACAAGACACAGGTCTATTGGCTTCAGCCCCTCCCAATTCCCATGGCAGAAGGTGGACTTAAAGCATCAGGTGGCCCAGGGAAACAACTTCTACCCCTTCAGGCATCACCAGCAGGGACTGAGCAACAGCCCCGCAAATACTAGAAGATGAATCAGATGAGAGTAGAACTTCAAGGGCTCTGAATACTAAATTGTCATTGGAACTACAGCCCACAAAAATAGACCAGAACTTAGACATTAAACTTAAAAAGGGTAACTGCCTGCTAAAGCGGAAGACTGAAATAGCATTAAGAGTCTCCTAAATAATAACAATAATGTCCAGGATACAACAAAACTTCATTCATCGTACTGAGAGCTAGGAAGAATATTTTTAATGAGAAAAAAATCAATTAATGCCAATGCTGAATTTAATATCATATTGAAATTATATGACAAAGATTTTAAAACAGTTGCAATAAGCAACTGCAAATTCTCTTGACACAGATAAAAAATAGAAAATCTCAACAAAGAAATTATAAAAAAGAGCCATATGGAAATTATAGAAATAAAAATACAATAACTAAAATTTTAAAAATGCACTGCATGGACTTAACAGTAGAGTGGAGATGACAGTGAATAGAATCCATGGACCTGAATACAGATCAACAAAGTTTATTCAATTAAACAAAACAGAAAAAAATAAACTAAAAAAGAATAAACAAAGATTTAGGAGTCTGAGAAACATATCTACTAAATATAAAAAAAAAAATAGCTAGCATTCTATCATTGGAATCCCAGAGGTAAAAAGACAGAGAGTGTAGCTAAAAAAATACTCAAAGAAATAATGTTGACAACTTCCTAAATTTGGCCAAAGACGTAAAACTACAGATTCAAGAGCTTAGTGAAACTCAAATAGGAGAAACTCAAAGAAATCTAAAGAAGGACACATCATCATTAAACTTCTGAAAAACTAAAGAGAAAGAGAGAGGGAGGGAGGGAGGGAGGGAAAGAGGGATGGGGAGAGAGAGAGACAGGAGGAGAGAGAGAGAGAGAGATTGATTAGAGATTATGCACATACCTGTACAGGAAGGCCAAATTAATGACACTAGATTTCTTATCTGAAACCATAAAGCCCAGAATTTAGTGGCACAACATTTTTCAACTGATAAAAGAAAAGAGCTGTCAAACATGAATCATATATCTGACAAAAGTATTCTTTAAAAATGAAGGGGAAGTAAGACTTCTCAGATGAGGAAAAATTAAGAAAATTTGTTGCTAGCAGACCTACCTTTCAAGATTGTCTAAGGGTGGCTCCATAGTGTAGTGGTTAGCACATTTATTTTACATGCAGAAAGTCCTGGGTTCACGCCCCAGATAGAGCCATGGACCATAACCTGGGTGCACTGGGCTCTGGGTGCGCTAAGCTTCCCGAATGCATCGGGGGTGCCAAGCCTCGGTTGCACGCGGCGAGCATCTGGGAGGAGATGCCCTGTCTTCAGAGATCCAGTTCTTAAGGGGAGACAACTTCCACGGGTCAGGGGTGGAAGTGTGTGTGGGGGATTTAAAAGAGGGGAAAATATTGGCTAAAGGAAGCTCCCCAAACACATAAAAAGTGTATGGATCAAATTGTGTCACCTGAAAATACATACGTTAAAACCCTAAACCTCAATAAAACTATAATTGGAGATAGAAACTTTAAGGAGGTAAATAAGTTTAATTGAGGTCACAAGAGTGGTGCCCTAATCCCTGAGAGAACTGATGTCTTTCTAAGAAGAGGAAGAGACATTGGGGGAAGACTGTACATAGAAAAGTCCATGTAAGGACACAGTATGAAGATGGCCCTCTGTAATCCAAGGAGAAAGACCTCAGGAGAAATAAAACTTGCCAATACCTTGATCTTGAACTTCCAGCCTCCAAAACTGTGAGAAATAAATTTCTATAGTTTAAGCTTCCCAGTCCATAGTGTTTGTTTTGGTAGCCTTAGCAGACAAGTTATGGGACCTTCAGAGAGGAAAAGAACAATGAAATGATGATATATAGAGCTGAACATAACAGGCTATTCTTCACCATTTTAGTTTCTTTAATTATACTTTGTGTTTGAAACCAAAATTACAACACCATTTAATATCATGCTTAATGTATGTAATGGAAACACTTAAGAAAAAAAATTGTATTTTAAAATTGGGAAGAGTAAAGGGATCTAAATGGAAGTAAGTTTTCTACACTTCACTCAAAAGTGAAACACTGACACTGTAGGTGGTGATAAATTACAGAGGCATCAGGAAATACCCACAACAACAACCAATAAAACTATACAAAGCAGTGTATAAAAAATTATTTAATAAAAAATAATCAAATGCTAAAAATGTTCAAGTAGCCCACAAGAAAGGAAAAATGGGAAGAACTCAGAAAAATGAGAAACAAGGGGACAACTACAAAACAAGTACTAAAATGGATTTAAGCTCTAACATAACAATGACTAATTTAAATGTAAGTAGTATAAATACACCAATTAAAAAATAGAAGTCAATTATTTCTCAGTAAAGTTAAAAAACTAAAAATAAAAAAGATAAAATGGATAACACACGTGATTGATTACATGCAGTCTATAAGAAAATAACTTCAAAAGTAACAGCAATAGGTAAGTAGAAAATAAAAGGATGGAAAATATATGTCATGGAAATATGAATTAGAAAAAAAGCAAGAGAGACTTAAAATAACATCTAATAAAATAAACTTCAGAGCAAAAAAAATATATTAGGAACAAAAGCAAATATAATAAAGGACCAATCAATCCACCAAGATATAGCAAATCCACAGTATGTGGGCAACACATAACAGAGTTTCAAAATACATGAAGCAAAAACTGATAAAGATGAAAAGCAAAATAGACAAATTCACAATTGTAGTAAAGGATTTCAAAAGTGAACTAAAAACAATTGATAGAACTACTAGAGATAAAATCAGCAAGGATACAGAGGAATGAAGAAATACCACCAGCCTACTGAATTTGATATTTATAGAATACTCCAACCAACAAAAGCAGAATACACATTCCACTCATGGAACATTCATCATGAAGACCATGTCCTAGGTCACACAACAAACTATAATCAATTTAAAAGAATTAAAATAATACAGAATATACTTTCTGACCATAATGAAATCAAATTACAAATCAATAACTGAAAGAGAACCAAAGAATCTCTAAATAATTGAAAATTAAACAATACACTTTTTATTTTTTTTAATTTCATTATGGTGACATTGATTAGTGAAATCCAGTAAGTTTCAGGTACACAATTCAACAGTAAGACATATATATATATATTGCAATATATATATATATATATTGCATTGTGTGTTCACCACCCATAGTTAGATTTCTTTCTGTCAGCACATATTTGACCCCCTTTACCCCATCTACCGCCCTCCTATTCCCCCACCCCTTACCCTCTGGTAACCACTAGTCTATTGTTCATGCCTGGAAGTCTCTGTTTGTTTGTCCTGTTTGCTTGTTGCTTTTCAGTTTATATCCCACATATTAGCAATATTAAGTGGTTTTCAACTTTTTCTGTCTTGCTTATTTCACTTAGCATGCTTTTCCTGAGGTCCATCCATGTTGTCACAAATGGCAGTATTTCATCTCTTCTTATGGCTTAGTAATGTTCCATTGTATATATGTACCACAGCTTCTTTAGCCAACCACCTATCATAAGATACTTCGGTTGCTTGATGTCCTGGCCACCATGAATAATGCTGCTATGAACATTGGTGTGCAAATATCATTACGGATATCAGTGTTCAAATCTTGGGGGTAAATACCCAGAAGAGGGATTGCTGGATCATATGGTAGGTCAATTCTTAGTTTTTGAGGAACCTCCATAGTGTTTTCCATAGTGGCTGTACAATTTGCAGTTCCACCAGCAGTGTATGAGAGTTCCTTATTCTATGCATCCTCTCCAACACTTGTTATTATATGTCATGTTGATAACAGCTATTCTAACAGGTGTGAGATGGTTTCACATTGTGGTTTTGATTTGCATTTTCCTAATAGCTAGCAATGTTGAGCATCTCTTCATATGTTTGTTGGTCATTTGTATGTCTTCTTGGGAGACGTGTCTATTCAGGTCCTCTGCCCATTTTTTAGCTGGATTTTTAGCTGGATTGTTTGTTGTTGTTGTTGTTGTTGTTGTTGTTGTTGCTGTTGTTGTTATTGAGTTGTATGAGTTCTTTGTATATTTGGATATTAGGCCCTTATCGAAGGCATTGCTTGCAAATATATTTTCCCATTCGGATGGTTGACTCTTTATCTTGTTGACAGTTTCTTTTGCTGAGCAGAAGCTTTCTAGTTTGATGTAGTCCCATTTATTTATTTTTGCTTTTACTTCCCTTGCCTTTGAGGTCAAATTCATAAAAACCCTCTTTAAGCCCAAGGTCCTTGAGTTTAGTTCCTAGTTATCTTCTATGCATTTTATTGTTTCAGGTCTTATATTCAGGTCATTAATACATTTGAGCTAATTTTGGTGTATGGTGATAGACAACAGTCTAGTTTCATTCTTTTGCAGGTGACCTTCCGGTTTTGCCAGCACAATTTATAGAAGAGGCTTTTCTTTCTCCACTGTATGTTTTGGCTTCTTTGTCTAGAATTATTTGCCCATATAAACATGGGTTTATTTCTAGACTTTCAATTCTGTTCCACTGGCTTGTGTGTCTGTTTATCTGCCAATACAATGCCGTTTTGATTATTGTTGCTTTGTGGTATAATTTGTACTCAGCAGAGTGATGCCTCCAGCCTAGTTCTTTTTTGTCAGGATGGCTTTAGCAATACAGGGTCTTTTGTGCTTCCATACAAATCTGATGATAGTTGGTTCTATTTCTTTAAAAAATGCTGATGAGATTTTGATGGGGATTGCATTAAATCTGTATAATGCTTTAAGTAATAAGGTCATTTAACTATGTTGATTCTTCCAATCTAAGAACACGAAATATCTTCCCATTTCTTTGTATCTTCTTCAACTTCTTTTAATAGGATCTTATAGTTTTCATTATATAGGTCCTTCACATGTTTTGTTAGATTAATCCTAGATATTTTATTCGTTTTGGTGTATTGCAAAAGGAATTATATTTTCCACTTTTTTTGACATGTCATTATTAGAATATAGGAATGCTATGGATTTTTGAACAATGATTTTGTATCTAGAAACTTTACTATATTTTCTTGTTGTTTCTAGCAGGGTTCTTGTGGAGTCTTTAGGGTTTTCTTTATAGAGAATCATGTCATCCACAAATAATGACAGTTTGACTTCTTCATTTCCTATTTGGTTGCCTTTTATATACCTTTCTTGTCTAATTGCACTTGCTAGGACCTCCAATGTTATATCAAATAACAGTGGTGGTAGTGAATAGACTTGTCTTGTTCCTGATCCTAGAAAAAAGGTCTTTAGTATTTTTAGCGTTAAGTATAATTTTGACTAAGGGTTTGTCAGATATGGCCTTTATTATGTTAAGATACTTCCCTTCTATACCAATTTTGTTAAGTGTTTTGATCATAAATGGATGCTGTATCTTGATGAAGGCTTTTTCTGCATCTATTGATATGATCATATGATTCTTATTTTCTAATTTGTTTATGTGGTGGATCACATTAATTGATTTACATATGTTGAACGATTCCTGTACCCCTGGTATGAAGCCCCCTTGTGGTGTATAATCTTTTTAATATGTTGCTGTATTTGTTCGCTAGTATCTTATTTAGGATTTTTGCATCTGTGTCCATGAAGATATTAGTTTGTAGTTTTCTTTTTCTTTGTACCTTTATCAGGCTTTGGAATCAGGGTAAAACTGGATTCATAAAATTAGGCAGTATTGTCTCCTCTTCAATTTTCGGAAGAGTTAGGTTGGGCTTGTTCTTGTTTTTGGAGGTAGGACTGTAATGATATGAACTTTATTTACTCTTATGACCTCTTTGCTGTGTCCCAAAAGTTTTGAAATGTTGTAGTGTCATTATCATTTGTTTATATTTATACCTTATCTCTGCTTTTATTTCTTCTCTGACCCAGTTATTCTTTTGTAACATGTTGTTTAATTTATGCATTTGTGGTTCTGCTTTCTTTTACAGTTCATCTCCAGTTTCAAAGCATTATGCTCAGAGATTATGGTTGATATGATTTCAACTCTCTTATATTTGTTGAGGCTATCTCCATGTCCCAGTATGTGGTCATTACTAGAGAATGTTTCATGTGTACTAGAGAAGAATGTATAGCAGCTGTTTTGGGATGTAAGTCTCTGTAAATGTCAATTATGTCAGTTGGTCTAATATGTCATTTAAGGATGTTATTTCCTTATTGATTTTCTGTTTAGATGATCTGTCTATATCCGACAGTGGGTATTTAGGTTCCCTACTATGATAGTGTTTTGGTCAGTTTCTCCCTTTAGTTCTGTTAGTAATTGCTTTACATATTTCAGAGATCCCTGATTGGGAGCATAGATATTAATAAATGTTATGTCTTCTTGGTACATGATTCCCTTTATCATTATGAAGCATCCCTCAGTATCTTTCTTTACCTTTTTGATTTCAAAGCCTATTTCAACTGATATTGGTACCACTAATCCTGCTTTTCCTTGAATGTCATTTGCTTGAAATATAATTTTCCACCCTTTCACTTTGAATCTATATTTGTCTTGGGAATTGAGATGTGTCTCCTGGAGGCAGCATATAGTTGGTTGGGTTTTGTTTTTTAATTCAATCTGCAACTCTGTGCCTTTTTTTTTTTTTTTTGGTGAGTTCAGTCCATTTACATTTAGGGTGATTATTGACTATGATGTTTTCCTATAGCCATTTTATTTTTTGCTTTCTGGTAGCTTGGTGTTTCCAATGCTTCTTTGTCCATGTATTTTTTTTTTTTAATTTTTGTTGGTTTTTGTGTATTTTCCTTCTTGTCCTGCTTTTAATGTTATTACTTCAGTTCTGAATCTTTGTCGTATAGTTACCACTGCATATATGTAGAGGATTTATATCTATCTATCTATCTATCTATCTATCTATCTATCTATATATCTATATCTATATCTACATATGTGTGTGTGTGTGTGTGTGTGTGTAGTAGTAGTAGTAGTAGTAGTAGTAGTAGTCCATTTTCTTCTGCATGTGCCTTATCTCCATTCTCCTTTTTAAATTTGGATCTTTGAATCCTCCCCTTTTTTGTTATTCTTGTCTCAATTTGTCCCTATGTATGCTGAATGTTCATTTCTATCTGGCAATAGCAAATCTCTTCTTATTGTTTAAGCTTATAATGCCTGTTCTTAATAAAGGTTGCAATCCTCTACTTCTGTCTGCTAGTTGCCTTACTCAGAGATATGTACTTTTTTTGTCTTTTTGTTTTAAGTGAGCTTAACCTTTTCAACATATTCTTTAATGCAAGTCTCGTAGTGGAGAATGCCCTCAATATTTGTATGTCCAGAAAGTCTTTAGTTCTCCTTCATATCTAAAAGAGAGCTTTGCTGGATACATTATTTTGGGCTGGTAGTTTTTTTTTTTTTAATTTAATAGTTTGAATATTTGATTCCACTTCTTTCTTGCTTGTAAGGTTTGTGCTGAGAAGTCTGACGATAATCTAATGGGTTTTCCTTTATAAGTTACCTTCTTTTTTTCACTTGCTGCCCTGAGAATTCTTTTTTTGTGTGAATCATTTTTGATAATTTTAATACGATGTGTCTTGGAGAAGGCCTTTTTGGGTGAGATAATTGTGTGTTCTGTTGACTTCTTGAATTCCAAGTTCCAGTTCATTCCTTAGATCTGGAAAATGCTCGTCAACTATTTGTCTGAAAATGTTTTCTAATTCCTGCTCTTTTTTCTCTCCTTAAAGAATGCCCATTATTTTTATGCTTCCTTTCCTGGTAATATGAGCTTGTTCTTGTAGTTCTCTTTCATTATTTTTTAGTCTTTTGTTTCTCTCTTCTTCCTTAGGATTTATTTCTAGATTTCTGTAATCGATATTACTGATCCTTTCTTCCATTTGGTCCACTCTATTTCCTGAGCTTGCTATTTCACTCTTCATCTCTCTCAGTGTGTTCTTGATCACTAGAGGTTCAATTTGTTTTGTTTTGTTTTTTTTAAGGGTTACAATCTAGTTGTTTTTTTAGTTCCTGGAATTGTTGATATGAATTATTTTGAATCCCACCTGGTTTTTTCAGAAGTACCATCCTGAATTCTCTGTCATTTATGTCTCATATTTCTATGTCTTTAGGCTTATTTTCAGGAGATTTTTATCTTTCTTTTTGAGGTTCCTTGTCACCTTGGTTTTTCATGGTGTTTAATGAACTATTTCTCTGCCAGGGCATTAATGGAAGGTATATTCTGTCTTTTTTTTTTTTTCCCTAGGAAGATTTATTATATAAAAGTCTCTCTTTAGACTGTGGCTAAGTAGGCATTTTTTTTGTTTGTTTGTTTCCTATAGGTGGCATCTATGCCTCTTGGATCCTTGCTTTATATAATGTCTTTAAAATGCCTTTTTTTTCTTATAAATATTCAATCACATTCAGTTTCTGTCAGTGTTAGTGACAGTTTCAGTAGCATTTGCTCAGATACCTTTGGGACTCTGTGATGTTCAGTCTTAGAAGATATGTGGGGAGGCGCTCTCTGGGTTGAGGATGGGGTCTCAGCTCAGCCTCCTGTTTTGCAAATGTAGATGATAATAATCAGCTGTTGTTTCTCTCTTGTCCTCACTCCTCTGCTTTCAGCCCTGATCCCTCAGCAGTGCCACTGCATGGAGCTCACCGCTCTCCCAGGCAGGGCTGTTCAGGGAACTCACCAAAACTTCTCCCATCCCCACTTCTCCTACAGCGAGCTCCAGCTAGGAGAGGCAGCTTCTTTGTTTTTCCCAGGCTATTGCCTAACTATTGGGGTTGTGACTCGTGGTAGCTCTTATTTGCAGATCCCACATTCAGATGTGCTATTATGCCAGTGGGTGTTTTATTGTTGTTTTAGATGGTCAGTTTATTGTTGTTTCAAGGGGAAAGATCTAGGAACATCTCTTATTCTGCCATATTTCTGATGTCACTTGAATTTCTAAACGACACACTTTTAAATAATCCATAGGTCAAAGAGAAAGTCTCAGATGAAATTTAAAAATAAAAATTAAAAATTGTCTGAATTAAATAAAAAATACAGCATATCATAGTTTGTGGCATTCAACTAAAACGATGCTAAGGGGGAGATTTATAGCATTAAATGCTTAATTAGAAAAGAAAAAAATAGATCAATCAATAATCTAAGTTTCTAGCTAAAAGGACTAAAAAAAAAGAGAAGTAAGCAATAAAAAAACAAGCAGAAGGAACAAAAATAAAGCAGAAATCATTGAAAATAAGAAAAGATAAAATTAATAAAATAAAATCTTATTTGTCAAAAAATCATATAAATTAACAAACCCCTAATGCAACCGACAAAGATACAAAGAGAAAAAACACATTAATGCCAAAATAAAAGATGGGTATCACAATGGACCTTGTAGCCATTAAAATAACAGGTAAATACTACAACCAACTCCATGCTCATAAATTCAACAAATTAGAAGAGATGGACCAGTTCCTTAAAAACCACAAAATACCACAACTCAGAAAGATAAAAATAGATACATAAATTTAAAATTTCCTGAAAAAGAAATCTCCAGAATTTAGACATTTTCAAATAGACAATTTTCCAAACTTTTAAAGAATTAACACTGATTTACAAAATCTCTTCTACAAAAGAGAAGGGAACATTTCCCTGCTCTTTTTATGAGGTAATTATTACCTGATACCAAAACCAGACAAAGACAGCAATGTATTAAAAAAAATAATTATACATCAAAACCATGTGGGGTTTATTCCAGGGATGCAAGGGTGGTTCAATATTAATAGGTTAAATCACTTTCATGTCTATTTTTGTCTTGTCGTCTGCTTCCCAAAGGACCTGAATTTCATTCATTTGCTAAGGGTTACATATCAAAAATCTCATAACAATAGTTAAAGAAATATAATAGATACCTTAGATGGATTTTCTTTATGATTAATTACAGGGTAAAGATGCTGACAGTGCTGAGCTGATGAGGAAAGGTTTCCACAATGAGACACCCGGTTGAAAATCGCACGAGGAGCTGACATGAGGACTAGACTGCAAGGCATTATTATGGGGACAGCCTGACTTTACGTAGGTACAGGAACAATAGTGGCATTCGGCCACACATGCAGGGTATAGCAAGCTTATTCATTCTTACATAAGCTGGGTGCAGGTACACTACAATATCTTAAGTGACATGTTAGATCTGGGGTCATGTCCTTAGCTGTGATCCTGAATTGCATGAGCCAAGCCTTGGGCCTGGGGCCCACAGATGCCCACTACCATTGTCGCCATTTAATATTGTTCTGGAGATCCTGGAAAATGCTGTAACAAAAGAAAAGTAAGAGGTATAATGAACATCTATCTAAGGGGGAAAAAAACACAAAAGGACCAACAAACAATTAGAACATATACATGAGTTCAGCAAGTTTTCCAGATCAACTTAAAAATATTAATCATCTTTCTCTACACCTACAGTAACTGACTATCAAAATAATAATAGATAACCAATTACAGTAACTAAAAGTATAAAATATTGAGGAATTACCCAAGAATCCAAAATCTCTCTATGGAAAAACTCAAGTCTAATAAAGGAGATTGGAAGTCTGAACAAATACAAAGGCACCCTAAATTCTTAGGACAATTTAGTATTACATGTAGTGATTTTCCCTAAATTAATCTATGATTGAGATGCAATACCAGTCAAAATTCCAGTTGGATATTTTTGAGAAACTCACTAAATTTATTTTTAAAATATATGAAGGAATAAAAATCTATGAATAGTAAAGTTGATTTTAGAGAAAATAAAAGGGGAGGGTGTGTCCTTCCAGATTTAAGACATACTAAAATTTTTGTAAGGACATAGTAAACTTGGCACAAGAACAGATGAATAGACCAAGGGAACATGATAGCTTAGAGACCGATCCATGTTTGTATAAGACAATAAAAGATAAATTATAAAAAATAATGGGGGAACAACAGTTTATTTAGTGAGTGATTTGGGATAAGTCTCCCTATATAAAAAGAGTAAAAATACAATTGGATACTTACCTCATCCCAGACATAGGGGTAGACTCTAGATGGGTTAAAGACCAAAATGTGAAAGATAAATATCTGAAATCAGCAGAGAGCTAAGAATGCTGAAAAGTCCTTAAACAAAACTTCAAAAGCACAAACTGTAAGGAAAAAAATATCAATGGGTCTCATCACATAAACATTCAGGCTAGTGTTCAGTGAGATAATTAATATATAAGTGACAGATATTTAACAATGCAATTGCATGAAACTATAAGGGGTTATTACCTAGTGTAATCCAGGACCTCCTAAAAAAGTAAACAAGTGAAGGATGGAATTCAAATAGGAAAATGGGAAAAGGTTATGTACAAAACATTTTCAGAATAGGAGATCCTAATTATTGCTTGAGGTTGATAACCAAGGAAATAGGGGAATGATATTTTTTAGACATATGTTTGGTTCTCCAGGAGAAATAAGGAGAAAATGGTTTAAGGGGTTGACTCTTGAGATGTATGGCTGAAGGTAGGAACAGTTAGGGTGGAAAGCCTTCAATACAATTTAATTTTTTACCATTTGCACATATTACTTCATTGATACTTTTAAATTTAAAAAAAAGCACTAATGTCAAATGGCCTTATTTATATCTAAAAGTCCCTTGGTCTTTTAAAAAGTTAAAAAATATATCTTAAGAGTCACTCAGTAATAATCACACCTGACCGTCGAACAACACAGGTTTAAACTGCGAGGGTCCACTTATATGTGGATTTCAAATGTCAACTATATTTTCCATCTGCAGGTGGGAACCCTTGGATAAGAATCCAAATATTGAAGGGCCAACTATAAGTTATACGAAGATTTCCAATTTTGTGGGGGTTGGCGCCCCCAATCTCTACATCGTTCAAGGGTCAACTGTATACTGTAAACATTGCATAAGAATGAAAATTTAAAAATATAACTCCAAAAATGATGGCAACATATTATTCACAAAATAGAAGGATTCAAATAGTTATGGATAAGTGTTAGACAAATTAAAAAAAAAAACAGATCTAATAAATCTTATAGCAATGAATATGTTCCATTTATTCTACAAGGCTTTTTTTAAAGCAGATAATATAAAAACACATTAAACAGAAAAGTTAGATTAAGAATGCAATAGATATGAAATACAACAGTGAAAGAGTACATAGAATATAACCCAATACACTTTTATTTCTAAAGTACTTTATAGTTTCCAAAGCATTTTTCTTTTGAATATGGATTTTATTTTTTTTAAAAAATTGAAGTAAATTTATTACTGAATTCTCAAGTAATGCTAGAAAATAATAAACAAACTACCATTTCCCCAAATTCAAGTACCTGGAAATAACTACCACTGACATTAGCTGAACATCAGTCTGGATATCTTACTTTGGAAACAGATGTATATAAGAGATAGACAGCTAACAATCTCAGGGTTCTTAAATATATTTAATCAAGAGAGAAAGAGAGCTAGCACATTGAAAATGTGATCATGCACCAGAGGCTCTGTGATTTGGTGGGCAGGCACATAGATGTGGAGCCAAACTGCATGGGTTCTTATCCAGATTATACCTCTTACTGGCTGCATGATGTTGGACAAGTCATTCCACCTCTCTGTGCCTTGGTTTTCTCAACCATAAAATGTGGATGTCAATAGTACCAACCTCACATGGTTTTCGTGAGGGTTAAAGAGTGCTCAGAACAGCATCTGGTACATTGTAAGCCTTTAATCAGAGAATTTTTTTCCCCCTGGGTCTGATTTCTGAGGTGAGAAGGCATAGAAGGAACATAGACAGGTGAGGGTAAGGATAGGAGGAAGGGCCTTTGCTGGTCTGAGCTCTGAGCACTCTTGCCATTTTGTCAGAGGTTCTAAGTAGAGGTTTATCCATCATTTGGGAAGGTGTTCTATTCCTCCAGGTCCCAGGCCACTCCCTAAGGCTTTCAGGGAGCCTGAGAATGGGATGTCTCTCACCTCTTCTAAAGCCCATTGTGGGTGGTTGAGGATGTTTGACAGATAACTGGGGGAGAAAGTTTTAATTTCTTTGCTGGTTTTTACCTATATTTTCACCTTCTCCCCTTTTCATTTCATTCCCAGAATCGACCATCTCCTGGCACCCATTGCATCATCTGGTCTTAGAATCATGGCAAGGAAGGCAGGCCCTGTACAACTGTTTCCATATTATTAACGAGAAACTAGCCATCATGAAGGTAAAGACATGTGCTCAGGACTGTATAACGACTATGAGGAAGAGCTGGCATTATGAGTCTATACCACGAGCACATTGCTCTTGTCCTAGACATCTTGCTCAGTGTCTACCAAGCGTCTGTGAGGGTCAGGTTCCATGGGTGCTGGGAGGACAAAGATAAATAAATATAGCCCTTCTACCTCCATGGACTTTCCACCCTAGTTTGTTTAGAAGGGGTTTCCATCCACATAGCTGGTGGCAGCACTAGACCTTTGTACCTGAGAGAGTTAATCTCTCTGTCAATATGTTTGAAGGAGATACAGTGCAGATACACCATGTCGATTTTAAAATATGGTAAGCTAACTCTAACATTCCTCTAGAAGAGAAAAAGAGAAGAATGGGGCACTTATCCTACCAGATACAAAAACATATAGAAATTTACAACAGTCGGGAAGTTTCGATATTGGCCAAGAGAAGTCAAACAGCTAACCAAGTGATGATGAATCCATAGGAAGACGTATTTAAAGGAGAAAGAATTCATAGAAAGAAGTATTTAAAGGGGAAAAGAATGGCCTTTTTATGGTTGTGGGTGGGAACACCTTTATAAGCAGGACAAAACTTTTAGGCCACAATGAAAGAGACTGGCAGATTTGACAACAGAAAAATTTGAAGCAGTTGTAGAGAGAAAGATAATAAGCTCAAGAACAGAAAGAAGAAAGATATATTTGTGATATACAGACATACCTCATTTTATTGCATTTTACAAATATTGTGTTTTTACAAATTGAAGGTTTGTGGCAACCTTGTGTTGAATGAGTCTAACAGCACCATTTTCCCTAAAAGCTCAGATGATGGTTAGCATTTTTTAATTGATGTGTGTGCATTTTTTTTTTAGATATAACACTATTGAACACTTAATAGACTACAGTATAGTATACAGGTAACTTATATGCACTAGGAAACCAAAAAAAAAATCATATGACTTGCTTTATTGTAATATTAACTTTATTGTGGTGGTCTGGAACCAAGGTATGCCTGTAGATAACTAATAAAATAGTTTTTGGTATTTATCAAAGAAAGTCTGTAAACTCTTAGACTTAGAGTCCAATTCTAGAAATCCACATCACAGAAACTCCTGCAGAGGCAAGCAAAATTATATGTTTAAGGATGTTCACACATTTTTTGTTATAGAAAAAAAAACAAGAAACTTAAATGTCTACCCAAACAATTGGTCAAATAAATTGTAACACATTCAAACTACAGAATATTTAGCATGGAATAAAAGGAATGTTAAGTCAGAGCAATTCAATTGTTCTGTTTTTCTGTTTTTAAAAACCCATTTGAGAATATAGGTACACATATAAATGCTTCTAAACCATTCTTGGGGGAACTCCAACAAACTGAAGAGAGATACCCTTGGGAGGGGAGTGGAATGGCATAGAAATAGGATTTTCAAGTTTTATTCTTTATGTCTTCTTATTGTTTGGATGTTTAATATAAATGTTTGTCATTTGTATAATTTAAAAAAATATAAACAATAGGAAAGCAAGTCTCCTTTGTCACCAGGGGTGAATAAGAACCTTGTGCCTTTATCTTAAGCTGAGAGTAAAACAAGCCAGAGGCCACCCAGCAGTTAGGGGACTGGAAACACACTCACAAGTCCCATTCATACTTAGCAGAGATTGTGGGTTGTCAAGGACAGCATCAGGCTGCTCAGAGAAAGCCATCTATGATGGGGACCCAGGCCTGCCTGTGTGGAGGCAGCCTTTTGGGAGTCCTGGACTCCAGACCTCACTTCCTAGCTTGGCATTTGTGAACTGAGAAACGGCTGAGTTGTAAATACTTATCTGGAAGGAGCTGGGAAAGTGGTCAACTCACCAGGCTTTTCCCTTTCCCTTTTATGGGCATTGGCTGACGATGCACTGGTGCCTGAAGATACATGCTAAGAATTTGAACAGAGGTCTCTCTCACTTGTTGACTTCAGCTATAGCCCTCCGTGTGGGAGGCAGAAGGGTGGGCTTGGAATTTATCATCAGGTCTGGATTCTCAACACAATATTGAGGAAGCTGGTTCTAAGGCATGCATGTAAATTAAAGGGGATGTCAATATTCTTTTTCCTGGAAGTCTTCAGTATTTGGGGTGGCTTCTGTAAGGCTCTGAAGGAAAAATCATGGACCTGGATGTCATGGAAGTCACAACTTCTAGAATGACTTCCT
Source organism: Macroglossus sobrinus (assembly GCA_004027375.1). Classification (NCBI taxonomy): domain Eukaryota; kingdom Metazoa; phylum Chordata; class Mammalia; order Chiroptera; family Pteropodidae; genus Macroglossus; species Macroglossus sobrinus. The sequence goes on from PVKZ01002348.1 coordinate 168,644, forward strand.
CCTGGATCCCGTAGGGATCTGTATGGAGTTCTGTATGGAGTTCTTTTTGCCAACTTGTCTCAGTCATGTTATTATCATTAAAAGTAATAACATATAATAGCTATTTGCTATGTAATTTTAAGTATTTGCTTGCATAATTCTCACCGTGGCTTTGTGAGCTTGGACATAATCACTCTCAATTTGCAGATGAGGAAACTGAGGCACAGAAGATTTAAGCCACTGTCCAGGCTCACATGGATGGTAAGTGGTGATGTGGGTCCTCGTCTAGGTGACCTGTCACTAAAACCTGCACTCTTCTGCACTGTGCATAAAACCCTTGGTAGCCACCTGGGATGTCCCAGAGTCTGTGGAACAAATGAAGGTGAGAGGACAAAGTGTCCTTGCAGTGACACACAGCAGAGAGGGTGCCTCAAAAACGTGCATGGAGGCCATTGAGTAGGGGTGGGATGGTATGGGGATATGAGGGACAGAGACCCTCTGCCAATAGTGACAGTTGCAAGAATGAAGCCCAATAATTGAAGATTTCTGGCTGATGCATTGTCATCAAATTGGGACATTGGTGGTGTGATAATTAAAGGGCCTCTGTGTGTACGGTAGTTCTGTCTGGAGGCAAGTAGAACTTTGCAACTTGGCCTGTGAGAACACTATGAGAGCAGGAAGATTCAGATAATTCAGACGAATATAGTCCCTTCAGCTCAACTCTCTATTTCATAGATAAAAACTTGTCCAGTGAGGAGCAGGATCTCGTCCAAGGACTCACGACTATTGAATAAATGAGCTAGGACCAAGCTCTGCTCCCTAGCGTTTTGTTCTCACATTTGCCTTGGGCTGCCTCCTGTTCCTAGCTCTGTCTCTTCTGCTTCTAGATGCTGCTGGTGTTCCTTGGCTTGTGGCTGAATCTCTCCAACCTCTGTCTTCTTACTGCCTTCGTCTCTGGGATTATCTCTGTCTGTGTCTATGGGTCATCTCCTTCTGCCTTTATTTGTAAGAACACTTGAGATGGAATTTAGGGTAACAGTTCAGGGTAATCCCATTTTATAATTCAGGGTATATAATTCAGGGCAATCCCATCTTTATATCCATAATTTAATAGCAGCCACACAAGTCTCTTGTTGTAGATATGGTAACATTTACAAGGTAAGGGATTAGGACTTGATTCTTTGGGTGGCCATCACTCAATCTACTACAATATCTAATTCTTGGCAATATTTGTTGAAAAGACTATCCTTTCCTCCTTTGAATTGTCTTGGCACTTTGTCGAAAATCAACTGACCATAAATATATGGGTTTATTTCTGAACTCTCCACAAAGTTCTATTTATATGTCCTTGAATTAGTATCATATCAATCTGTATCACCGTCTTGCTGACTGTAGTATTACAGTAAATTTTAAAATCAGGTAGAGCAGGTCCTCCAACTTCGTTCTCTTTAAAAAAAATGTTTTGGCTACTGTAGGCCTTTGTATTTTCATATGAATTTAAGAATTGGCATTGGTTTCTACATAACAGTCTGCTGAAATTTTGAGAGGAATTGCATTGAATCTATAAATCATTTTGGGGAATCTTCCAATCTATGAACATGGAATGTCTCTCCACTTATTCAAATCCTAATTTCTTATAGCAATAGTTCAGTTTTCAGTATATGTCATGTTTATTAAATTTATTTTTTATTATTCTTTTTAATGCTATTATGAATGGAATTGTTTTAATTTCATTTCAGATTGTTCATTGGTAATATATAGAAATATAATTCATTTTTATGTATTGATTTTATATCTGCCCATCTTGCTAAACATATATATTGCTTTAGGATTTTCTATGTATAGTGTCATGTCATCTGCAAAGAAGGAAATTTTTTACTTCTTCCTTTCCAATCCAGATGGCTGTAATTTTCTTTCCAATAAGGAAAAAAAAAATCCTGATTGCACAGGCTAGATTCTCTGGTAAAATTTTGTGTAGGAGTTAAGGGTTTTTGTGTCCATGTTCATGAGGGGAATTGTATGTAGTTTTCTTATAACTGTATACAGTTTTCTTATAATTTGTCTGGCTTTAGTACTAAGGTAATATTAACCTCAGAGAATGGAGACATGTTCCCATTTCCCCTGCTTTTCTGAAAGAAATTTGTCATTTGTTATCACTTCTTTAAATAGAACTTACTAGTGAAATCATATGGATCTGGACATTTTTATGGGAAGATTTAAAATTAATTCAATTTCCTTATTTGTTATAGGTTTATTCAGATTTTCTATTTCTTTAATTTGTTTTGACAATTTGAGCCGTTCTTGGAGCTTGATTTAGTCATTTAAATTGTCTAATTTCTTGGCATAAATTTGTTTGTAATATTCCCTTTTAATTCTTTTATTTCTGCAGAATTGGCAGTGATGTTGCCTTAGGTCCTGATTTTGGTAATTTGTGTCTTCTTTGTTATTTTCTTGGCCAGTCCAGCTAAGGATTTGCCAATTTTGTCGATCTTTTTAAAGAAATAACTTCTGGCCTCATTATTTTTTAAAATTTCTTTATTTAAATTAGTTTCAAGTATACAGTACATTGGTTAGATATCTATATTGTTCATAAAACAATCCCGCAATTGCTCCCTCCCTTCCCTGGCCCTCCACTTAGCCATCATATTAATGCTAACTGCATTCCTTGTGCCATGTTCCTCATCCTGGTGTCCAACTATCAACAATTAATTTGTACTTCTTTAAATCCTTCACCCCATTCTCCCAGCCTTTCAACCCCACTTCCCTCTGTCACCAAATCGTCCACTATATTTGTGAGTCTGTTTTTGATTAGTTTATTCTTTTTGTTCCTTAGATTCTACATATCAGTGAAACCATATGGTATTTATATTTCTCTGACTTATTTCACTCAGCATAAGAACCTCTAGGTTCATCCATATCATTGTAAATGGTAGGATTTTTTTGATGGCTAAGTAATATTCCATTATATATATATATAAATCATAATTTCTTTATCCAATTGTCTGTTGATGGGCATTTAAGTTGTTTTCATATCTTGGCTATTGTATATTGTGCTGCCATGAATATTGAAGTGTATAGATCTTTATGAATTATTTTGGTTTTCTTTGGGTAAATACCCAGAATTACAATTGCTGAGTCAAAAGTATAATCATTTTTAATTTTTCAAGAAACCTCCGTACTGTTTTCCATAGTGGTTGTACCAATTTACAATCCCACCAACAACGTATGAGGTTACCTTTTCTCTGCATCCTCGCCAACACTTGCTGTTTTTTGATTTATTGATGATAGCCATTCTGACAGGTGTGAGATGATATCTCATTGTGGTTTTAATTTGCATTTCTCTGATGATTAATGACTTCAAGTATCTTTTCATGTGTCTGTTAGCCATCTGTATTTCTTCTTTGGAGAAGTACCTGTTCAGATGTTCTGCCATTTTTTAATTGGATTGTTCTTTTGCTGTTGAGTTGTGTAAGTTCTCTATAAATTTTGATATTAACCTCTTATCAGATGTATCATTAGCGAATATCTTCTCCCAGTCGGTTGTCTTTTTATTTTGTTGATGGTTTCTTCTGCTGTACAAAATGGTCTCATTAATTTACCTATTGTTTTCCTGTCTTCTATTCCATTTATTTCCTCTCTTATCTTTATTTCCTGTCTTGGGCTTGCTTTGGGTTTAGCTTATTCTTTTTCTAGTTTTTAAGGTAGACGCTTAGGTTGATTTGAAACCTCTCTTCTTGATACAGGCTTTTAAAGCTTAAATTCTTTTAACCACTACGTTAGCTTGTGTTATATAAATTTTGATGTGTTGTATTTAATTCATTCAGTTGAAAATTTTCCTTTGTGATTCTTCCTTGATCCATGAGTTACTTAGAAGCATCCTGGCTAATTACTATATATGGGTAATCTTTCTTTCTGGTTGTTATTTACAGTGGGCTATTCAAATCTCCAACTATCATTGTTAAATAATTATTTCTCCTTTCAATTATATCAGTTCTGCTTCATATATTTTATGCCTCTTTTTAAGAAAACATATAATTGTGTTTTCCCTATGTATTGTTTTACCCTCTTATCATTCTGAAATGATATGCATGGGCTATCACTTTTCATCTCTTTACTTTCTACCTGTGTCTTTGAATGTAAAGTGTATCTTTCATATACATCATAGTTTTTATTTTTTTAAATTCAGCCTGCCAAACTCAGCCTTTCAAATGAAATGTTTAAACCAGTCACATTCTAATGAAATTCTTAATATAGTTTTGAGCTTTTACTATGTTTCATATTTTTATATCTTTGTTGCTCCTTTATTGCTTTATTTTCTGTTAAATATTTTTAAATTTAGTTTTAATTATCCTAAGTTTTGAGCTATTTTTAATACTTTGTGAGTTATTTTCTTTTTTGCTCTATTAATTACAATGTGCATTTTATCATAATTTACTTCAGAGTAATAGTTACCTAATTCTGATAAAATATAAAGCTTTTCTCTTTTTATTTACCATTTCTTTGTGCTATTATTGCCATCTATATTACGTGTATGTTGTAAACTCCCCAAAAGTGGTGCTATAATCATTACATGATCATAACTTTTAATTGAATAAAGAAAAAAAAATGGGAAATATATTTGTAATTAAAAAAAAAATTACCTGCATATTTATCATTTCTAGAGATCTTCCTTTCTTCCTGCAGATTTGAGTTCCTATCTGGTGTCACTTCTTTTGTATCAACTTCCTTTAGTATTTCTTGTGAGGCACATGTACTAGCAATGAATTCTTGCAGTCTTAGTTTTCTTAGAAATGTCTTTTTTTCTCTTCCATTTTTTGAAGGATAATTTTGTTGGATATAGAATTCTTGGTTGACAGGTTTTTCTTCCAGGACTCCAAATATCTTTGCATTGCATTCTGGCTTCTGTTGTTTCCATCGAGAAGTCAGCTGCTAATCATGTTGTTGCTCCCTTGTACGTGATGAGTCACTTTTATCTTGCTGCTTTCAATTCTCTTTGTCTTTCAACATTTTGGCTAAGGTCTGGATGTGAATCTCTGTGTTTATGCTACTTTATATTTGTTGAGATTTTTGAATGTGTAGATTAATTTTTTTTAAATAAAGTTTGGGAAGTTTTGAGACTTTTTTAAAAATATATTTTCTGCCCTGTTCTCTTTTTTTCCTCTCTTCTGACTCTCCCAGACACATATGTTGAAATGCTTGATCTTGCCCTAGAGGTGTCTGAGGCTCTATTAGTTTTTTTTTTCTTCAATCATTATGTTCTTTCTTATCCCTTGTGGGTTATTTTCTACTTAGCAAGTTACTGATCTTCTGTTCTATCCCTTAGTGAGTTTTTTTTCTTACCTTTGAACTCCAGAATTTTCATTTCTCTTTTAAACTAATTTCTCTTAGTGGGCATTAATTGAAAGCACATTTACTGGCATGATTTATGTTTGGTCTCAAATCATTCTATTCAATTGTATTATCTGTGTATAAGGTGTTAGAGTTTATTTTTCCCTGTATGAGGTTTCACTTAAAATCTATGAAGGTTTGTATTTGGCTATACTAATTATCTTTACACTCATAACTTCTTATAATGGCCTTAATCTTTTTTTCCCCTTAATCTTCTAGCATCTCCTTTCAGTTCTAAATATCCTCAACTCACATTATCTTCACAATGAGCTTGTTTGCATTTTTTCCTCTCTCCCATATTAGTATCATCTTTGTCAGAATATATAACATTTACATATTATTTTTCCACTTGTCCCATCTTTAGTCTTTTATCTAATTATATTCATTGCTCATATCCTTTTGATGGAATTTTCTATTATTTCTGAATTATATGAGGCTGTTTCTGAGTAGATTCTTCAGGAAAAGCTCATGAACACAGTATTGAGCTCTAATTTTAAATTGTTTTTTTCTACAAACTTGTTACATGAAAGACAGCTTTTCTGAATATAAAGTCCTTGATTCACTTTCATTTTTTTGCCTTAGATCTCTTGAAAATGCTGTTTCATTTTGTTTTGCTGTGCATGTTGATGTTGAGAGATAAATTTTTGTGTTCCATCATGCTTAAGCCTCCTACTCCATTCTCTTTATCAGGCAATAAGTAGGAAAATAAAGTTTATGTACTCTCTACAGCAGAATCCATACTGTAAGTGGGTTATGGCTCTGTTTGATGTCACCATATAGACAGTGTTTTGGGAAGATATAGTCAGATTTAGGTGGCCATGATTCTCCTCAAACATCTCTATCACCTGGGGCAAAGGTTTTATGTCCACAAAGAAAGATGACATCAGGATCACACATCAGATTATTGTCTTATTTCATAGATTTTAAGATGAACCTTTCCCACCCACATTATTATCTTGATATTGAAATGCATCTTACAATTGATAGCATATTACAGACAGCAGAGTTGTTTTCTTTAGTGGTACCTAACATACACATACATGGTCAAGTTAGTGGCGTTTTGAACTGGAAGTATTGCTATCTTTTCTGACTTTACTTGCCTCAAAGCCCCACTGTTTTTGAGTTGAAACCTCACTGTAGACAGTCATTTGTCTTCTTCCCCCGTGGACAACTGTGCTGAGTGGAAACAGGCTCCCAATGTTACAAATGCTGCTTGCCGCAGCCACGGCTTTTCTCAAGAGGATTATTCTAACGCACCTCAGAACTAAGAGAATTTTGTAACTTGCTTCATATCTGCGAGGGCTGTTTTTTCCTCAGCATTTTGTCTCACTTTTATACAAATTTATCATTTCTAGCAGATATTTATGGTGGTGTACATTATTGGATTGTGGTCACTCTATAGTTTCAATAAAAAGACTTTATTTTTGTTTAAACTGTTGGTATGTTTCAAGGATTGAAGTTAAACAATGTGTGTGTTGTTCCACCATCTTTCCCAGGAACTTCCAATCCCTTTTTAAAAGTAGCAATAAACATGGAGATGTTGCAATTTCGATTTAGAAAGTATAAAAGCAGCTGAAAAGTTACTATGCTCATCCCTTTATAAAATAATGGTTCTGGTGTTTTTGTAGTTCTATGCAGCCAAGGTTTAGACTAGTAAGAACGCAGGAAACTTCAGATACTGTACACTGTAATACTAAGGAAATAAATTAATATTTTCTAATCCCTCTCCCCACAGACAATACCACTCTAGATTTACAAAAGGGTAAAATCAAGAGACTATTCTGTTGAATACATTACGTACACAAACAGACTAATTATCAGGAATGTAGATTTATTTCATTAAAAATAAAACATTCATCCCCCAGAGTACGTATCCTTTAAAGCAGCAGCAGCAATCACAAGGCACGTATATGAAATATCTCAAGCAAAATCGAAACCAAACATTAAAAAATGTGTTATTTAAAGAGATGGTGAACACAGATTATAACTATGACATTTTTAAGAACAATTTTCTTCCTTTACCTTTAATACGATAGAAATAATGGTGTAATATTGGTGCAACATCTTGTGGCACATATCACAAACATTTATACCAATTAACATGATTTGCTGAAGAAAAAAACCGCTGAAGTACAGCTTAAAATGTTTGTTTTTAGTGCTTTACATTATTTTTTAGATATTTGGAATTAATAAGCTGAAAAGAAAAAAATTCTTTTCCTTAGCTTAGAAAAATCCTAGTTATAATGTCCCTAGACAAACCCACCACACAAAAAAAGAAATACACTGAAGATATTCTAAAATATCGAGGACATGATTTATATTTGGGATCATCACAATAACCCTCTTTCCTGAAACAGAGTAGAAGTCAACACATAATAAATGTAAAGGACAATTATATTAAGATAAGATAGTATCTGATTTAAATTATTGCTCACATAGGAAGTATAATGACAAGACTCTGGTTAAGGATGCTAAATTAGCTGTCAGAAATTGTGTAACATCAATATTTAGTGTATATAAAAATTCCAGGATTCAAACATATTATAATGAAAAATACTTAATAATTGCACAAAAAGTGTTTTAGCCACCATTGAGCTTCATACGATGAAGACTGTAAAAGATGTGGTTGAATTAGATCTTCAAGAATACATTTTGTGTCTGAAGTGTTCCTCTAAGCTGTAATGTTGTAGACATTTTTCTATGAAATCTTAAGGAGTGCTCAGAGACTCTTCACTAATAGAAAGGAGATTAACTGAAGCTCTATTTTTTTAAAAAATGAAAACAAAAAAATAGAAAATACTTGCACAATAAAACATTTAAATAGTACTAAATATCACAATTTAAATATCAGTTATATGCTGTCATTAGTTTTCCTTACAAACAAATAAAGAAATAAAACAAAAACAAAAACTGAATTCCTGGGCTTTTAGATGGGTTTTCTTTGTAAAAATAACCAGCATCCTTCTCAAGGTCACACACCAAATCCACATCCACAGCATCTGGCAACAACGCAGGTAAGACGCTTGTTCGTCCCTAGCAATACCGAGGCCTGTCTACATGTTGTGTGGCAGGGAAACCACCAGGCCCTGAGACAGACTATAGCAGGACGGCCTGGGCCACCTCCTTGATTGTGGATGCAGCTTTCTCCAGTTCTTCTTCTGTTTGTTCCACTGTGACCACAACCCTAATGCTGAGAAATAAAAGACACACAAAAAAATCCACCAGTCAGCCTGCCATGGGTTTTTGTGAATGAAGTTAATGGAACACAGCCCACTCAGTAGCTGACCTGTTGTCTACAGCTGCTTTCTCACTACTGCGTCAGGGTGGGGAAGTGTGGCAGGGACTCTGTGTCCTGTAAGCCTAGAACATTCATTACCAGGCCATTTACAGAGGTTTGCCATTCCCCACTTAGACTGTGAGTGAGTGTCTGCTTGAAGTAACCCTGCAGTGGGGCTCTGTCCAGGATGTGAGGAAACTTGGTCTTTTAAATAAGCTAATGCTCCAAGCAGTTATAGGCCCAAAACAAGAACTCTAATTTCTCAAATTAATGAAATGATTGCTCATATTTATAATTCAGTAAGTCATGTAGAAGTTCTATTATACTTTGGGGCAAGACAGACATTTTCAAATTTTCAGAAAATTAAAATGACAAGAAATAACAGCGTCTCAGGGCAATTCTATCTCTGTTCCTCTGCAAACATCTGTTTTATCCACTGGACACATTTACTGAGATGTACTGTTCTGGGCATGGAGCAGCAGGGCATAAAATAAACATGGCCCCTGTTCTCTCAACATATTGGGTTATACCTTTGGATGTGTTAGAAATAAGAGGGCAGGATCTTTAGGGTGCTTCTGAGCTGCTGCTAGAGTAGTCTTCCAGAACCCCAGCCTGGCCATCCAGTCTGGACAGCACTCTCACTCTGGTGCCCCTAGCTCCTCCTGGGGCCTTCCAAAGGCTCCCTCTTGCTGGTGCCTCTCAAGCTTGTGCTCTGGCTCCCCATACACACCTGGACGTCTCCACGCCATGGTATGCCCTGCTGGAAGGCCGATGCCCACGAGATCGTCTCACATATTTCATTTTCTGGGCTTGGCTTATGCGTTATCTGCTCTCAGATGTCTGAGTCCCTCCTAGGCCAGAAGGACCTATGGTTTCCTCCTTTGTGACCTCGCTAACCTTGTGCCATGACCCTGAACATGCCATGCTTTGGGAGTCTATCTCCTTCAACTACACTGTATGTGCTTAGAGAGCAGGATGTTTTGTTAAATCATGAATCAAAGCACATTCCTATGCAGGGCTTTCTGAATCCCTCAATTTTTCCTGCCACTGCTTTGTTTCACGGGTGTTTTGTAAGTATCTGCTGGATGAAGTGCCCACATGGTGTTCCACCCACAGATGAGGTGAGCACTACGACCAAGACTATGCTCCCCTGCAGGACTGTCCTCAAGTTAAAAACTGCTAGCATGGTGTGTGCCACTCCAGGGGTGTGGTAGGTATTTGCAAATTGAAACTTCCACTGTCCCAGTCTGTTCTGATATCTTGGACACTTCTTTAAGTCAACTAAGGGGTTACTGCGAGTCCTGAGGGGATTTTCAGTTATAATTTGAAAACATCTAGTTTAAGAACAGAAAACAGGTGATATACTATGTTTTAACGGTACACATTCCTCCTTGGTCTGTGAGTCTTTCCAAAAATTTCACAACATAATCCATTTCATAGAGATTTCAGAGTAGGGAAAAAAATAAGGTCATTCTCTAATATTCACCAACCTTGGAGGAGGGAGGTACTTCTCTTCTTTTTCCAAGTAACGTGCCTGAGTTAAAGCAATGCTTCTGTTCATACACTGTATGAAGAAAAAGAATACATGCAATCTGGACTGCAGAAACTGTTATTAATTAAAATGGGGGGGTACACTAAAATGCTATCTTCAACAGTACTTTAATTCATTTTTCCCATTATAAATGCTAGAAGATAAAACTAAAATATCACAACATAATCGAGAGCAGCACTGTTCTACAGAATTTTCCACAGTAATGGAGGTGTTTGTTCTGCACTGTCTAGTACAGTAGCCACGAGCCCATGCGGCTATCAGGCACTTTAAAATATAGCTAGTGCCACTGGGAGACTGAATTTTTAGTTCTATTTAATTTAAGTTTAAACAGGCACAGGTAGCTAGTAGTTACCATTTTAGACAAAACAGATTTAGGACACAGAATAATGCCAGCAAAGCCCTGTAGGCTAACCAAGAGTTATACTTAAGAACACGCCAGCAGAACATTTTGGAGAGAAACTGCTCACACTTCAAATACTAGCAATACCTCTGATTCCTGTGTGCTACATCTTACCAGGTGCAACCAGACACAGAAGAACCTGGTGTCACACATTTTTTGCATGGCTTTCCCATGCATTAACCACCTGCCAACATTTAAAAAAAAAATTAACACATCATCAGAATAAAGCATAAAAATCAGATCAAGGTAGTAGATTACAGGGGGTTCTTTTTTGGTGATGAAAATGTTTTGAAATAAGAATGATGGATGTACAACCTTGTGAGTATATAAAAAACCAATCAACTGTATACTTTATTTATTTATAATTTTTTTTTTAGGTGAGGCAACTTTTGGTTGACCTCACAGATTGCAAGAAACTTGTCAGCTTATAATCCCTTATTTTTTATGCCTACAGCACCTGATCTTCCTAGGTGGTCTCTCATCCAAGTACTAACCAGGCCCGACTCTACTTAGCTTCCAAGATCAGATGGGATCAGGCTTGTTCAGGGTGGTATGGCCATAGACTCAACTGTATACTTTAAAGGTAACTTTTATGGTACGTGAATCATATTTTTAAAAAAGAATCAATCAGAGCAGGTGGTGGTATTAAAGGGAGAGTGATTATTCCCCATGTATGGCATTAAAGTATTTGCTGGAAACGGGGCCATTTTGTAAGCTGCAAAGCTTGTTTTTCTCTGCTAGAAAAAGATGGAAAACAACACCAGGCAATGATGATAGACTCGTGCTGCTTCTACACTCTGGAAGTGTACCTGGAGAAGTTCAATCCTGAAAACATCAGGACTGGCTGATTTTAGTGCTGGCTAGTTAAGGAACACTATAAGCCGACCTTCAGTATGTAAAAAGTGTTTTGTCAACAAAAACTTGACAAGACTTCTACAAAACTTACACGAGAGTTATATTCCATGATTCTTTCCTCTCCCTCAAATATTGAAAAGAAAAAGAGAGGAGTGGGACAAAAGATTTTTAAGATGGAAGCTGTGGTGATGCCAAGAAATAATAAAAACTTTCTTCTTCCTTCCTACAAATGCAGTTTCCAGACAGTATTTTGTTCCCTCCCCTGAGACTATGTTCTCTTTTCATCCAGCTCTCAAGATGACTTCTTGAAGACAGCCCATGTTGTACTGGGGCCTAGACAGGATTCGGTGATCTGTGAGTTGTCCAGTGACTTTCACATTCTCTTTTAATTATGAGGATAATCTGTGTAAGTGGAATATATTTGTATCCAATCATTTCATTCACTTGCCCTCTTCTGTGTCTCTCTCTGCATATAGAAGACCTAACCTGCTGCTGTCTAGTGAGAAAAGACCAGATGTGCATTTAACAAGGATATGACATCCCATATGGCTTCTACAGAAGGCCCGTGTCCTGCATACAAAGCATGTTGAGAGAATTGTCCTGAGGTTTAGGTGTCCCTACAGACTCCAACACGGGACACGCAGCTTCAAAGGCCTGCTCTGCACCAGTTGTGTCTGTCATACCACCAGGCAATCCAATTTAGGAACAAACTTGCTGTCACATGGAGGCAATGTGATGAATTTGACTTTTGATGCCTTGTCTGTTTAGCTTCTATTTAATTTATAAACTTGTTTTGGTACCACATTTGTATACGAACTTTAATCTCAAAGATGCTGTACTTTTTATGTCTGTAAGCATGTAAGTGACACTACGATAAAAACACCAAGGCAGTAAATGTGGTCTGTGAAATGTTTGTCCTTTTAAAGACCTGTCTTTTTTTCACTTTTGCAGAGGTGGACCTGAGGAGACATCTATGATACTTCCTTACTCAGCAAGGCATAAGCTCTCACTCCAGCCCAACCATTTGTAAGCTGACACGTTCTCTTGATTAGGAATCTCACATTCTGGGTTTGTTTTTATTTTGGCTTTTTAAGATGACTGACTCCAAAAGGCCACAAAGTGTATGAAGCTGTCCAGGAATCTGTTATTCCAGGTGATGTGGTTCATACACTGTAAGACACAGGATGCCCAAAGCAAGCTGTGAAGCCAGAGGTTGGTTTCACACTGTGGTCCCCAAAGCCCTGTGACTATAGGCGCGGGCCTGACCTCCATGAGCTACAGCTCATGGCATATGACAGATGACAGCTATCACAATTACTCTGACTCAGGGCAGCAGGGACGTGGAGAGGAGCCTCCAGAATGTCAACAGGAACAAGCAGGATAAGGAAAAAGAATATAGCCCATTTTTGTTTTCAAATATACAGTAGATGTATTTCAGAGTCAAGTAATAGGCAGCGCCACCCCTGGGCACATGTGTTCACAGAGCTGCAGGGCCACTAAACAGTTTTGAGGAGCAGCAGCAGAATGGTGGATGCCAGGGGACGCAACTCTGCTGAACAGAAAAGGGCGAGTGGTCTTCCCCAGTGAACATTTTTTGGTTAATAAGTTTAGTAGTAAATTGACTTTAAGATGATAAAGATATTGAAATCAAGATGATAAAGATATTAAAATCAATTTCCCAAATTAGGCATGGTAACAAAGTGGTCTTCTTCCTTTTTTGGTTACAAGAGTATCATGGCCTGTTTCTGTGTCGGGGGTTCATCCCTTGATAGTCAGCTGTCCAGTGCTGCATGCAGTCAGTCACTACACACAATGCCATACCTGCACATATATAAGAAAGTCTGGCTTGCTTGCTTGCTCGAGTGCGCACATGCGTGTTCTCTCTCTCTCTCATCTATTTTTAGGCGAGGCAACCCTTGGTTGACCTCACAGATTGCAAGAAACTTGTCAGCTTACAATCCCTTATTATTATTTTTATTTTTTACCTCTACAGCACCTGGCCTTCCTAGGTGGTCTCTCATCCAAGTACTAACCAGGCCCGACTCTGCTTAGCTTCCGAGATCAGATGCGATCGGGCTTGTTCAGGGTAGCATAGCCGTAGACAAGCCTGGCTTTCTAAACAGTAAGCAAATGGGTTTTCTGGAAGACTAGTTATTCAGAGTAGAAGCGAAGTTAATTTTAATACAGTGTGGCACAGAACACAACACCTTGAATGAGAGGTGAAAACCCTTTGATGTGAGATAAAAATAGACCCATTGGGAAGAACTGCATCTACCAGTAGAGACATGCTAAAGGCAGGGTCAGACACAGGCAAGGCTGGGCATCAGAACAATTCCACAAAAGGGGTGGCCAGCCACTTCTGTTATACCCTATCCCTGGGGGCAAAGAGAGCTGTCTTAAAAATGACATTAAAAAATTGCTTGGGATCAGGGGAAAGGTAGTACAAGGAGATTAACTTGATTAACTAGATACTTACTTGATTGACAATTTCCTGAAGTAGTTTAACATCCTTTTCTCTTGACCCGGTGCTCTCTGCTAGCTGCAGGTGAAATGCTGGAGAAGCTGCCTCCCCCACCACTTTTAATCCAGAAATGCTGAAGGAGGGAAACATACACACACATACACAAGTCAAAGTATAAATCTCTCCCAGGCTCAGTATTTCTCATACAAATAATTTTAACAAAGTCTGCATTAATAAATGTAACAGAAACTTGTGACTTTTATGGGAAACATCCTGCGGTGGGGTTCCGATTCTGACAAAGAAAGGTTAAATGCATGCTCTGTGCAGTGCTCCTACTCCAGGACCCTGGAATGCTGTTACTGTGTGCACGGCAGGGAGGGAGGCACCTACCCTTGTGGTTACCTCTGGTTCACATGTCACAGAAGCACAGGAGTCATCTCCAGCTTCTCACCAGAAGGTGTGCAGGCCATGCTCCCTCACCCACTTCGGCTCAGGCAGCCACTCCTCATAGAATGCTCAGCCCTTAGGTCTCAGCCCTGTCATTTCCTTTCCTTAACTGTTCTCCCTTTCTTCCACTGCTAACGCCAGACACACCTGGTTCCAGCCCCAGTTTCACTCCCCAAGGACTTCCCTCATCACCCACTTTAGGAAAGGGTCTGTGTCATCATTTTCTATTACCTACTCTGTTTGTTTCCTTCATGGACTACTTATTACAATTGATAACGTTTCCTTGCTAAGTCTTTAGTTTGTATCTTGTCTTCTCATAAATTATAGGGATGATTCCTGACATTGAAAGTGTTATAATTTGACAACCAGCAATAGCTTTAGATTGAAAAGTTTCCTTCTTATTTGCATGTTCAATTTTAAGTTTTCCTTGAGTTGCCTACATACATGTGTCACGAAACAGTCTGAATCTCCAGGGGTGGAAGAACACAATTCTCCAAGGAGGTGACAGAGAAAAGAAGACCACAGACTCAGCCCTGGTGAGGATGATGCTAAAAGAAAGGCTTCCAAGGAGACCGAGATGAAGCGATTCAAAGACGTAGAAGAAATCCATAGTGTGGTGTAACAAGATCCAAAGAAATAAAGAGCTGCAATAAGGAAAGAGCAGTCAACTGTGTTGAAGGCTAATGAAGGAAGTAAGATGAGCTCTGAAGACTGTATGCTGAATTTAGCAACAAGGGGTCATTGGTGACCTCCACAGGAACAATCTGGGTAAAGTGTAAGAACAGAGGCAGATGCAGTAGTTTCAAGTGTAAATGAGAAGGATGTGGACAAAACACAAACAACTCTGGAGACAACTAGCTACAAAGAGAAGCAGAGCAACAGGCTAGCTGCTAGAGGTAAAGGGGGTCATGGAAAGGAAATTGAGAGGGCAGAGTGTACCTGAATGCTTATCACATGACTCAGGAAAGAGGAGAGACTCATGACAAAGGAGAGGGGACAACCAAGGGTACTCGATCTTAAGAAAGAAAAGCTGTTATGGTTGGAGTAACATATCTTTGTAACACAGAAGAAAACTAGTTCAGACACCTGTAGGTGTGCAGATTTGTTAAGGAAAATGAGGGAATTTCCGAGTGACAGTGAGAGACAAGACTGTCAGCTAAAAGTTGGTGGAGTGAGAGGGTTAGGGACATTGCAGAGATGAAAAGCTATAAAAGATGAAAATAAGCGAAGGACTGGACTTATAAAATAAACACATTAACACTGCCAGACAGAATAATGGGCACGTTTCTTTATAGTGACTCCAATGTGCTGGCCTATGTCGGTATATTAATATTTTATAAACCGATGTAAACTGGAACCAATATAAGTAATATCTCTCTACCATAAATTATGCAAGAACTTGTATTACCCTTATGTAGACACACCCAGAACTTTCATTATTTCTGTCCTTACTTTATCTTGAACAGCTGTGATCTGCTCATTTTTCAACTGTCCTTTTCTTTTAGAAAAGTTCTTAGTTTCCATTTCTGGCAATGGAGAGAGGACTTTCATGACCAAAAAGGCATGTTTCTCCTCAGGAAAGGCAAAAACAAACACCCTCGGCAATGTGAGATCATTTTCTATAAGACCAGAAATCTGCCTGAAGATGTTACCAATCTGAAGGTTTTTCTCAACTCCAGAGCAATCTTAAAGTACTCTTGTGTAGTTAAAACAAATAAAATCAAACCCCTCACATGGTTCGTCTGTTTCTTTATCCTGTATTAACTGAAAACTTAACCATTTTCCAAAAGTAACATGGACAGTATGAACACACTGTCCTTTAATCATATAGAATATAATCATATCCTTTCATTTGTACAGATGTGGAGAGATTCTTCAGTGTTTAGGCTGGTTATTTCTGGTGGTGGAATGTCAGATTATTTGTTCTTTTCATCTTTGTATCTTCTATACTGCTATAATATTTTATCAATATATCATTTTTAGAAAAACAAATCATGATTTTTTAAAACAACAACACAATAGGATGCTCTGGTTTCATATACACACATTTGAGTGGACTGAGTTTTTTGTTTTTTAGTTGCAGTTCAGTCAAGCTGACCCAAGCCTATCAAATGTGTGTAAAACCAAAGAGATGATATACAAATTTTTCATTAGTTGTTTAACTGTGGTATGGATTAACTTTAAGTTTGTTGAAAACATATAAAACTTACCCTTGTAAAGCTTTATGAATTTGTTTGCATTTTTGCTTCAACACTGCAAAAATACCTGAATGAAAAAAATACATTTGATAGTACAGTAGCTCTTTGAACAGTATGGGGGAGGGGGACGATTAGGGGCACTGAACCCACTGCACAGTTGAAAATCTGAGCATAACATTTGACTCCCCCAAAACTTAAGTTGTCCCTTGGTATTTGCGAGGATACCAAAATCCACGAATGCTTGTCTCCTATATAAAATGACATAGATCAATGCATATAGTCAGCTTTCCGCATCCTTGGACTTCCAACCACGGATCGAAAAAAGTGTAGGTACTTATTAAAAAAAAAAACTGTGTATTAGTGGACTCATGCAGTTCAAACCTGTGTTGTTCAAGGGTCAACTGTATATTTGAAAAATCTGATATTATTAATCTAAAAATATTTTTAAAAGTTCAGTTCAAGTTCATCCAATTAAAATGCTGCAAATCCTTCTATATATTAATGATACACAAATAGACAGCCAGTAATTCCTCTGAAGGCCCAAGCTTTTGTTCTTGGCACACACTGACACCTCCTCACTCTGCTTTCAGCAAAATCTGGGATGAGGTTTTCTACAACAAAGCAATGCTTCTCGTTTTTCTCAACACTACAAACAAACTGGCTAAGAATAAAAGGGCACAAATACATTTCTTATTTCTGGACCCTAAACAATTTGGTAAAAGATAGAGACTGTAGTAATCTTTTCCTTGATATTTTCCCTTTACTCAAGAAAAATGTGGAAACTAAAATAACTAAGTAGAAGGCAGAAGGGGCTAGTCTATTTGACAAACAAGCATAGGAGTGTGCACACAAACACATTTCTTGATTTTCTGAATTAAAATCAAAGTTGAAAATTTAGAAATTTAGAAAACTTAAAATTTGGAAATACCAGGTGGTGCCTTTTCTGTTTTAGGCTTTGGTGAGGATGATCATAGCCACAAACCACATTTTAAATTTAGTCAACTTTGCCTGTTAAGTAAGCTTCAGCAGTTGGTAAACTAGGTGCCAAGTGATGATTCAAAGGCTGAAGGGGAAACTAGACAACAGTTATAAAATTACATATTACAGAAATTAGCAGCATACTTCAGCAAATTTCACAAAAAATAAATGGCCCAGAGCTGAACCCCCTCCTTTGAGAATCTTCAACCCCCAAGAGAGCCAGCTGCGTTGGCTCCAGCTCCGGGATCAGAGGAGAAGCTCTGAGGCAGGAACAACTGCTTCTCTGTTGTTCTTTCTATAAATGCCCGATAATGAAATTCCGAGACAGACTTTCGCTTGAAAAATCATTTCTTCTAGGTAATTCCTCCAAAAAGCACACCAGGAGCATGGCTAACATAACCTGCAAAGTCTCTGACCTCCTGGGTTTGTAGGTTATACCTGGATTCTCTTCCATGATGTTGAGGGCCTCAATTGCAGCAGCAGCTAACAGGGGAGGTAATGAAGCTGAAAAGCAGTATCCCTGCCCGGAAAGTCGCTGAGAAGAAACAAGTTAAAAACATAAATGCATTTCTCTTTATTTTTTGGTTAAAACATCTAAAGGCACCAAATCTCTGCATCACCTACTGAACAGTAAGTGCAAGTGGTAGGGTAGTAAGATCCAGGCACGTATAAAAGCCATACATGTAATAAAAACAAGACATTTTCTTAAAAGAGAGATATTTTCTAAATGTAAATATTTTAACAAATTGACTCTTAAATAAAAATTGTGGTAAACTCTGAATGAAATATTGTAATTAAAAGTTACATTCTGAGGTGACTAACAGGGCAATGAGTTTCAGTTGCTGCTTTTGTTTTTAAAAAGAACCTACCTGATGGTCAATTACAAAAGACCTGCCACAGCAAAAACCCCCAATAGAAGCAAGTGAATTCTCCATGTTGGCACTGATAAGATCAATATCATCGATCTGCCAGAAAAGAGGGACAGTGTCGATTATTCCTCAATTTAAAAAAAGACCAATGTCAAGCCTAGAGACAAAGTTTCATCGCTAATCATGTCAAATCTGGATTCTACAAACCACTTATGTGAGAGTAGAAGATAAGCCACACAAAATCTTTCATTAAAAGGACTGACTGATGTCTCAAAGGCTGCCTGAAAGTTTCTTGCCTCATACTTTTTGTCATTTCATCATGCATTACAAATTTATACACAATGGAAGAGAAACATAAATTAAAACATGAAATCCAAAGCAATATGATACTAAAAATATTCAGAAGTACAAAAGTAAGACCACTTCTTGACCTTTTCCATAGAAGGTACTAGGGGTAAATAATTAAAAATCTATCCGTTTCGAGCACTTTATCCCTCCTTACATTCCATCTACCCTTCATCTTTCAAAAATAAAATCAATAATCCAAATACACAATGCAATAAATTATTTGACCAAACTAGACAAACTGGGCAGTTGGATGAACCTAATGTGCCCTGTGGGCTTCTGAGCTCCCATGTCTCAGCTCCACAGTATTCCTTTGATCCTCGCCTTCTGTGCCAGGCCCCAGAAGCAATGTCCATTATGGCTATGTAGCAGCCATTCAATAATTACTCACTGGTGGCCATGATAATGACTGTCAAATCACATCTGGTGTTTTTCTAAGTGTTCCAGAGATCCAACAAATAAACTTATGCACTCTTATTCTTTTTTTTAAAAAAACACATTTATTATGAAAAATTTCAAACATCCACAAAAGTAGAGAGACAAGAGAAGGAAGACTCCCATAATTATCAACTCAGGGACAGTCTTATTCCATGTCTAGCCCCTGATTATTCTTGAGCAAACTGCAGACTTCATATGGTTTCATCTATAATATCTCAGTGTGTATTTCTAAAAGGTATGTAAAAAATTTCTTAAAATCATAAAATATTTGGTGGTTAAACATCTGTCTCACAGAGCTTGTTTTCGTTTTACAGTATTTGTCTGAATTAGGATCCAAATAAGGCGTATACACTGTATTACTCAAGCCCTCATAAACATTATCTCTGTGACAATTGCTGAAAGCAGTTAGGAAACTAAAACAGTGCTCTTAGTGACTTTTGCTTCTTTAAAATTTTCATGTCTTTAAAATTTTCTATTGTAAATTTTGAATTATGTTTTTCCCATTTATCTTTGATTTCTCAGTGCACGTAACTGCCAAATGTCAGTTATGGGTAGGTCTGTTATGGGTAGTGAGATGCAGTTAATCTAAGGTGATTTTATGTTTTATAGATGAACTTCTTAACACAGGTTGCAAAACTTTTATGCACAAGATTTGGAGAAAAGCTTCCTTGAGCTTGACTACACAGAAGAGGGTAAAGATGGTTCTCCAGATGGCCAACTTGCTCCTCCCTAAGGCACTAGGAGCACAAACCACTAAGACTGGGAACAGCTGGGGCTCACTTTTCTTCAGCAAAAGAAAACATGACAAACTCACTCCAGGTCTCTGGGACTTTAAAGGGGCTTTGTGAATTCATGCCCATGGTGTTTCTAACACTACATGTATCTAAAAGCATGACTCTATCACCCCCATATGCACAAATTACAGAAAATATAGAACTTTGAATATTAAAAGGAACATCCTTTCACTGCCATCATATATACTTTCTAAGGACTACTTAGGCAATTCTTACTGATTTTAAGAAAAAAAAAACACAGAAGGCAAATTTAACTGCTTCTAAAAGAGAGACACTGAAAGTCAGGATCAAAAGCTACCATGTAAACAGAAGACAAATTCAATATGATTAGCCACTTTGAGTTTACAGGACCTGAGGGAAGATAGGCCCCTGATCTGACTGACCTGATCCTCTGTGAGGTCAGTGAAGTGACAGACTTCAGAGCTGCACAGCCCTGCACATCCACGAGGAGCACTGTCTGTTGCCCGTGAACCTACCCAGCAGAATAGAATCACATATTTTAAACATAAGGGAATGTTCTAAAAAGGAGAACTTACATTGATTCCAAAATGTTCGGTGACTCCTCGGCCATGCTTCCCCAGGACTCCAAACGAAAGACTTTCCTCCAGGAAGATCCTAGCTTTGTATTTGTATTTTAACCTCACCTAAGTGTTAATAAAACATAACTTTAAGATACTAAAAATTAGCAACAAATAAAACATACAGGGAAGAACAAAACTGAACCTAAAATGAAAAGGAGAAAAAACCATGTTCAGTTGATCCTCAACAGAGATGGATTCTTATTTGTGAGTCAGCCTACTTGCTAAAATTTATTTGTAACCTCAAAATCAATACTCAGGGCATAGGCGCAGAGTGGTGAAAACTTTTGAGACACCTGATATAAACGTTTAACAGGTGACTTCAGTTCATATTGTAAGCAAGTGTCCTTTTCACAGTTTATTTACTGCCTGTTTTTTTGCATTTTGTGATTTTTGTTGGTGATCTTGTTTAGAATGGCCCAAGTATAGTACTGAAATGCTGTCTAGTGTCCCTAAGTTAGTAAGGCTGTGATGTGCTTTATGAAGAAAATACGTTAGATAAGCTTCGTTTAGGCATGAGTTATAATGTTGTTGGTTATTAATTCAATGTGAATGAATCAACAATATTTATTAAATAAGGTGTCTTTAAACAGAAACATATAATGAGGTTATATATTGAGCAACTGATGAAAATATAAACAGAGGCTTGCAGAAAACTAACTCTGTGTTTGTCCTAGGAACAACAGTTCAGAATTCCATAGTTTAGAATTTGCAGCATGCTTATAGAACATAACTACCATGAACAACAAAAATCGACTATACTTCAGATGCTCTAAAATAATTCAATTTAACTCCATAATACAGAGAGCACAATGCCAATTTTTAAAGAGGGAAATGCTAAGACATTATGAGTACAGACATGTAATCTATCTGTTAAATACTGATCCGATTACATAAAAATTCCTGGAGAAATGTATGTATTCTTCCCTCAGTGGCACCGTGTTTTAATTTGGATTCATAGCATTTTTTGTAATGCAGAAAGCTTTCATCAGTATATTTTCCCATCTGTTTTGCCCTTTGCTTTCAGGCTTATAAGAAAGTCCTTTCCCATCAAAGGTTCAGATGCATATTTATTTCTACGTTTTTCTAACTATTTCATGTTATTTTTTTATTTACACACTGAGCTGAACATATGCATGTTTGTTTATAGAACCCCCCAATGTTTAATTTATTTACTCCTATATGATAAGATCAGTTTCATAGCTGAATTTAAGTATAGTGATTATTAACCATCGAATTTATATATATATGAGAAGTTGACATGTCAAATATTCCTGTGACTCATACATCTTTTCCTGTGCCAGTATCACACTTTTAATTAATGAAGATTTAATTACTAAGATCTTTTTCCACTGAAACCACAGAAACAACGCACAAAACGTATAAGATGGTTTGATGTCCCATATCACATCTCAGATAATTGTCTTTTTAATCATCAAGATTTTATTGGCTAATCTTGCTAATCGATATCAAATTGTGAGGAGGAGGCCTCACCGGGCTTTTTGCTGAATGTTCATTAAAAATGAATAAACTCATTTGGGTACAATCACATCTTTTCAACACTGAATCTTTGCTATCCATTAATATAAACGAGATAGTCTCTAAAAACATGTTTAGAATACACTTATGACAGTATTGTTACACAAATAGACAAAATCAGTGAAAAAAAAGTAATCCCAGAGTCAAACCCTAATTTGTGTATCTTTACATATTCCATACTTATATATACTTGATCTATCCCTACACTTTACGTTTTGTTCCATTGCTTGGCTGTATATTTGTCCATCGGCTGTTTTATTATTGCAGTACTATAACTTACATTTCTAGTATCTTTTGGCTCTCTCTCTCCTCTCTCTCTCCTCTCTCTCTCCTCTCTCTCTCCTCTCTCTCTCCTCTCTCTCTCTCTCTCTCTCTCTCTCTCTCTCTCTCTCTCTCTCTCTCTCCCTCTCCCTCTCCCTCTCCCTCTCCCTCTCCCTCTCTTATTATCCTATGAGTCTTTGACACTCACAAAAACAAGGAAAGGTAAGTAAATACATCTCTTTTATTGACATTTAGCATGTATCTTTGTTTTCTCAAAAAATAGTGAAAAACTTTAAAAATAAGATATGAAATCTTTATTTTAAATTTATTCAACTGATGGGCTCAGCGATTCAAACTTATTTTTAGTGCTATTAACTTTTTATTGTCTAAAGAAAAAAATTAATGAGTGTCAACGTCAGTGTAGTGCTTCTCATATACACAGATTTCAATTTTATTCTGAGGTGACGTTTTAATTTATTAAGTTTATTGGGGTGACACTGGCTAATAAAATTATATAGGTTTCCTGTGTACAATTATATAATACATTATCTGTATCTTGCATGGGTGTTTATTACCCAAAGTTGAATCTCCTTCATCATCATGTATTTGACCCCTTTTACCCTTTATACTCCCTTCTCCCCTTTCCCTCTGGTAACGACCACACTGTTGTCTGTATCTGTGGGTTTTTGTTTGTTGCTTTCGATTTTATATCTGAAAAAAAAATCATGATTCTCGACTTTTTCCATCTGACTTAGTTTGCTTAGCGTAGTTTCAAATTTCAATGGTCAAATGCAAGGGTGGTTCAACACAGGAAAATCATTCGGTGTAATACATTATAATAACAGAATGAAGGAAAACCACACAATAATACAACTGATGCAAAAAAAGCATTGGACAAAATCCAAACCTTTCATGCAAAAACACTCAACAAATTACGAGTAGGAGAGAACCTCCTTAACCTATAAAGGGTATTTATGGAAAACCCGCAGCTAACATAAAGTTAGTGGTAATAGCCTGAAAACATCTCCCTAAGATCAGAAACAAGACAAGGATACCCACTCTTGCCACTTTTAGTCAGTATTGTACTGGAAGTTCTATCCAGAGCAATAAGGCAAGAAAAAGAAATAAAAGACATCCAAATTGAAAAGGAATAAGTTCCATACCTATTCACAGATGGCACCATCTTATATATAGAATAAGATTCACAAAAATACTATGTGAGCTAATAAACAAGTTCAGCAAAAGTTGCACAATACTAGGTCAATACACAAAAATCAGTTGTATTTCTACAAACTAGCAGTAAACAATCCAAAACAGAAATTCAGAAAACAATTCCATTTACAACAGCATCCAAAAGAGTAAATACTTAAGGAATAAATTTAACCAAAGAAGTACAAGACTTGTATAGTGAAAACTATAAAACATTGCTCAAAGAAATTAAAGACAATCTAAATAAATGAAAACACATTCTTGTTCATGGATTAAAAGACATATTATTAATATTATTACTTCTCAAAGCAATCCATCCATATATTCAATACAATTCCTATGAAAATTTAATGGCATTTTTGTAGAAATGGGAAAGCTGATCCTAAAATTCAAATGGAATTTCAAGGAACCCCGAATAACCAAAGCAATCTTTTAAAAGAACAAAGCTGTAGAACTTACATGTCTTGGTTTCCAAATTTACTATAAAGCTACAGTAACTGAGACTTTGTGGTACTAATATAAAGATAGAAATATAAACAAATAGAATGAATTTAGAGTCTAGAAATAAGCCCATCTATCTACGGTTTATTGATATTTGACAAAGGGTGCCAAGACCATTCAGTGTGAAAACAATCCTTTCTTCAACAAATGGTGCAGAGACAACTGGATAACCACATACAAAATAATGAAAGTGGGCCCCTCCCTCATAGCATATACAAAAACTAAGTCATAATGAATCCAAGAACTAAAATAATAGCTACAACTATAAAACTCTCAGAAGAAAACACAGGGGTATATCTTCATGACACTAGATTTCACAACAGATTTTTAGATATGACACCAAAAAACAGCAATATAAGCAACAATAAAATACTAGGTAAACTGTACTTCATCAAAATTAAGAACTTTTGTACATCAAAAGACACTATAAGGAAATGAAAAGTCAAACTACACAGAATGGGAAAAAATATTTGTAAAGCATATATCTGATAAGGGTCTAGTGTCCAGAATGTATAAAGAATATTTATAACTTTATACAACCCAATGTAAAAATGTACAAAAGACTTTTATAAATATATCTCCAAAGAAAATACACAAATGGTTAACAAATACAAAAAAAGAGGCTCACTGTCATTAGTGATTTGAGAAATGCAAATTAAAACCACATACTTTACACCTACTAGGTAGTCAAAAATTTTAAAAACCAAATAAGTGTTGGTGAAGATTTGGAGAAACTAGAACCGTCGTCCATTGGTGGTGGGAATGTAAACTTGTACGGCCACTATGAAAAATAGTACGGCAGTTCCTTAGTAAAACAAAACTTCCATGTAACCCAGCGATTAGAGTGCTAGGTATATACACAAAGGAATCGAAAAGTGAAAACAAGGAATTAAATACTTGTACGCAAATGTTTATAACAGCACTATTTATAACAGTTAAAAGGTGGAAGCAATCCAAATATTTATCAATGGATAAACAAAATGCCAAATATCCACAAAATGAAATATTACTTAGCATTAAAAAAAATGAAGTACTGATGAAATATAAGAACATTAAGCTAATTGAATGAATCTAGACACAAAAGGTCATTAATACAGTAGTCCCCTCTTAGGCTTAGTTTGTGTTCTGTGGTTTCAGCTACCTACAGTCAACTGCAGTTCAAAAATATTAATTTAAAAATTCTAGAAATAAACAATTCAATAAACAATTCATAAGTTTTAAACTGTGTACTCTTTGTAGTGTGATGAAATCTTGAGCCATCCCACTCTGCCCTGCCTGGGACATGAATCATCCTTTGTCCAGCATATTCATGCTGTAGACACTCTGCTAATCACTTAGGAGCATTTTGGTTACCAGATCAACTATCATGATATCATAGTGTTTGTGCTCAAGTAACCCTGATTTTACTTAATAATAGCCCCAAAATGCAAGAGTAGTGATGCTGGCACAGTGCATGATAAGTGCTTAGTTAAGATAGACAAGGCATTAAATTTGTGGGTGGAAGACATGAATAGAAAATGTATTCCAATTGATGGTGACATGTTGCACCAGAAAGCGCTGAGCCATTAAGACTTCAAGAAAGGGACTCCCCAAACCAAGTGACCAAACTGACATAATATTTATTACAGTATATTGTATTATTATTGTTGTTACTCTTACTGTGCCTAATTTTTAATTAATCTTCACCATAGGTATGCAGGTATAAGTTTGGTAGGGAAGAAAAAAAACAAACAGTATATATAGCGTTTGGTAGTATCTGCAGTTTCAGGCATCCACTGGGGGTCTTGGAACATATCTCCTCCCACAGGTAAAGGGGGATGACTGAATATCATTCCATTTACAGAAATATCCAGAACAGGTAAATCCACATAGACAGAAAGCATATTGGTGGTTGGTCAGGGCTAAGGGAGAGGGAAAATGGGGAGTGACTGTTAATGGGTATGAGGTCTTCTTTGGGAGAGATGAAAAGTTGTCAGAACTAGATAGTTGATGGTTGCACAACACTATGCATGTACTAAATGCCTCATTTTATGTGTATTTCACCTCAATTAAAAAATCTCTAGTCATGGTTTCTAAAAACATATTGTTCTCCTTGTTAAAAAGCTGAGTTTTATAAAACACATATTGTATAGCTTTTTTATATGAAATTCTATAAAAGGCAAAACTACAGGAATAGAAAGTAGATCAATGGTTGTACTGGGCCAGGTTTATGGGTACTGACCACAAAGGGGTCTGAGGGAACATTCCACAGTGATAAATAGATATTTTCTACATCTTGACCATGGTGGTGGTGATAGAAGTATATACATCGGTCAAAAGTTATTGAGCTGTACACTTCAAGTGTATTTTATGATATGTCAATTATACCTCAATAAAGTTAGTTTTAAAAGCTGAGTCTTGATTACTCTTTAAAGGCCACAGTTGGCAGCATTTAATGTTAATCTACTTCCCTGCTATGATCAGAATGTGCTTATGATACCTATTATGCAAAGAAATGCAGATGTTATACATTAAATATAGTCATAAACAAAAGGCAACTGCCAAACAGTCTGAATACTAAAGTAATTAATAATCATGGTTGCTTACCAATTCTGGAAGAGGACAAATAGTTCCAGTATTCATGTATAACCCTTCGACTACAATAAAACGTCGAGTTACACGAGCCTTGCGAGGATTCTTTAAAACAAAAATAAAAAACTCAGACAATTTAAATATCAGTGACTCTAAATACAAAGACTGTTGCATACTTCCTGGCACTTTCCCCTTGCAAGATTCATCAAAATAAGGAGACAGACAGACAGGTAAGGTAGTCTGCATGAATTTCAAGCCCAGGTTTAAGAGCTTGTTACTATGAGATGAAGAATAGTGCTTTCTTCTCTCAGGCATGTTTTTCAGTTCATACAATCAACTAGGCTACCTTACGCACACACACGATCCCCAGGCACTCAGAACATTAAAACAAAAACTAAACCTACCAAGTCCAGAATGACTGGGAAGGGGCCCCGGGAACTTCCTGGGGAGATAGGGATGTTTGATGTCATGATAGGGGCCATGATACCCAGATTACATAGGTCTAACCAGTGGTTAAAACTGTGGCTAAAACTATGGCTAAGATTGTGCATTTCAATGTCTGTAGATTTTACCTGAAATAAAAAGAACTATAACAATGATGGCAGTCATCAACACAGAGATGTAGTAGTAGGGAGTTATGTGGAAGATAAGATGATACAGGCTGGAAGAAGGGTAAGGAGGCTTCATGACACTATTGTTTCCTTTGAATGTGTCCCAAACTTTCTGTAACAAAAGTTAAACAGACAAACCCTGATTCTCTAATCTACCAAAAGAACAGACGAAAGCCTTTTCCTTCCTTATGCTTCACTACTGTAAAATTTGACTATGACTTCATCTGGTAATGTCTGAAGCCAGTGAGGTAGAAGGGCTTTTTCAGACAACACACACCTTCCCACACCCCACTGATGGTGGGCTGCTAATAAACTACTCATGCTGCTGAATTTGTAGATGCCTCAGGTATACTGGGCTGAAAAACACTGAGCTCCATAGAGTTTGTCACCATCTTCCTACTCAAAGGCTTCTTGTCTCTAAGCTTCTGTCTAATGGAGAACTAGAAACTCATATATCAGAGCTATACTTTAATGAATATTTTAGAACCCATGGTTGGAGTGCACAGAAAGGTGTCTGTTGAAATATGCAAAAGTATCCACTGAGTTTCCTCGGTCATCTTCACTCTGTTATTAACACAAACCCAAAGGCTGGGGGTCCTGGATGAGGACATGGGGGCATCCTGCCGCTTCCTACCCTTCAAAAATAAAGTATTTTTCTTAGGATTTAAAAATATCCAATGTAGAAATCTTGGGAAATAAAAAAGTCCAAAAAAGAATTTACAAATTAGCTTATCACACCATAAATTGATAACTTTTGTCTCTCATGTATATACATATCTTTATAAGTTAATTTGTTCAAATCAGGATTTTACTGCAACAGTTTTAGGACCCGAGTTTTAAAAATATTATGTTATGAACATTTCCACATTATTTAATATTATTTAAAACATGATTTCAGGAAAGATATAATATTCTACGTTGTATTCAGAAATTAATACTCTTCCAATGTTAGGACTAAGGTTGTTTCCCTTATTTTGCCTTTTCACACTGTATTGTGAATATCCTTCAATCTCTCTGACACCACTTCTAATAATCTTCTAAAGACAGCACCCCAGAAACAAGTCAGAAGAGTATGGATATTTAGGAATCCTCGAATATATTTGCTCACTTACCCTCTAGAGAGGCTGTCACTTGAAATTCTTCCCAGAATTATGGGAGGGCCCTCTGTCTCATCACAGATATCAGTGTTGGCATAGATTATTACTATTAAAAAATGTTCCCTACTTGAATAGGCAAAAATTCCTGGCCTGTTTTTTCTAATTATTAGTGAGGCTACACTACTTTTCGCTTGCTCATAGTTATTTTTATTTCTTCTTTGAATATATTTGTATTCTATTTTTAACAACTGTCATTTAAATATTTTTAGAACAGTTAATATGGAACAAGAGACTCCTGCAGGAAAAAAAAAAAGAAAACTATCTCGGGAAATCAACAACAACAAAAAATTGATCCAAACCTAAATGAAACCGCAATATTTTAATTTACTTTCAAGGGAAAAATAAGCATTTAAGTACAAAAAATCCTCAAATTCAACATTTATATTTATGTGAAAATGAAACTGAGAAAGAATTATTTAAAAAAACCAAAATGTAAAGTTATTTAGAAAGTCAACTCTTAGCAGGAAAATGTGCTATAAATCAATTAGTAAAAAAGGTAAAAACTATTACATGAAAATAAATTTCAAGATGATTTCTGGTCATTCATAAAGGAAGTTTCGTGGATAATAATTCTGGTAACACACACACACGAGAAGCTTGAATTGTTTTCCAAATCTGTACTATGCCAAGTTGGCAAAATAAATACTGTAGCAGACTGATCAGTGTTCTTCAATCTAGTAGCATTCTATTATTAAATCAGAATGAGAGACATCTTTGGATAATTTGTAGAAATAAAGTCATCAGTGGAATGCTCTCAATTTTAAGATTTTCCCTAAAGATTTTCCTAAATTGTGTAACTATGAAACACTGGTCTATTGTACATCTACCATAAAATAGTAAAAGTCCATGCATATTCATCATAGATAAAAATTCATCATAGAATATATATATTCACTAAATGCTGTTCTTAGGCTGTCATCTAAACAAAGATGACAGAATCCTAAAGGAATAATGCAAATATCTGAAAAAATGGAAATTAACACAAAATTAAGGTATATGATGAGCATTTTTATCAGTTACTCTAATAATGGATGAGCTGTACTGGAAAAGTCCACCACTTGCAAGTGGTATTTGAGACAAAAGCTGTGTTGACCAGGTTCCTTGTATAGTTCATACATAATGGTTCCTGCTGCAGAACCACAGACCAGAACCACTTTTTTCATCCAGGTGACCAGAAGTAAATAAATGATAATTCGAACAGTGATACTTTGAACATTTCCTCTGCTACACTCTAATTGAATAGTGAGGAGTGAGTTCCACTCTGCCACTCCCCAAAGGGAAGAAACAGTGTAAAGCGGCTGCAAGAAACCATGTTTGGGGTGGTTGTTTCTCAAGGGTAGCAGTTGCTCAGAGCTCTAGCACGAAGTGGGGGTGAGAAGAGTCTCATATTGTTCATAAACTAATAAATTAAAGATATGCTGGCATTGTTTCTTCTACTTAATTGATACATGATTTATTCTGATATGAATTAAACTATTTTGAATTCCACAGGTATGTCTCATTAACACCCTAAAGAGTTTCGGTGCTATTTCTGTAGAGGTGAAAGTGTATATCCTCATACCCTCCAAGTGCATGCTCTTTCTCTCTCTCTCTTTTAGAAAGGTGCCTGTGTTACTTTCCCCCAATCCTGCCATAAATAATTATGGCAGTGACGAGGCAATTACAATCAGACTTGGCTCTTTAACACGAAGTACATTTAATAAGCAGTAACGCCCTTATATCCAAATGTGATCCACAGGCGAGATTTCATTACAAATGACCATTTCATATATAATTTAGCCGGTTAGAAAGTACAAAAGAACTGCATAATTTTCTTCAAAAGAATCATACCTTTTGATCTTCGATCTCTTGTTCTTTTAGTAGTCGCTCCAGGTCAGCCATATCATTATGCTTAAATAACTTAATGTCACTACGTGATGCTTGTAATCCTTTCTGTATAGCAAAGCAGGCAGCTCTGTCTCTGCAAGAAAGAGACACCCACCAAAGTGGACATTCTTAGAAAAGGAATGCTTCCTTTGGTAGGCTGACCAACAAACAATTGTTAACATCAACACAGCAAATAAAAAAAAAACATGTTTGAACATTTCCACGTCATTGTTTTGCACTTCACTCTGCAAGTTCTTTTCACAAAATTATCATATTGATTCTATTTCAAGAACCATACTCTTGCCATATTTTCGCCTCTCAGAAGTCAGCATGCTTCTTATTAATGGATAGTATCTCGGTTTACTCACAGTACTTTTCTCTTTTGAGAAATGTGTGAAACGTGGTGTGTGTCACCATCAGGGGCATCTAATTTGACTGCCACACTCTTCTACCATTACTTTGTCATGAGAAGCAATACTGGATCCCTGACTCTACAGAACCTAGGGGAGAACTCTGGGTCTTGCATATTAAACTTCAGTAAGATGTTCTAATTTGGGTTAATTTGGAGGAAGCATATTTTTAAATTAAATTGTATTATTTAAAAGTATATGCAAGGCTTCTACTTCTCGGATGATGGAGTAGATGTATTTTCCCTATTTTTCTCATTAGGTACAAAAGAACCCCTGGACATTACATATAAAACAAACAGAAGACAACTCTGAAAAGTGCAGAAAGAAAGGCAGACCAGCTAGGGACTTGAGAAAGGACATGAAATGGATTCTCTGAATTTTCCTGAGTTGGAGCTGATGAAGCTGGCCACATGGAAATGCCATAGGCACAGACCAAAAAAGCTCTAACAGAAGCCTGTGCTCTGTAGCTAAAGGGACAGGAAAGGGGGCATCCCAGTAAACAATAACAGCTCTATTGCAGTCATACCACAGAAAAACCTAGGCCCATCCCTTCCATACCAGCTAAGGCTGAGTGGGAGAGGAACCTAGACTCTGACTCTTGTGAGGCTACAACAAGGCACCCCAAAACCCCCCGGTGGTGTCAGAAAAGGGAGCTGAAACTTTTATTCATGCCAGACAGTAATAAGTGGCCCTCTCCACTGTAGTGTCAGTGACACCATGTGGAGAGCTCCAAGTTCCATGCTGCCTGCAGTGAGAGGCATCCTATCTCCCTTGGCATGGGCTATGTCAGAGGAGGCTCAGGGGAGAGTAGATGGGAGATAAAAACACCTCACCTTGGTGTCAATAGAGACTGAGTGGAGACCCTGGATTTGGATCTCCACCTGGCAGTAATGAGATAGCAGTAACCCCCTGTCCATTGGAAAAAGCCAATTAAAACAGTAGGAAAAAGCCAATTAAAACAGTAGGTTTAAATAAAGCATCAACTGTATTAGCATAATATGAAAATGTTCAGGTTTTAATTAACTATCACTTGTCATACTAAGAACCAGAAGATTATCAAACAGAATGAAAGAAAATAATCAACAAATACCAATATTGAGGTGACAAAAATGTTTCCTCAAAGTATTAAAAATAGAACTATCATATCATTCAGTGATATAGCAATTATACTTCTGGAAATTCATCTGAAGAAAATGAAAACACTAATTTGAACAGATATATGCACCCCTACATTCACTGCAGCATATTTACAATAGCCAAGATATGGAAGCAACCTAAGTGTCCACCGATAGACAAATGGATAAAAATGATGTGGTAATATATACAATGGAGTATTACCAGCCATAAAAAATATATTCTTGCCATTTGCAACAACATGGATGTACCTAGAAGGTATCATGTTGAGTGAAGTCAGTCAGATAGAGAAACACAAATACTATATGATTTCACTAATAGGTGAAATCTAAAAAAAAAAACCAAACAAACAAATCAAAAGAAAAACAGACTAATAGAGGAAACAAACTGGTTTACCAGAATGGGGCATGGTGGTAGTGGGGGCAGGTACTGAAGGAGATCAGGAGGAACAAACTTGCAGTTATAAAAATTTAACTAAGTCATACAGATGTGATGATATACAGCACAGGAACTATGGCAATAATAGTGTAATAACTTAGTATGGTGACAGATGGTAACTAAACTTATGTGGGGATTATTTCATAAAGTATATAAATATCAAATCACTATGACGTACACCTGAAACTAATGGAATATATCGATTATATGTCAAAAAAAAGTTTCAATCAGCAATTATGAACACACTCGAAACAAATGAAAAAAAACAAAACAAAACAGAAAACCACGGCAAAGAAATAGAAGATATAAAGAAGAATCTTATGGAGATATTAGAACTGAAAAACAAAATAACCAGAAGAAAAAGCTTGGTGGATGGGTTCAGCAGCAGAATGGAGGAGACAGAAGAAAGAACTACTGAATTGAAAGGTGTAATAATATGAATTAGCCAATGTGAACCACATGGAGAAAACAGACTAACTAGAAAGTAAAGAACAGGGCCTCCGGGACATGTGGGACTACAACAGATGATGCAACATTCATGTCAGAGGGGTTGCAACAAAGAGAAAGAGAATGGGGCTGAAAAGATACTCAAAGCAATAACGGCTGAAAATGTCCCAAGTTTAGAAAGAGGCTTAAACCTATAGATTAAAGAAGCTGAGAGAAATTCATACATGTAAACACAGACAATACATGCCAAAACAATTATAATCAAACTTCTGAAAATGAATGACAAAGAAAAAAATCTTGAAATCAGCCCCCCAAAAATGACACGTTACATGTAAGAGAAAAACAATTTAAATGACAGCAGATTTCTCATTAGAAACCATGGAAATCAAAAAAAAGGTGTCATAATAAATTTCAAATGCTGAAAGAAAAGAAATGTCAACCAGCATTCCTGTAACCAGCAAAAATATCCTTTAGGAGTGAAGGAGAATCCAACACATTCTCAGTTGAAAGAAAATTAAGAATCTGTCATCCAGACCTCCCCTAAAGGAAGTTCTCCAAACAGAAATAAGTCAAATAAAATAAAAAAATCATAGAATATCAGGAAGAAAGAAAGGACATTACATTAAAAAGTATGAACAAACACACTAGGCTTTTCTTCCCTCTTGAGTTTTCTAAATTATTTTGGATGGTTAAAGTGAAAATTATTACGCTGTCTGATGTGGTTCTCAATGTATGTACGGGAAGTACCTGAAACAATTAGGTTATAAACAAGGAGAATAAAGCAATATAAAGGAAGGTAAAGGTTTTATACTTGAACTAGTAAAATGATCAGAAGAATGTGAAAACTTATGGATATATGTTTTACAATTACAAAAGTGATACAAAGAGAAACATTCAAGAACACTATGTGTAAATAAAAATGGAATTCTGTGGTGCTTCACACCAGTCTTCCTCCTCTCTACTGCTTTCTGTTCTCCTTGGGAAATGGGATGTGATGCCCTGCACTTCCCCTAGAGCTCCTGGCCCTTGGTGAGATAGCTGGTGCCTAAAGAGGGATAGATGGTTAGGATTATAAAGGCCTCAGTCATGCCGTGAGGTACAGTGGTGGGAGAAACTGTGCTCTGTCTCTCTTACACCTTAGGACATAGTGGATGAGTTAGAAAAGCCCTAAACCAGAAGGAAAATTAGTAAGTGCTTACATACCACTCTGTGTCCCTTACTGAACTGGCTGGTGTCTGGGTACTATAATCTAGGTGAGTAAATGCAAGTCAACCCCTCCTACATTTCAGGATATATGTTTTACAATTACAAAATATATGTTTTACAATTACAAAAATGATACAAAGAGAAACATTCAAAAACACTATGTGTAAATAAAAATGGAATTCTAAATATGATCAATTAACCAACAAAGAGGCAGGAAAAAAAAAAGAACAAAAAATAAATTAAATGGCAGATTTAAGACCTCACATATCACGAATGATTACAGCAAACAAAAATGGCCAAAACATATGGTTTAAAGATAGAGATTGGCAAAGTGGATTAAACATGACCCAACCATATGCTGCGTGTGTGTATGTTATGTACAATATACATTATGTACAATAAATATACTATGCAAACATTCATCAAGAGAAAGTAGAATTGCCTACGTTAATATCTGATAAAGTAGACTTTGGAACAAAGAAAATTACCAGAGACAAAGGACATTGTGTAATGATAACAAGGGTCAAATAACCAAGATGACTTATCCTACATATGCGCTAAATAGCAGAGCTGCAAAAGAGAAGCAAAAACTGATAAAAGTGAAAGGACAAATAGACAAATCACAACTGAGAGAACTACTAGACAGAAAATCAGCAAGGATATAAAAGAACTCCAGAACATCATCAACCAACAAGCTCCAATTGTCATTTATAGAACACTTCACTGAACAACAGAACATTCGAAACATATTTCAAGATAGACCACATCATGAGCCATAAAACAAACTGTAAAAAATCTGAAATCTCCAAATATATGGAAACTAAAAAAAACACTTCTATATAACCCATAGGTCAAAGAGAAGGTTTAAAAAAAAATAACATACAATGAACTAAATGAAAATGAAAAAATCAAAATTTGCAGGACACAACTAAAGCAATGACAATAGGGAAATTCAAAGCCCTAATGCATTAGAAAAGAGGAAAAGTCTCAAATCAATAATTTAGGTCCCCACCTCAAGAGTTAGAAAAAGAAAAGCAAAATAAACCGAAAATGAGCAGAAGGCAGGAAATAATACTAAAACTCAACAGAACTGGAAAAAATACAATGGAAAAGAAAAATCAATAAAACAAAAGAGCTGACACTGAAAAAGTCAACAAAACTGACAAACCTTTAGCAAGACTCACAAAAGGAGAGTAGACACAAATTACAAGTTATAAATGATATGGCATATCGCTGCAGGCTCTGCAGACATTAGAAGGATAAGAAGGGAATATTACAAAGAATGCTACAATATGAATTTGACAACTTAAAAGAAACGGACCAATTCCTTGAAAGACACAATCTCAACTCTCTTAATATGGACATAGATAATTTGAAGAGCTTTATAAGTACGAAGGAAATTAAATTTGTAAGTAAAATACTTCCAAAAAATAAATCTCAGATCCAGTTGATTTTACTGGAGAAGTCTACCAAACATTTAAAAAGTTAACAATTTTATATATTTTTTCTAGAAAACAGAAGAGGAGGGAACACTTTCCAATCTATTTCATGAAGTATCATCCTGACGCCAAAACCAAAGTCCATTAGCTAGCAGGGAAGTGTAAATTAAAACCACAATGAGACATCTCTACACACCTATGAGAATGACTTAAGGATACTCTTAAAGATGTGGAGAAACTAGATCACTTAGCTGCTGTTGATGGGAATGTAGAACGGCACAGCCACTCTGGCAAATAGTTTGGTAATTTCTTAAAACACTAAATATGTAATACGTATGACCTAGCAATTACACTCCTTGGCATTTATGCCAGAGAAATGAAAATTTACGTTAACAGAAAAACCTGCATGTGAATGTTTACAGCAGCTTTATTTGTAATAGCCCCAAACTGAAAACTCAGATGTCCTTAATTGGTGAATGGTTCAACAAACTGATGCATCCATACCATGGAATATGACTCAGCAATACAAAGGAAGAATGCCTTCATCCACACAACTTGAATAAATCGCCAAAGAATTAATGCTGACTAAAGAAAGCCTATCCACAAATGTTACCTATTGTATGACTGCACTTGCCCAACAAATCTTGAAATGACAGGAATGGAGAACAGATTAGCGGTTGCCAGGGATTGAGTAGGTAGCATGGGAAGGATATGGGAGTGGCAACATGAGAGATCCTTCTGATGATGGAAATGTTCTGTATCTTGACTTTAAAAGTGTCAATATTCCAGTTGTGAAACTGTATTATAGTTTTGCAAGAGGTGACCACTTGGAGAAACTATGTAAAGGGCATACAGAATCTCTGTATTATTTCTTCGAAATGTATGTAAATCTACAATTACCTCAATATAATATGTTGCATTAAAAAAGGTATATGAAATAATATGAGCATAGACTTAGTAAAATAACTGGGACAGACTTAAGTATGTGAACAATCACTGTGCTGAGACCTACTACTGGCAAAGCATTATCTGTTTACTAAAAAGAAAGAAAATAAAGTATAAGACCTTTTGTCTATGCCTTTATCAAAAACAATTTCTCAAGCAATTACTATTGCCATTTTACCTCTAATGTTCCTGCTTTCAACTGAATTTCAAGCAGACTATTAAAAATTCTATACAAGAGAATTATTAAGTTGTCTAATGACTCACTAGAAACTGAAGTCATCTGGAAGTGAATTTGGCTTAGGTTTGATACTGGATGACATTATACATGCAATTATGCTTTTACTAAAAATCCAGAAACAATGTTTAATTAAATCAGTTGCTCTCAAGTTTGTGATGTCTTTTATTATTTTATTTTTTAACTATGTGCAAAAAATTAATGAAAATATTCAGTTTCATGGTCACATCAAGAAGCACTACTTCAGGGCAGGTGCTGGAGTGCTCCCAGGTTGTTGCAGGGCGATAGGCAAGAACGGGCCACATATACTCTGAAGCCCCCAGGCAGAACCAGTGTTGCAGCATGTACTTGAGCTTACTGCACTAGCAGGAGTTCCAACAGTGAGAGAGAAGCAGTAGGAGGCTGCAAGGGCTGAGGCAAGCCATAACCTGAAGTCCAATCACTCACCTGGACCCCTCTTTTGAGCTCCAGCCTCAATTCATTCATTTTTTGAACTGGTATTTTACTAAGCACTATTAAATAGCAAAGGCTATCTTAGGCAATGAACTAGTATAAACTGTTGAAAATGCTATAAAAGAGAACAGTGATTCTGAGGTAAGATGGGCAGAGACCAGAGGATGTGTGTCTGTGTGTGCACACATGTGAGCATAAGGAAGGTATGAGAAGCAGACTTGCTCTGAGAGGTTGGGGAAGGCTTTCCTACAGAGGTGATATATGTGCAGAGTGAGCAGGATTAGCAAGAATTAAGTAGAAGAGAAGAGGAACAATATCCTAGGGATAGGGACTAGCATGCACAAAGGCCCTAGGGTGGGAGGAAACTAGCATATAAGGCTGATGAGGCTACAATGTGACCATCTGAGGGAAAATGGTAAAAAAAAACGAGCCTGCAAAGGTGGTTTAGAATACACAAGAGGTACACAAAAGCATACTAAAGACTTGGATTCTTATTCTAGGAACAATTCTAGGAAGCTCTTAAATGGAATGTAACATTTTGCATTTTTCAAAAAAGGTTATTCCAGCTATAGTGTTAAAAAGGGAAAGAAGCAGCAAAAAGTAAATGTTTTTTTTAAAAATTAAAAGTCATTTAATAGTCCACTCAAGAGATAACAAGCTTGAATTAGAGGCAGGCGCTTCTGACAGGTGTAACCAGCTGCCCGGGCTGTGCTAGCCCACACCCTGCTCCTCTCTGCTCTTCCCCTCGAGCAAATGGCAACAACATCCATCCAGTGCACATACATGTAAGCATGTAGATTTACTCATAAGAAGTTAAAAATGTCCCAAACTCATGGCTTCAATGTTCTTAACAAGCCATAAAACAAGACCAGCAGAGACTAGGAGTTGGGGTGGAGGTGCTGATAAGTGGAGTAACTCTGCCAGGTAGTGTGAGTGGGTTCTGACCACAGACTCACAAAGATACAACACTGTCACAGAGCTGCATAAAGAAGACAGATGGTTGGCCTCATCCTGGGAGAGTCTGGCCTTCTTAATATCAATAAATAAAATCATAATGAAAGATAATGAAGCACTGACAACTTTAGGCATTCTTCTAGTGATGGTTTAAAAAATTCTGTACAACTACTTGGCCAGGGTGACTACATATTTCTTTAAAAACAAAAAATCAATATTGTTTCAGGCAGATAACCTCTAGCAAAGGAATTTTCTAGGCGGATCAATATTATTTCCAATAGAATTTTGATTAGAAATGGAGGTAAAGGTTACTTACACAAATACAATGTCCCCTCTCTTAGAGTAAGCAGGTATAGCACTGGCTATGGTGGCAAATCCATATGAGTAGAGAATGGCTTCTTCTGTCTTCATAAATTTTGCTAGTCGGTCTTCCAAATCCAAGTGCACATCTGTTTCAATAATAAAAAGTTAAATGGTTAAACTGTCTTATAATGTTTTTTCTTCAGCTAAAGAATAAAGAAAATAAACAGTTTAGTTATTAGTACTGTCAACTTATGGCAAAATGTAATTATTTTAAAGTTATAAATTATATAAGGTCTATTAAGATAATTTGGGCCAATACTATTTCTAAAATTTGTGAACTGAGTCAGTTACTCATCATTTATCCATACGATGTTACTACTATAACAGTTCCAACTCAGGGTTTTGCTTTGATATCACCCTAGCCTAAGAACTCAAGACTCAGTGTCTTTACCTGCTTTGAAGTCCCTCAACCAACCGTTTTACCTGCTTTAAAGTCCCTCAACCAGTAGTAACAGTACTTTACCAATCTACAACATGAATTACTAATGTAATTTTGCATTTTAGCAGAAGGTACCAAACCAGGCACTAAGACAACTGTCAACCGACTTTTAACAGGAAAAGAAAGAAAAAAGAAAAGTAGTTCATTTAAAAAGAACTCCATATGCTCTGCATCAAGACAGTAAAGACTTTCAGGAGTGGTGGTTGTTCCTCTAACAGCTGGCGTCAATACTTAGTTGTAGCACCTACCATCACTCTGTAGGATTGAGTTTATCTGAATTCCTTTTTAAGTGTTCTGGAGAATTCAAATATATAGTACAAAGAGAAATATGGTCCTCTTAGAAAAGCAGTTTAAGAAAAACACGTAATAATGAGAATAAATAGTAATTGTTAAATTGGTAATTTTTCTCTCTTATATCACGGTTCTTTATAGCCTTTCACCTTACCAGGCTGAGTCATGAGGTTTCATGACCTAAGATGGAGGGAACAGTGATGTCTAGAATAAACTGCACGGTCTGGCTTTGAACCTGAAAACTTCAAAGTGGCCTTAAAATGAGGCATTATCCAGGGGAGGAAAAACAGTTTTTAAAACTTCCTTTAGCTCTTTCACTACAGCAGGACCCAAGCCAGGAGAACTAGATCAGAGTTTTACCACATGCCCTGCGCAAGGAGAACTCAAGCTAATAAGGAAGGATGCGGTCAGGTCCCTCCAACCTTGGAGCTTCATGGCCAAAAGGAGGGAGGTCACAGGTGATAAAGGCAGACTTTGTGTGTCGTGTCCACTGAGGAGAACCTGGAAGTCTAGGCAGCAGCAGGGGCTCCAACATGGTCCTCGGTGAAGGGTGGTACACAGGGCTGATGGGCCGACAGAGCCCTCTGGCCCAGATGTCAGGTCCCATGTGTGGGAGCATCAAACCAGGAGACCGGTGAACCCTCGCCCTCAGCATCAGCCTTCCCTTTAGGGAGCAATGACACCTCACTCCAGAGATCAGGGAGAAGGCAGGGTCCTCCGCCTCCCTACATCAGAGGGACAGGTACGCCCTTGGCTCTCATAGGCATTCTTGATGAGAACAGAGAGAGGAACAAGTCCTGAAGACCTGAGATACACAAAGGAGACAACTTAACCCATTTGGGTACAACGCTTTATTGTGAATGGACTAAATCCTTCCACTGTAAGGGATGTGGTTAACTGTCAAGGGCAAAGTTTTCACCACCTTACAGGGAGGGACAATTAAGTAAGGTCAGTTCAGCTACAGCAAATAAAGAAACAACTTCTTAGCACATTTGAATAAAGTGTCTAAAAATCTGTAAACCCACTCACTAATTTATGAGGCAAGCTAATCTGTGATACTTTTTAACTAGTAAAAGGCAAAATTAAGAAATATAAAAGCTGCAACTTCACGAAAGACTAAATTTAAAAAAGTAGATGAGGGGGATCCAACAATATTCTTAGTTAATTTATTAATCAAACATTTAGTGAATATCACATAAAGACATACTCTGATTAAGCACTGGATCAGGGAGAAATACAGGGTTTCTGACACTTGACAAAGTGACACAGCTAAGAGAGGCATTTGGCAGCTGTCAATGGAGAACTTCAGGCTAGAGAGCAGGTACAAGGTGAAGGTGTACCTTCAACTGATAGGTCTGAAACGCTTAGTCCCTTCCACACTTAGAACCACCACACATCCAGTGATTTCTGACTAAAGACAGAGAACACTCGATAGTGAACCAAAGGTGAAGGAGGGAGTCAGCTACTGAGTAAGAGATGGGAAGACACACATGGTCTAAACTAAATCCCAGTTGGATAGCAAGAGAAATACAGTGAGGAATTAGAAAATTTAATAGCAATATCTAGAAATTGAAGCCCACTTTATTTACAGATTGCTTATAGAATGTTATAGAACTGTGCAAATGAACTATTTATCCCATTCTGATCAGATAATGATAAAGAACTAAGTATGTTTCTTCTCATTTGCAAGCTAAAATATGTATATGAACATAGTCTATTATAGAAATAAAATACGGAAATCATTTGATTTCCATTACTAATTTGTTATCATCACTTTATAGAACTGACATTTTCATTATATCAACATTAAATAAAAATGGGGTTTTTACAATAACACAGAAGAATGTATCCATTTGATCATAATGGTACCAAAGGGGCACTTAGCTCTTCAAGTATCAGGTCTGCGATATCAACACCACCAAGTCTGAGCACCTGACTGCTTGCCTTTCTATGACAGATCCTGCCAGTGGAAGGTTTCAGAAAAAATCTGGCAATTAGGAATTAGGAAACAGCAAAGCACTAGAAAACAGTCACCTCCCATGCAGCTGAGCGCAGGCATGTCTTCCTTTTCTTTCTCCTGAGTGCTCTCTGGGTACCTCCCTACAGACAAGTCTCCACCACCTGCCACCTCTCACTTCCAATTAGACATAAAGGCAGATCCCCTGTGGAAGACTCCTTCAAATTACAATGCTGCCTCTAAACTGGACTATCTACCTCAGATCTTCACAATTTAGCTACAGTGTATTATTTTCATTCAAGATATCTATCTCATAAAGAAAAACATGCTTTGGATGTAAACTACTTTTGCTAACTACAAAAGGGGTTTTAAATCATTCTGTAAACTTAGCTCTAAAGGACTCTTTCCCTTGATTAGTGATGAGATAGTAAAACAAAACTTGGCTTAGCTTTGGAGCCTCGGAGTTAGTTATCCAGTTTATAAAAAATGTATGTTAGGAATACTCACAACCTTTTTATGTCACTGCCATAAAGTGGTAAGAACAATCTCTATATAATCAATCAATGACTTACTGGTTCTTGTCTAGTCCTAAACGTTTAAAAAAGACTGACCTTGTCCTCCTCTGATTTAAAGACACTGGGTTTTAGCTGATGTCAGCCGTGCAAAGCAGGTTTTGTCATAGGTAAACATGAATAAACTGCCTAACTTCTCCTGATGTAAGATAGCTACTGTGTGCAACGAAGGAACTCTTGACCCAAGGGATGGGAAGGCAGCAAACAGGAAAACTGCCAGGGCATTTCTCCAACTTCTAATGTCTGTCTTATATGTGTGTGATCCACTTCACTGACTGGTGGCATAGCTTTGCATGGAGTGCTAGAGCACCTCATTCTGATTCACTGCCAGAAGCAAACACAGAAGGAAAGAGGCCATGGAGGGAGGTGACCAGAAAGCCTCTGTATCTTCTCCCAGAACTTGCTGCCCTTTTCAGAACCTGCTCTATCACCAGAAAGTAAGATCTGGGGTTATGGTCAGTACATAGTGCCTGGTACCCAGCAAAGGGCTTGCTCATGGCAATCACAGGTGGTTCAGGTTTGGGCTTCTCTCATCACTAAGTGTGAATCCTGGACAGGACTGAAACTACTCTGTGCCTCCTTCTTTTGTCAAATGGGTAATGGTTGTACCTGACTCAAAGGCTGTTTTGAGAACTGCTGGAGTTAATGCTTATAAAACACACAGAACAAAGCCTGGCATGAAAATGCAATATGCTATGTGTTTGTTCAATTAAGTCATATTTCTAGAATTACAATTCTAGAAAAATGAATCATAATTCTAGAATTTTCTCTTTTCAAAGGGAAAAAGTTACACTATCTTCTAATTAATTTATCCAAATCCTGGATATTTAAGGACTATCTTATATTGTTCAGTTTCCCATTTATATTATATAATATCTCCTCTTAATCTGATAACAAGAGACATCAACTTTAGAATAAACCAACTTTCTCTTAAGGCCTTCATATTTTCGTGTTATATACTTTTAGTTTTTAAAATCCCTTGAGACTTGGGTAATTTCTCC
Organism: Macroglossus sobrinus; assembly: GCA_004027375.1. NCBI lineage: Eukaryota > Metazoa > Chordata > Mammalia > Chiroptera > Pteropodidae > Macroglossus > Macroglossus sobrinus. The sequence goes on from PVKZ01002348.1 coordinate 211,202, forward strand.
TAAAAGTATAAGTATTCTCACTTACGCACTCATTAGAACGTAAATACAGTGTTGAATGTTTCTCGAGATGTTTTCACATGTAGTATCTTATGCGATTTTTACCCAAACATTCTAAGTTGTGCAAACAAGGAGTGTTCCTCTTCTACATGGTGCAAACTACACTAGCATGACTGGTAGGAAGATGTGGCAGATCTAGGAATTTCATGACCCAGTGCCCTTCCTACTAAAACATGCAGTCATAGTTTCATTGAGTATTCTAAAGCAAAGAAAAAAATATGTTTAAAAATAAACAAATGAACAATTATTTGCTGCTGGCTTTAGAACACAATTCAATGCCATTCTCCCTTACCATGAAACCCTGCCATCAATTGTCTTTGACCTGGTTTAAGATTAAAGAGCCAAGTAGGCATTACATATGCAAAGCAGATTCTGGGCCCTGGCAATAAACCACAGCTAAATAAGGTTTGTATGAATTATAAACAAAACAAATAAAGACATTCTCAACAAGAGAAACTATCAAAGTGCACTGGGACCCCATTAGCCTTACAGGAAAGGAAGGCTCTACAATCTGATAAAAACACTTAGTTGCTCAGTTCTAAAATACACATTAATACAATAAAATGGGAAGGTCGAAAAACTTCTGATGATACAGTCCTTACGAGACTACCATAAGAACTTGCTTAGTTCTACCTGCTGGGCCTTTAGGAGGCAGAACTTTTAGCCTAAGAAACTAGATGAATTTTGACTCAACTGTTATTTGATTTTTCTTTTTCTGCATTAATCATCTAATAACATCTAATATGCTACTGTGAAATAAAAAAGTTTTAATAACGAGTGATTTACATTCATTATCTGAAAAAGAGCTGAGAGAAAGAATATTTTCATCTCTGAAAACAGATGCCTGAATGTGATACTTCCAGGAAAAAAAGAAAAGACAAAATTAAAAGCAACCTTTCGAGGATCCAGGGAAAGAGACTCTAGGCCTCATGATACACAAGTAACTACAATCAAGAGGAAAGGAGCCCTCAAGTCTGCTTTATTGCTCAGCGCAAAAGGAAAAAGAACCTTAAACATTTAGAATAGTTAATTGTACAGGGTATTTTAGAGATTTAAAATTTAGCTTTACTGACCTGGAGTAGCTTCTCTGACCTTCTATAACACTGAAATTTCAAGGTAATTTAATATAACTTATGATAATTAAACTGATTACTTCCAGAATAGGAAATACATAGAAAATATCTTGTTAGAAAATGGAAAATGAAATTTACGAACAATATATATCCAAAGAAAGAAAAAAGATGACAAGTAAATATGGGCAACTATTAAGGAACTAGACAAGTTTATCCAAAGGACAATGTACTAAGAAAACATTACACATGACTATAAGCTACAGGTTTAGTGTCTTGTTATGAAAACACTACAAATTAACCTTCAACCTTTGCCAGATGCCAGTCTGAAGCTTCAACCACAGTTAGAATAAATATGATTCAGTGACCAATAAAGTTGTTTACAGAGGAGCTGATACATAACAATGTGTCCATTATACTGCCTCTGGTGGTCCATTCAAACACCTGAACAATCAAATCCAATTTAAAACACTCCAACAGCAAGGTACAAAACATGTATGTGGTATACTACTATTTTTGTAAAAATGGGGGAAATATATATGTATGGAAGTGGTTTGTATATTCTAAAAAAAAAAACAAGCCTCTGTTAGAACTGACAAACTACTGATTGATAGTAGCTGTCTTTTTGCGGGGTGGGATAGTAATAAGAAAGGAAAGGCTTTTCATTATCTCTATATACCTTTGAAATTTATATCATGGCCTGAATTATTCGATCAAGAAAATTAATTTAAAAACCATTCATCCAAATACTCCATATTTGGAAGCACAAAACACCTGTTATACATATTAAATTTCAGGTGATCCAACTGGAAAGTTGACTGGGCTATCCTAACAATGCACTTCCACAGCTCTCGGAAAACTGGTCTTGAAGATTTAAAACATTTTTTTTTTTTATGACTTGATTTAGCAATAAATCTCTTATCTGTCATCTCAGATTAGCTCTCAAGCAGGGGCCAAGGCCACACACAAATAAAATCTACTAAAAAGAGAGGCTTTTAGGAAAGTAACCAGAAAGCAGGTCATAGAAAAAAAAGCCTTGTTGATCAGATTACAACAACTTCCCTCATAAAAAATGCTGTTTCTAATTTTCTAATACTTTTCAAGAAAATCATTCCCTATGGATCAAAACCAAGAAATCAACCCATGTTTGCACTAGGGCTAGAGAAAAAAGGGAGACTGAGCTGAGCTCGTTTAAGTCTTTGATCCTGCCATTAATTCTGGGAGTCACCATATCTTGGTTTCTAGTTTGAGGGCCGAAGTTAATGAGCTGTGTGACTGTGCGGCAGTCACTAACCTCTCTGGGCTTTCTATTCCTCTTATGAATAATTGGAATGTTGGAATATGAGATTTTAAAAATCCTTTCCAGCTGCAGGATTCTTGTACACTAACTCCAGTCACCTGTTTCTAATATAAATAATTTAATCATCAAGCTAGCTAAAGAATAAAGAAAAGTGCTCCCTTAAATAAAAACATCTTAACTGTTAAAGTGAAAAAAACACACAAAGACTCAGAGGTAGAAATGAGTACAGAAGCTCTAACATCCCCACACTCTGACTCTGACATTTTGTAAGTCAGAATGTTTTCCAGTAATATATTCATTTAACAGTTATTTAACATTTTCAAAATTTTCAGAAACAAACAACAATATGCATTTAATAAACATAACCACAAAATGCCAGGGTCATCTCTGACAGCTCTCAGGGAGTTTGTAGTGTCTGAAATCACACACTCATCCTAATATTTAGTTAGCCTGTCCTGGAGTCACCTGAACACAAGGAAATCAATGACCCTTCATCTTCATGCCAGAAGAAAAAGAGCTACAGAGTCTACTGCCCTCCCCACCCCAATCTTTTCTTAGTATGTGGTAGTTCTGGCAGCTAGAGCTATTTCCTTGCCTCCTTTGTAGTGAGGCATGACCTGGGTTACATTCTCACCAATGTAATGTGACAGAGTGATGTGTGGTGCCACCTGCCCACCTAAAAGGGTACTGCTGCCCTGCATTCCTGTTCCCCACATACTTCCTACGTGGCAGCCACGCGAACCAGGATGGTACTCTCCACACTGGAGCAAAGAGACAGGGAAGATTAGGATTCCTACACAACTATGCAGAGCAGAGCTGCCCACAACTGGACCCTTCCCCTTACAACTGTCATACGTAACAGAAACAAACTGTGTCTCCTCATACCTCTGCCTCTTGGGGTAGCTCAGGCTTAGACCAATGAGCTACATACCTAATGTACCTACAGCTCTTCTCCACAGCTGTCACTGAACCCCAGACCAATGCACCTCCCACCAATGGTTCCAAATACACACTAGAAAATTAGGCAAGAAACAGCACTCACCAGCTTAACACCATAACTAGTTAAGGCTATCTTTTCCAAACAGTTTTGAAATTGAATAGAATTTTTATTCTTAAAAGTGTCAGTCTGGAAAATACAACAAAAACATACCAAATGTGCCATAAAACCCTCTAGGTCCACAAGTCCCCACACCATACTTCTTTAGAGATGCCAAAGCTGCTGCCTTTGGGGAAGAAAAGAAAATTAGATTTTAATAATTTATCTTTAAGAGTTCAAAATTGACATTTCCTATTCATTAACCTGCATAACTCCTCCCTCCCTCAACCATTTTCCTTCCTTTCTCAGAAATATGACATTCTAACAACAGGATATAAAGAAAAGTCAAACAAAGGTTTAGGGATATAACTTAAAACATAGGAATGTTCTATTAGTTCAAATATCAAAACCTGATTAACTCAATGCCTTTGTAGTTTCTGGTATTTGTAGATATAGTCTGTCCTCAAAAATGTTTACTGGCCAACAATCTCAATAGGAAATGGAGTAATATTCTAGCTACATCTCCAACTATCTCTAGGTCTGGCCTGTACAACACTAAGTCTCATTAGACATTCCTGCCACCATCTGTGTAAATCCAGGTCACAGTTCTTCCAGAAAAGAGTAACTGCAGACACTTATGGAGCCCTTTCTGATATTGTGCATTTGTCTTTGATTTTATGTCCAGTTTCTTAAGTCAGTCATGCTATATGTCCACTTCAGCATAGGTGCTGCTTACCTTGATCCTAGGGTCATCCAACAATCCAAGAAAATTAAATGAGGCAAAGTTTATACATTTTTTTCCATTCACTACGATGTTGTGGCTTGGAGGGCTGGGGAAAAGAGACAAGAGTGGTTTACTTCAGCAGGTATTCACATTATAGCGGACACACTATGACATTACCCTGGTAGCAGCCAGGATATACAAATGTTGTCATTCTACCCTATTTGCATACCAGTCTCTTAGCTCTTTAACTTGTTATTTTAAAAAGTAAAATTAGAGGATGGTATATTAAAAATCAGATACCTTGTCATTAATTCCATTCTTAATAGGCTACCCTGTATTACTTACATTAAAAAGTGAGCTTGAATTTCAAGATGGATGGATGGCAAATCTTTGTTTTGATTTTAAATTCACTTAAGAAAGAACAGCTAAATAAAGAACCTCAGAAAAATTCTGGGGTAAGAAAAAAAGAGGAAAGTATAAAAAAGACCAAGATCAAAGGCAAGAATAGGCAGAACAAGTTATGATCTTACAGTTAAATCATTTACAAATAAATTGATCTATAGGAAGCCACGAAAAGAGTAAGTGGGACAAGCGCCTGATTTCTTAAGTTAACGCTGGCATACTATTAAGAGGAATTTCTAGCCCACACTTGAAAAAAGAGTTTTAAAAAGGAATCAGGAGCGTGGATCTGAGTATGGCTGGGGAGGAGGTGAGCTCTCCAGGAGACAATGTGTCAAGTCCTTTGCTGACAAACACTCTAGCTCTAGGCCATGCTTCAAAAACACAGGGCCATGAGCTATTTATTAAAGGGCTGTGAGATCAATTTAGTCAGTCACAACTAGCCTATTTTAACTAAAGAAAGCCCTTAGAATGGAATGGAAATGTCACAATGTACTGCATAGGGGAAGAGAAAGAACTGTGGCCAGGAACTTATTATGTATCTGCACTGGTCTGCATACTGGGATGCCCTATAAAATGCACTGCAGCCAGGAAAGACTGAGAAATTGCTCTCACTGGTATGTTTTAACAGAACTAGTTTTCTATGAGAAAAATAACAAGATACAGGAAAACCAGGGAAGAGAATGGATGACAACTTGAAGTAAATTCACAAAAGCAGCAGATAAAGCAGCAGATAAACTCATAAAAGCCAAGATGACTCACTGAAAACACAGGTTGTAGTCAGTCAGACAGATCTCATCTGCATTATTGCTACTCATGGTTTCATAGACTTGGGGACACTACCTGGCCTCCATGAACCTCAGTTTCTTCATCTACAGAATGAGGAGAGAACCTTTCTCTCAAGGTAATTGTCGTTACAAAAGTGCCTGTCCCATAGGAGGTGCTCTTTAAATATTTTCTTCCTTTTTCCCTATGGCTTCAAGGGCATCTTCTCTTTCAAATCACCCACTGTGATTGTGAATCCATCACATCATTTAGCTTCCTAATTCTCAAGGCTTCTTTAAGTTTCTCAAGTCCTCCCTGGTGTGGAGGTTCTGGCACTCATAAAAAGATGAAAAAACAAAAACACCTATGTAGAGAAGCCTGTAGTAATGGTTACTGTTATGAAAATCAAGGCCATTCTACAAAAACTGTAACACAGACAGAAATCAAACTATCAAGAGTAAACACACCCAAAGCCCCTGACCACAGTCAAGAAGCAGCATGACACAGGGATGTCGGGATCTGATTTCTGTTCAGCTCTCGGAACAGGGAAGGAAAACTGTTTCCAGTGAGAAACACTGGAAATTATTCTGTCGGGTATAGTCACCAAGTTTTATTTAGCTATTTTCCTCGAGATGGAGAAAAATTCCATCTCGAGTAAAAAGATGCCACAAAAAATCCTGTAGTTAATATCCCCTGTGGACCTGTTTGAGTCCCTCTGGGACTCACCTGTGCCCAATGCAGGCTCCTGACACAGGAATCCTGGAGCATAAGATCTTTCAGGATCACCTCGCAGAAGCAAATAAAACCAATCTAGGAAAACATCTCCACAAGCAAGGTTTCAAAAGACTGGAAAGAGGGAAAATAAAACCCTTTCCAATCAAAACCCATAACCTCATTATTAGTGAGAACCATTAATCATTTGGATGAATAAAGGATCATGAATGGTAAGTGAACTTAGAAACAGAAAGGATGGTGCTTTACCAGAAAGAAACAAATATTACAGATCTGTTAATATCAGGTTTGAAACTGGTGCAAAAATAGACAACCAGACCAATGAAAGAATCTAGTACTCAAGAAAACTATATACATAAATACTTGGCAAATGACAGCAGTTGCCCCACAAACCACTAAGTTATACAGAGATTTTTCTCTATAAAGAAAAATAAAGTTGCAGAACTACGTACAAAGGTGAATTCCAGACATATTAAAAACCTAAAAGATATCTGGAAAAGATAACAGAAGAAAATGTAGAAGAATGTCTTTGTGAACTTGGAGTAGGAAATGATCTCTAAAATAAGTCTTAAAACACACAAACGATGAGGCCAAAATGGATGAATCTGACCAAGTAGAAATGAATTCTGGTTCAACGAAGACACCTAAGACAAAATTAACAGATAGATGATAAAGAGATTTACTGTATTTCATTGAATCTAAGAAGGCATAAACTGTATTTTGTCTGCAACTAAGGAAGAAAAACACTGCAAATTAAAAAATAATGATGTTTACTTGTCATCTAGAATTTTTTAGTTTATATTTAATGAAAACATCTACTAGATATTCTTAGGCACAGATTCTTGTCACTCTTTTGTACTTATGAAAAGGAAAATATAAGCAAGATAAATCAGTGAAAATATTCCTAACCACTTTACTCCAGTTCTGACCATCTGTTCTTCTCTAAGTCATGCATACCATGGATATTCACACAACATTCTGCTACTTGCCATCAAGTATCCCAGCATTACTTAGCAGGGTGCTCCACTATCATCCTTGAGATTACTTGACAAGTTAGTGTCACCCATCCTCTAATGTTTAATGCTGGAACTTTCCTATTGGACTAAACTCCAAGTTCCATCTTTTACCAATGGAATCAGATTTCTAGAAAGATAACAAATAAACGAAAACTCATAGACACACACAACAGTTTAGTAGTTACCACAGAGAAAGGGAGGTAGAAAAGGGTAAAGGGGTCAAATATATGGTGATGGAAGGTTTGCCTTGGGTGGTGGTCACATGATGAAATATACAGATGATGTAATATACAACTGTACACATGAAACCTATGTAGTTTTATTAACCAATGTCACCCCAATATATCTAATAATTTAACAAATAAAAGAAAGTAAGCTATTATTATTCAAAGTAAGCAGAAATTTGACAAATGTGTTCAAAGCCTTAGTCACAGAAGCCTGTGTTCATCTGCTTGGAGGAGTCTAGCCATTTCTCTTGCCATCAGCTGATTTAAATAACAATGTACAAAACTCAACTGACGTTCTGGCAGTAAGTACAACCATGACCAAGGTTATTGGTACACAGGCAATGATGACCCCTCCTCCTCAGTTGACAATGACTCTCAGCAGCTGTAAGAGTCACTCCATTTCAGAGATCTTAAAATAGAGGGCAAAGAGTGTGTCTTTGAATCAGTGTAATAGAGTACCACATCAAAAACTGACCAAAGATTAGAATCAACATGGTATATGGGACTTGCTAATCAAAAAACAGGCTGGGAATCAGTAGAAAAGAGGCAAAAGAACAGAAAGGCAAAAATCTCAGCAGCTAATAAAGAGATGAAATGACATTTAAAGGCTCAAATAATCAGAGAAATGCAAAATAAACCAATGTTACTAACCCGGACTGTGGGGAAACTATGCTCACATATACTAACTCAGGGGAGCATAGATGGGTGGGTCATATGGAGAAAAGTCCCAGAGGTTTATCAAATGAGCATGTTTCTTGGCTGTATACTCCCAGAGGGACTCAAACAGGTCCACAGGGGATATTAACTACAGGATTTTTTGTGGCATCTTTTTACTCGAGATGGAATTTTTCTCCATCTCGAGGAAAATAGCTAAATAAAACTTGGTGACTATACCCAACAGAATAATTTGTAGTGGTCAGAAGAAATGAGCAAAAAGTATATCTCACACACTGACCTATGTTTTCCCTGCTCTGATATCTCTTTATACCATTTAACATTATCTAATGTTATATTTATTTCACTGTTGGTCTGTCTGCCCTAAGAAAACTAAGACTGTGATTTATTGTTATATAAACCAATGTGCTCAGCACACTCCTTAAACATAGCAGGCACTCAAATATTTGTTGGAAAAAATAAGTGTTGAGAAAAAAATCTTGTAAAAAACTCAGAATGAAGTCGAGAACATAAAATTAAAAACATACATTCATAAAATATTAAGGTTATAAGGTTTCAAATATATATACAATATAAAAATGACATGTATCATTTTAATAACATAGAAATGTATGACACATAAAATGATGATGAAAGCGTAACAAGGTACTACAGTGGGGCCTTAGTGGGGAGAATGATGTGGGCAAATAAAGAATAAAGCAATGAAGAGTGCTGTATTATGTGGTGCTGACAAGAGAGGTTCAAAAATGGAGAAAATAAAACAAAGGAGACTCAACTAAACCAGAAGACAAACCTCTGGAAAATCTGAATGAGGAGACCCGAAACCCACAGTTGTGTCATTATATACATCTGTATAATAAAGTTACATGAATATATTTTATATATCCATGCCCAGGAGAATCCTATAAACTATTCATTACCAACATATTTGAAACATAAGAAATGAACAATGACTAAATGATGATAAACAAAACTTATTCTAGAAGGAAAGCCGAATAGCTTTACAAACTAAATGAAGACACTGTATTCATGATTAAAAAAAAAAAAAATCTATATTCAACAGAACACAGGAAACACAGTGTCACTTCAACAGAGATGTTTAAAATCCCAAATATTATCAAAATAAATCCTGCAATGTATAAAAACCAAATTCATGTTTAAATAGGTTTATTCTAGGGATGTAAGAATTATTTATTAATAGAAAAACCTACTAGTGACTTCTGATAAACAAGACAAAAGAAAAAAAAAAAACATTTCAACCTCTGGTCCCTTCTGATACCCCACAAAAAAATGCCTACGAAGTCTAAAGGTCTCACCTTACCCATACCAGGACAAAGGAGATGACAATAACACCCGAAAATGCTCCCAATCTTGGGACACAGCTCTCTATGACAGTGGGGAACATGTGGGGTGGGCTATAGGAGGACAGTTTGGAAACCTTCATCTCCCAGGCTGGGAGCATGACTCTTTGAGAGAGTGGGGAACAAGAGGGGTGGACTAGTGGAGGACGGCTCAGAAACCTTCATAAGCAGCAGTCATTCCCTCAGATTTCCTTCTCACCCTACAGAAAGGCAGGAAATTCAGTCTCCAGAAGGGCTGAATATAAACTGAAAGTCCGAAGGTCCAGTGAGGAGAGAGATGTTACTCTGGAAACAGAAATTAAGCATAAATTTACATAATAAAATATGAGACACTGAGCCCTCCACCTCCAACTCAGCTCTCAGAAGCTAGAAATAAGTTTACTTCTCTCCTCCCCAGCACACTGGAAGATTCCTTTTTGGTGAAACTCAAAGTCCAGAGAAAACAGAAAATGCTGAGTTTGGGGTCCCCTAAAATAAATGAGCATGTCCTTGTCTGATTATCCTAGAGTGATGCCCATCACCAGTCAGGAAGTCCAATCCATTTACACAGGGCTTCCAGTTAGCATTTCAGTATCTCATTCTTAAAATGGATGGACAATCTAACATTTATGGTCAACTGATTCTCAAGAGAGTGCCAAGACAATGCAATATGGACAGAAAAGTCTCTTCAATAACTGGTGCTGGGACAACTGGGTATACATGTAAAAGAATGAAGATGAATCTCTATCTCACACCATTATAAAAATTAACTCGAAATGAATCACAGATCTAAATTTAAGAGCAAAAATTATAAACTCTTAAAAGAAAACAAAGGCATAAAAATTTCATAATCTTGAATGAGGTAAAGATTTTTCGATTTAACACAAAAGCACAAGCAACAAAATAAAAAATAGATTAAATGGACTTCATTAAAAATAAAAGCACTTGTGCTTCAAAGTATACTATGAGAGAAGTGATAGGAAAAACCACAGGAGAAAATATTTACAGGTCATATTTGATAAAGGCCTAGAATCCAAAATATATAAAGAACTCTTATAGCTCAATGATAAAAAAACAAATAAACTAAGTAAAAAATGGACAAATGACTTAAGTAGACAATTCTCCAAAGAAGACATATTAATGGCCAATAAGCACATGAAAAGATGCTCAATATTATTAACCATTTGAAAAATGCAAATCAGAAGTACGAGATACCACTTTCTACCTACCAGGATGGCAATAGTCAAAAAGACAGAGAGTCAGTGTTGGCCAGGATGTGAAGAAAAGAACTCATACGTTGCCCTGGGATGTAACTGATTCAGCCAGTTTACATCCCAGAAGGCAGTATGGTGGTTCCTCAACATAAGTTACCATATGACTCAACAACTCCTCTTAGGTAAATACCCAGGAGAAATGAAACATATGTCCACACAAAAAGTGTGTATACAAGTATTCATAGGAATGATATACATATGTTTTTTCCCATGCATTTCCAAGTAGAAACAACCCAAATGCCCATCAACTGAGGAATGTGGAAACAAAATGTGATCTATACACACAGTAGAGTATTATTCACCCATAAAAATCAATGAAGCACTGATACATGCTACAGCATGAATGAACTTTGAAAATATTATGCTTAAGAAGGCATATACAAAATGCCACGCATTGCATGATTCCTTTTATGTAAAATGTCCAGAATAAGCAAGTTTATATGAAATGTTCAGAATAGGCAAATCCAGAAAATAGGTAGTGGCTGTCAGGGGCTTAGGAGTGACTACTTAACAGGTGTGGGATTTCTTATTGGGGTGATGAAAATATTCTGGAGTTAGATGGTGGTGATGGTTACACAACTCTGTGAATATACTAAAACTCACTTAATTGTATACCTTAAAAGGATAAATTTCATGGTATGTGAATATATCTCAACAAGGCTGTTATTTCAATAAAAAGACATATCCAAGTTAAGTAAATTCATTTATTTTTGTGCCAACTCAGTATTATATGTAAAGAAATATTGCATAAATTGAAAAGCAACTCCAAATTTATCAATATCAGTAAAACATCATAGTTTTTGTACTGTTTTCATAATGCTGTTTATTATAATGAAAATATTCTGTATACTAGGGGAAAAAAGATGCTAAGGATCACTAGATATTGAGAAAGTGTCTAACAGAGCAATAAAAACAATCACTTCAGTGTGAAAGAGTAAACTAAAAAAATAACTTTAAGACCTGTAAAGTTTCAAAAAATTACCTTCCATAGGCCTTCCTCAGAAGTCCACCTGTACCCTACCAACATCTGGGAGTAAACCAAGATAGAGGGCATTGACAATGCAGGAAAGACACAAAAGGAATTCCGGAGCTAATGCTGAGGTTGAAATTCCAACCTTAGTACACCCTGGGCAGCCACTCAGTAGAGCAACCAGTCAGGACCGGGGCAGGACAACAATAGTTCCAGGAAGAAAAATGAAAGTGAACCCAAGAGATAACTCTTGCATCTGAACATTCTGAATAAAGATTTACATTTTCTTGGAGGAAGATAAAGGGATGAATCAGACTGTTATGTGAAACAAGCAAGTGGACAAAACAAACAAACAAACAAACAATTAACTCTAAAGAAAACAGAAAGAAAAGTAATTAATATATCTGCATATTGAAAAAAATGGACACTAACCTAAATTAATGAACGATATTAATTCAGTCATAAAAATGTAAACACTAATCACATGATGCAATAATAGAACTATATTGGGAGAAAGGGGAATGACAGGGCAGCAGCATGTGGCCGCGCAGCTGGTGTCTTGTTGACGGTGCCCAGGGAGCCACACCACAGCCAAGGTCCACATCAGGCTGTTGCATTTGCCAGAGGAAGAGTGGTTTTTCTAGTCCATACAAAGACAACAGAGGGGATACTATGGACCTGGGGACAGCAAGAGTGCATTTTTTTTTCAGAGAGCCATCTTTACCTCCTAAAAGTAATAAATGCAATTAAACCTCGGGGAAAAAAAGAAATTAGAAAATAACATTATAAGTAAGTTCCTTAAAAAGAGATAAATATATAGTGATTACTTCTACAGAGGGGGAATCTGAGGTGAAGAAGGTGACATGGTAGATTGCAATTTCTGTCATAAAAATTTATGTATATGCATAACTAATTAAAAAATATCAGTATAACTTAATATAGTAATTAATTAGAGGAGAACGTCATAACCATCTCAACAGATACAGAAAATTGGATACATTGGATACATTTTAATATTCTGATTTAAAAAAACAAAAAGTTCTGTTAGCAAACCATAGAAAGGAAGGCCTTTAACTTGATACAGGTTATCTCTTAAAAGCCATCAGGAAGAGGACACTGAGGCACTTGCTACCATCCCTATTCTACACTACATGGAGGTGTCCCACCTAGTTCAATAACACTGGAATAAGAAGAAAAAGATGCTTCTCATGACAGAAACGAAAACGCTCTGTAACCTAGGATGACTCTATTAGTTAATACACAATGTCAATTTCTGGTTGTTGAGGAAACTAAGGAATGGTATGTGGAATTCCTCTGTATTATTTCTTACAATCGCATGAGAATCTACACATTTCAAAATAAAAATAGAAACAGAAAAGACACACCAAGTCTTTACGAAGAAAATCATGTATACAAGTGACACACCAGGTACACGGTGATGAATTTCAAATTCAGTATTAGGAAGATTTTACCCCAAATTAATCAAGTCCAGTGCACTGCTAGTCATAAACTCAAACCCATTTTCTGGACAAATCTGGTTACAGTGAAGGGTAAAGAATCAAGAGTAGCCTAGATGGTTTTGAAGAACAGGGAGGTGAAGGATTGATTCTTGTCAAGGCCTCTTCTTAAGCTGCATTTGTATGAGTGAGGTTCTGACACAGGGAGAGACAAATACACTGAAAAAATAGAAATGAAGCCAGAAACAGATCCTTTACAAGAGAACTTAGTGTACAAAAGAAGAGAAATTTCTAACCAGTCAATAGGTAAAAAATGGACTATTCAACTAACAATGCTAAGACAACTGACCATCACAAGGAAAAAAGGCAAATTAGACTTTTGGGGTAGGGAAGGATTTCTTCCACAAGATTAATGATTTGTAAGTCTGATTTTAGAAAATGCAGAATTTTTTTTAAGGACAAAGAAATCCATGGCAGTGAAAAATACAAGGCTCTCACAGATCAAACCAGAAGTATAAGGACACACTGAAAACTTCCTGCATCACATTTTTAAACAAAATGAGTATTTTTATGACAATAGGCATATACGGTAAAAGTACAAACATAAGCAAAGGAAAAACATCCACCAACTTTAAGATAGAGTTATCTTATGTGGGAGGCAAGAGTAAGTGTTAGATGGAAACGGGTTACTTTAGCTATATCTGTAACATTTTATTTTTTTAAAAAAACATTTCAACTAAAGGTAGCAAAATGTTAATGCCCATTAATTCTGGATGGTTGATACAAATGTGTCTGATATTTCCTGCATTTTAAAAATACTTCTTAAAGCACATACAATAAAGCAAAGATAACTAACAGAACTAAAAGTAAAAACAAGTAAGATACTGGAAGCAGGAGGAGAGATAGCCTAAGTGAGCTAAAGTTTCATAATTCTTATTGTGAGAGTCAATTGGCGTTGTCTATAGTTAATCAATCAATCAAGAAAGAGTAGTGTAAGCATGCTATTACCATCTAGTTATAATCGTAACCTGCAGCAGATCTAAAATCAGAAACAAAACCAGGTGGGAAAAAGCAGAAGTGTTGCTTTTCATTTTAAGTGTGTCTGACCATTTGATATATGTGCATGTACTATTTTGGAAAAGAGACTTTTTTTTTTTTTTTTTAGAAAAAATGGACAAACTATAATGCCCAAATTGAAAACTACAAAAAAATATTCCCATACCATTCCTAAAAAAAAAAGTTTTATATTGAGAAGCAAAGCAGTTAGTTCTCATCTGTGGAAATTTCTACATGTTTTATTTCAGTTAAAAAAGGAACACCATATGAACCACTGTATACTTTGTCTAGTGTACCTGCAGGAAACCAAATACAAATCCTTCAAGTAGCAAACAGATTTACCCTGAAACAATGTTGTAGTTGAGAGCTGGATGGTCTTTTGAGATAGGAGGAACAAGAGGTTCTGGTTGCCACTCTTCTATCAATTCTTCCTTTTCCTACAGAAGAAAAGGTGTTAAAATACAGCACAATGCTAATCACTGGACAGTGACTCCAGCAGTACCTAAATTTTTTGTTGTAACGGAACTGTCATAATGAACACACCCAGAAAGAGCTGTGTGGCTAACAATGAAAGAGAATCATTTTTGAGTTTTGGGCATTTAACTTCCTCACCTCTTCTACAAGCCAAAGGCTCTTTTTCCTTATAGTTTTGCAAATAAAATAAGAAAATTTTATTTCTATGCTCGGAATTTTTCTCTGTAGGAAATAGAAGTATAATTTATAGTGATTATAAAACAAAAAGAAAGGTGAGAGGCATGATTTCTGCTAAGTCATCTCAGCATTTATTCCAGGACAACACAGAAAGTGACACTCAAAGTATTCATAGAGGTGACTGTCATGGGACGGAATCAACCAGATCACAAAGCACTGTTTCTTTAAGCCATGTGCAGAAATTCAGATATAGCTGAAATACAGAAAAAAACTCTCTTATAATTACTGTAATGTGATTTTGTTTGGAAATTTCTCACAAAAAGCTACTTTATTCCTTTTACCTGTTACTTCATGCATTTTAAGTATTTTGACTATTTTGAGTTTATTATCCTTTCTTGACTCAGAATAAAAGGGAATTCTGAGAATTCTGGTAATTCTGGATATAAAGGATGAGATGGGGCACTTAAATTAACATGATGGCCACAGACTCTTGCCTCACAGAGACCCTTTCTCAATAGTTCTAGTCTCATACGTCTGGTCAAATGGTTCTGTGCATTTTTCTTCTGATAGGAAACTCCAGAGCAGGACCAAGAGCATATTCGCCTGACGTTCAGGCACTCAAAGATGCTAGCTGAATAAATGAGCCAATAAAGCCCTCATCTGTTTCTAACCTTATGGTAGAGAACAGCATACATGTCATGCACACTGTCCACTTGCTACTGTGCAGACAGCTATTAGAATCCACTCAAGATGCTCTGGTATTCAAGAAATTCCGGAGGTCTATCAAACTGAGGAAGTCATTTCTCACTCGCAACACTCAGGTATTTTTCTTCCACTGCTTTTAGGGAAAGGTGTCGGTGATTACCAAATCTTGTTCTAAGTTTGCTTTCAGGGGATTATTCTAAAATTATGTTTATGTATCACTCTATAAAAAATGTATGTATGTGTGGATCAATATGTTTAAACTAAAACTAAGAAAATTTAGATTAATCAACCCATTTAAAAAGCTGGCCTAGAAATCTGTTTCACAGCCACCTAATGATTCCCAAGGAGTTTCTAAATACTGGTAAAAAGTATAGATGGGATTTCTGGCCTGGAAGGCCCAGTCTTACTGCAATGCTATTAAAAGAATGTTCCACAGCACACTAATCTCACAAAGTATTCACAAAATAAAAGGTGGAGGAGAGAGGTCTGTGGTCAAGTTTAGGGTATTCCCCCAAACAGAGGTTCAAATATCCACTGGCATATTAAAGATAGCAAGAAATCATGCAATGAGACATCTCTATTTTGCTTTACCCAGGTTGCCAAAACTTTTGCTCTAAGAACCATATGCTGCATGTTTTCTAGGGTACAGTGCCTTACTGTTTCGTGATTAATGATCAGCACAGCAGCAGCTAGTTAGTGAAACCAGGGAAGCAATCGCACATTGCTGTGGTAATTCCACTCCACTTGCATTTTCTTCTGTGAATGCTTCAGAAAGTAAAGTAAAATTGCTTCATCTTTGTGCTGCACTCAATGCTGCCTTGTGAACAAAAGTTTTATAGATTTTGTGAGAAAACATCTCTCATAGACCCTGTCTCCCTAAGTATTCTGGCACAACAATTCAAATGACAGAAACTACGTTGCAGTGAAATCTGCCCTTCCCCTCCAACACTGAGGCATAGTCACTAAGTGCTCTTACCTAAGTGAGAAGGGAAAGTATCTTTTCCTCAAACCCCCTTGTCCCTCATAGTAATGGGATGCAAGTGGGCAACACCATAGATCCTCTAGACACTTCTGCTTCCTAAGGTTTTCCTGGCTTGGGCGTGAGCTGGGTCCCTTGCCGTATAGAACACACTGAAACTGAAATTTGCTTTGGTGTGGGAAAGTGGGGAGTCTGTGGTGAGGAGGATTTTTTCCAATTCTGAATTTCTTTTACTAAGATCACAAGGGAAATCTTCACTCATGCTTCAAAAAAAATAGTATGGCTTTTCTCTGAGCAAGTCCTGTAATCTTGCAGATGGATATGTAAAATCCGGTAATTGCCCATACCTCCCTTTCATCACCTATTCTTAAGACCTCTGTTTATCCCTGGCAAAGTGGAGAGGTCTGTAACATGGTGCTCTTCTACGCAGTTACTTTACCATGGCTTCCCTGTATTTTGCCTACCCTGATATTTCATTCTCTTTGATTTCCTTACTTTACAGAAAATATTTTAGCACCTTTTAGCATATAGTTGAGCCACTTCAAGTCCTTTTTGGAAAGATGTAACAACTAAAATAAACTATCAAATAATAGAGATTTAATTTCTTACCTTGACTGTAAGATCAGATCGTTCCTGTAATTTGTAAGTTTTAGAGAACAGAAGTCTGATTATCCAGAGTATCAGAATTCCTTCCAAGATAAGATGGTAAGCAGGAGCCTGAGAGTTAAAAACAAAACAAAAAATGAACACTTCTAAAACCTACATATAAAATTTAACTTACCTGCAAATACTTCCTCCCTATGATCTCTAATCTATTACTTCTTAAAATTTACTTTCAAAGCTCTTTTCATTTCTACTCATTTCTTTTCCCATTTCTAACAGCAGGCAATTTCTTCTACATAATAAAAATCTGTAATACTGCAGCTTTAAAACCTCTTCAAAAAAAATCTTTAAAATAAAATATTACACAGAATCCCAACATGTCAAGCAATAGCAACTATCCGATCACTTAAGTAATTTAAATTTTTACTGATGGGAAATTACTATAATAAACATTTCATAGTTTCACAAGCTTACAACCCTATCTATCATGGATGAATTAAGAGTGTTATTTGGAAACCAGTTTCCACAATTCTTAAAGAGTTTTGCACATCTTACTACATTTCCTGTATTCCTGATAAGCCTCTTTAAATCTTTCTTGGAATGTGAGAGAGAGAAAAAAAAAAAGACTTAAAAAATGCTTAAAGGGATAGCAGGATTTTTTTTCCTACTGTAGTTTCCCAAAAGCATGTCAGTAGGCATAAGGACACTTTAATGAAATACCCATGTCTTCTTTTCAGCTTCTACATTTCCAGGATAAAGACCACGCTAACTTTTATCCAACTAACTTTTATCCACGCTAAGTTTTGTCCAACTAAACACAAAAAGGTCATGTGGAAGATTCCACATATCAAATAAACCCCAGGCAGGCAGTTACAGGGTGCCCTGTTCCAATAGGTTGTCACTGAAAAATCATTTTAAAAAGGTGTTTAGAAACATAAACACAAATTATTTTCAAACATTAGACAGAAAGAAAGCGATGATTAACCACAGTTTAAAAAAAAAAAATCGGGAATGACAAGACAGGAAAGCTGCTGACAAATTTGTATGTAAGCTCCAGGTCGATGTACAAATAAATTTCAAACTACATATATATGGTACATACACACATTGTTATCTTTTTGGGGGGCACACTATACAGGACTCCTCAAATTCTACATACCAAGAGTATAGAAATTGAAAGCAAGAACAGATATTTCTCATTAAGATAATTTTTTTTAATTGGCCGATCTCCCTTGAATATAATTCACTTAAGAATAAGGACTCTAGTCTAAATATCCTTTTAGTTTTCTCAATAATTGGATTCTAGTAGGCAAACATCTGCCCAAGTCACTCCACAGAGAAAGCATCCTAAGAAAAATTCATACTATCTACTGAATTAATAAAACTCACAAATGCAGCTTCTTTACTTGGAAATGTTACATCTGGGAGAACTTCTCTCAAGTCTCACTCTTGTTCAATTAAGGAATTTTCAAGAAGGGAGAAACAAAGGATAACAGACAATTATGCATTTATGCAACAAATAATAAAATTTGAGTGGTCCTTATCCGTTTTTACTATAATTAACCTATGTTGGACATAACTTTTGCCACATTCACACTGTCAACTGTTTTCCAGCAAGTCTTGATAAGCCTTGCAATAGAAGACCCCATCATCACCCAAGCCAGTGAGCAGCAATGTTAAAATTTTTTTCAATTGTCAAAAGAAAACGGAGGTTCACTCTGTAAGCACAGTGACGTGTGCCTAAATCCTACATCATTTGGCTTTCTTTTAACTCAACGCCTCGACAAATGCAAACGCCAACTTATTTATTACAATTCCTTTCCCTTATCTCTTGCTCCACAGTTCCGGACTTCCCCAGGACCGCCTCAGACAGAGCGGTACCACTGTATTTTCACCACCCTGTTTTACCTTCGGTCCCAGTTCTGGTTTTTGAGAACCAGCTTTTGTCCCGTGCCCCATCCCACGTATTCCCTTCTCTGCGCCCAGACAGGACCCAGAACCGGGTCCGGGGCGGACTCCGCGCTCGCAGCGCAAACCGAGACTCTCGGTTTCCGCTCCCGCCAATCCCTCCCGGCACTTCGCAACGGGGACCGTGTGCCCCCGCGAGCTCTTCCAGCGAGACACCGGGGTCCGAGAGTGATGGTGCCAACTCTCCCGCCCACCCCACCCCCGGCCTCTGAAACAGTCCGCACGAGCCGGCACGCCTCCTCTGGGCCAGGTGTAGTTGAGGGCCGCTCGGGCTGCTCGGGCTGCCAGGCTCACCTCATAGAGCGCCTGCACCATCTCCACCAGCACCCACTGCTCCGTCGCAGTCGCCATGGTCAGCCGCCGGGGCCTCCTTCCGGAAGGCGGGCTCCAGCGCGCGCGGCGCGGCCCAGTGACGTCATCGCGCCGGGGGGCGGAGCTGCCGAGCTTGACTTCGTCCTCCCTCCCCCGGCACTGAGGAGCTGGAGCTACGCGGGTTTGGCAGAACTTAGGTCCCTGGAGGGTTGGCTATGGATTTAGGGCATCACCAGACGGTTGGGGAGAGGTGGGAAACAGCAGGCTGGTTCCTGGGGCTAATGTTCCCAGAGGTCATTATATACTAGGCCCCTGCCGTGTACTGGGGTTGGAGGGATCACATGGCCCTTGGCCCCCATTTGGGCACAGGGAGTGTTATTAATATAATTGAAAACATTATTTTAAATTACATAAGTAAAAATTTCAGAATGTAATATCATTAAAAATACAGAAATATGAATAAAAATAGCCAACTCATAGCACTTACAGTGTGTCACGCAGATATTAAGTCGCTAGCAGGTAGGTGTGGAACATTCCAATGTCTTCAGAGTGTCAGAGGAAAGAATGTCCAACATTTAGAAAGGTCTTATAAGAGTTTATTAGAACCAAAAGTTTGAGGACATGCCTGAAAACTATCTCCCGGATTGAGAAAATGCTTTGGAGTATTGCAGTTTTGCAGTTCATTGTATACGTCGCAATCAAAGGAGGACACCTAAGGAAGGTTACATAATATAATATCCATCGGTGGTAGATTAAAGAGCCTGGAGAAAGCAAAGTGGAAAAAATGTCTAGGATTGAATGAAAAGTAAAATGGAGAAATACATACTTCTTTTACATTGAGGGGTAAAGGGTAGGTCTTGTGTTCTGGTGCTGGCTGTTGTGACTTCCAGAGGTCTAGAAAAGAAAATTACTCAAAGGTATGTTTTCTTAGATGCACAAAGACAATATAGAAAGTTTCACTTAAAGTTTCACTTAAACTTATCACGAAAGCTACAGGCCTCAGACTTGAATACCCACCAAGATCCACTCAGGAATTTTTTATGTTTATAATATCTCGTTTGGTTACTTTCGGTCACCGAATTTCTTAAGGTCTGCCATGTGCTTTCCCTTACCTGGAGCCTGTCAGTTTTAGAGTATAGCCCCCTTTTCGGTTCACAATAGGTATATGCAAACATGGTGTGCATACACATCTCCTTTCATTGGATTTCTTAAATACAATTGCGAACATAGGGACAATGTTTTTCTACAACTTGCTTTTTTTCTTTTTTTTTGTAGTTTTTGGTCTATAAATCTCGTATTTGTAATGGCCAAAGAAGACTGTTTTCTTGAAATATTTTCTTGTTCCATTTTATTTAAATATTTTCCTACTGGTGGACATTTATATTTCCCCCCATTTTTTCCATATTACAAATAGTGCTGCAGACAACATCTGTGTGTGTATATCTTTCTGTATATGTCAGAGCGTTTCTGATGAGCTTCCTCAAAGTGAAATTTTAGTCAAAGTGTATACATGTTATTAATATTGATAAATACTGACATACTATTCTTCAGAATGGCTCAACCATTTTAAAATGTTTGAAAGTGTGCCTGCACTCTAGCCCGTGATGACTATAATCAATCTTTTAAAAGTTTTTTGCCAATTTAATGGAGATAAAATGGTACCTTAATGATTTTTGTTTCCATGCTGCTGGTTATTCATGAGGTTTAGCAACTTTTTATGTTTATTGGCATCAGTAATTCTTCTGTAAGTCACCGATTCATATTTTTTTGCCCATTTTTCTATTGGTTATTCTATATTTTCTTGCCCATTTTTCTATTGGTTATTCTATATTTTCTTATAGCTCTATAGGAGATCTTTATACATTTTGAATATCTTATGTTTTCCTCTTTCATGTTTGACAGTAATTTTTTCCGAGTTTCTTCTAGTTGTTTATCTTGTCTTCTGTCATACCTACATTTAAAATTTTATGTAATGTATCAATCTGTTCTTTTGTTACCTCTGGGTTTGTATCTTGCTTAGAAAGATGATCTTTACCACATGTATGTTTTCCTCTCATATTTGCATCAGTTTGTTGTAGTTTATAGTTAGCTCTTTAATTATTCTGGAAATTAGATTTTTATATGATGAGAGGTATGGACCTTATAATTATTTTTTTAAAGGAATAATAAATTTTGCCAATGTCATTTATTTGCCTAATTCTGACTTTTCCCAGTCCTGCGAAATGGCACTAGCACTATGCATTACATTTCCAAATGGAGTTGACACTAATTACCAGATGATGTCAGAGCTCTACCAAAACCCCGCAAAATCAAGTACACTGGGTCATTTGCCTACTCTAGGTGCTTTTATTCCCAACAGCCATCATCTGAATTTTTAAGAGGCTTACCTTCAGGCTGCCAGAATCTATGTTTCCTTGCTCATATGGACAATTGGAAGGATCTGAGAATGTTTGTTTTCCCCAGGCAGCCCATGGCTGATGGTTGCTGGGATATATATATTGAAGCTTCCTTGCCCCCTCAAAGCATGACAACTCTGAGGGGTGAACTTCACCATCTCCCCTGGATTGAGTCAATGGTGCTGCCAATTCTTTTACACGCCACCAAGTAGAGTCTATGTTATCTTACCTTGAGATTGGACATCTTTGTGACAGCTTCTACAGTAGAATGCAGCTTCCATGTAGAGAGATCACACAGAGTGAGAAAGAGATGGCCAAAGGGTCTGAGTTCCAGCCCCCAGCTGTTTGAGTTTTACCAGTCCAGGTGCCAGACATATGAGATAAGACACTTTCAGAATGGCCCCAGCTCTAGCCACCCACTGTTTACAACCACCTAAGAGACCTTGAGTGAGAAATGCTTAGCTAAACAGACAAACTCAAAATTTGTAAGCAAAATAGATGATTGTTATTATTTTAAGCCTCTACCTTGGGATTGTTTGTTATATAGCAGTTTTATTTTCTGTTTTATTTTCCTATGGCTGCCATAACAAATTATTGCTAACTGGGTGGCTTAAAACAACAGAAATTTATTATCTCATTGTTCTGGAGGTCAGAAGTCCAAAACAAAGGTATTGGCTGGGCTGCACTCCCTCGAAGGTCTCTGGGGGAGAATCCTTACTTGTGTCTTCCAGCTCCTGGTGGCTCCAGGCATTCTTTTGCTGTGGCTGGATAACTACAATGTCTGCCTATGTCTTTACATGACATTCTATTCGTCTGTCTATTATGTGCCTCTTTAGAGAGACTTGTCACTGGATTTAGGGCCTATCCTGATAAACTAAGGTGGTCTCAACTCAAGAGCCTTAACTTAGTTATTTCTGCAAAGAAACTTTTCCAAATACAGACATATTCACAGATTTTAAGTATTAAGACATGGACATGTCTTTTGGTGGGTTGCCATTCAAATTTCTGGCCCCACAAATTCACATCTGCCTCACATGCAAAATACATTCATCCCATCCCAACATCTCCAAAAATCTTAATACTTGTCTAAATATTTTCAGCTCAAGGAGTCCCAAATCTTTTCATCTAAGTCATCTAAATCAGGTAGAAGGTACGGCTCTGGGTATAATCTATCCAAGGGAAAAATTCTTCATCTATTGACCTGTGAAACTAGAAGATTACATACAAAGTACAATGGCGAGACAAGTATGAGATATATTTCCATTCTAAAATGGAGAAAATGGAAGTAATAAAGGCATCATTAATTCCAACTAAAAATCCACCAGGGCAAGTTTTATTTGATTAAAACCTTTAGAATAATTCTTTGTGGCTCAAATCTATATATCATCTGTGCCCACAGCTCTATAGGCCTCTGTACTCATAATAGCTTGATAGGCCTTTGCTCTCATTTCTCCAGCCTCTACCTCTGCATTCGTAGTTCTGCCCTCATGGTAATTTTCCCCTTTTCTTGACAGGCAGCATATGTATAGAGCTGAATAGCTCTATCAGCCCATTTTCTGCCTATAGAATTTCTAAAAATCAGTCCTCGTGAACTTTGTCCCATCTCTGTCCCTTCAGGCCAAGCTGGAAGTGTTTGTATTCATGTAACATTCTCAAAAACCTTGTGAGCCTCCCATATATGTCATGAGGATACATGCCATTAGACAAGAGGGTCCCCAACAGATGTTTCCTGAATAACCCCATCTCTATTCCTGGCTCTGCTGAGAAGTTTGAGTGGAGTCACATGCCTAATCTTTTCAGCAAAAGTTTGTCTAGCTGTACCCTTTGCTCTTTCTCCAGAGCGTACTTTCCCAACAGTGAATCTACTAATTTTTTCATTCTTTGTAATACAGATAAGCCAAGAACATTTCAGTTCATCAGGTGCTGGTTTCTTTTTAAATTAACAGTTCCTTCCTCAATTTATCTCTTTCCTCACCTTTTATTATGAATAACAGAAAGAAACCAGTCCACACCTTCATCACTTTGCTTAGGAACTTCCTCAGCTAATTATCCAAGTTCATCACTTACAAGTTCTGCTTTCCACATAACTACAGGACACAATTTACCCAAATTCCTTACCATCGTTTTACAAGGATTGCCTTTCTTTCAGTTTCCAATACATGGCCCTCATTTTTCTGAGCCTTCAACAACAACAACAAAAATACATAATTAGGAGTAAGGTGATTAGCAGGCTGATAGAAGCAGAGAAGTGCAACTCATACTAGAAAAATGGCCATATAAGCTTAAACAATAGCAAGATAGTAATGAACATTCAGCATACATAAAGACATATTGAGGCAACAAAGACTAAAAAGAGAGGATTCAAAGATCCAAAATTGCAAAGGTACATGGAGATAAGGCATGTGCAGAAGAAAAGAGATAACTCTGTGTGTGTGTGTGTCTCTGTGTCTTTCTGTCTTTCCATCCCTCTCTCTATATATGATTGTGTGTGTCTGTGTGTGTGTATGTGTGTGTGTGTGTGTAGATATATATATATATATATGTATACATGTACATATAAATATATATACAAATGCATATATATAACTATTCTTTACATATTCCGAATGGTAACCACACACCAAAGATTCAGAAAAAGGATATAACATAAAACAAAAAGGATCAGAGGGAAAAACCACAAAAGCCAACCAAAATTAAAAAAAAAAAAAACAGAAACAAAAGAACAAGGAAGCAATGGAAACACTGAGATACCAGAGAACAAAAGATAACATTGCCATAAGAAGACCTCAGAATTCAATAATCACTCTAAATGTAAATGGACTGAGCTCACTGATAAAAAGGCATGGAGTTGCAGAATCGATTCAAGAACAAAACCCAACCATGTGCTACCTCCAGGAGACACATCTCAGCTCCAAAGACAAAAATAGACTCAAAGTGAATGGGTGGAAAATGATATTTCAAGCAAATGGCATTTAGAGAAAAGTGGGAGTAGTCTTACTAATATCAGATGAAATAGACTTCAAAATAAAAAATTTAAGAGAGATACTGAGGGACACTTCATAAGATACAGGGAATCATACACCAAGAAGATATGACATTTATTAATATTGATGTTCCCAATCAGGGAGCTCCAAAATATGTAAAGCAATTACAGAGTTAAAGGGAGAAACAAAC
>PVKZ01002349.1:0-147500 GCA_004027375.1 Macroglossus sobrinus
GAAAGAAGGAAAGAAAGAAAGAAATCTATACACCACTCCCTGTTTGAAAAGGAGCATAATGTTAGATAACAGAAGATAATCAATGCTCCAAGGTCAAGTCCCTGTACATTGCCGATTCATGGCCAAGCACAGGGACTAAGAATGTGCTGGTGGCAACACCTACTGCTGTGAAAATTGCAGTTTGTTTCACATGCTCTTTCCAATTAGCTTGAACATTTTTTTTTTGCCATATTTGTTAAACTGAAAGAAAAATAAATCTGGTGAATTCATACAATTAGTATATTATGGATATTTGATAAATATTTATTTAAAAATAAATAAACAAAAAATAAATTTTTGTTTTAGAACCAATCAAGATTCTACAGAACTAGCCTAAAAACCTTCTTTTAACTTTTTCTAATAGAACCACAACCTGAACACAATGAGGGAGCCTCTTTCAGAGTATTTCTACATTTTTAATATTTCTCATCTGAAGAGAAGTAGTATATATATTCATGTACTCTTATACATATTACCACTTTTTAAGACAATAATCACCTAAAAAATTCACATGAAAAACAACATTATTTTTTTAATTCATGTCAGCAATCAGTTTGACAAACAACTTATTCTGATGAAACTGAGGATGGGGTGGGGGGAGGAAACAGACACATGTAGAACAGGTTACTCACAATTATGGGTAAAAAGAGGTTTTCAGATTGCCTCTCAAAATACTGGTAAAAAGAACTATTCTCCCTATATTTAGTAAATTCCAAGTCAAATAGTCTGCAGTGTCATCAAAAGTCTAACTCTTCCTCTCCGTATAATGGCACACATTGATAGCATTTTCAGAAAACTGAATTCATGCAATACATAGCTAAACAGACTTAAAACAAAATTGCACTCATGAAATATGTGGTTAAAACTAATATATATATATTTACTCATTTAGTCAACATATGTTTATGTTGACAAAATGCTAATTCTGTGCCTGGCCTACAGTATCATACAACTCTAGAAATGAGATACATTGGAAGTCATTCACATCACGTGTTGCGATCTCTGGGGCCTTAGTGGCGGGACAGGTAGCATAAAAATGTGAATGTCAGGTGTAAGATAATAGGAAGTGGTGAAGTCTGTGTAGAACTAAAAATATATGGCACTTTTAAGACGTTCAAACTCAATTCTTTTTTTTTTTTTTTCTGAATATCACATCTGCAAGAAGCAGCCTATAGGCTGAAAGTTGGCAATCATGATTTTGTCTGACCTTTTTTTTTTTCAAATAATCTGAATCATACCGTGTTTCCAATGTCATAAATCTATCGACTAGAAAGCTTTATGCTCTTCCCTCTCTGCCATTTTACTTCAATGTTCCTAAACCTTTAAATGATTTTGTTTATTGGTTTAGTTTGGGGTTTTTCTTCTCTCTCCTCTGTGTTATATTTATTGAATACCAAATAACTTGTACCTTCTCAAGAAGAAAAGGATCACCTTCTAACCAATGAGATCAGACACTTCTGGCTATCTAGTGGAGTCACCAGGAGATTTGTAGTTACTTTAAAAAAATATGAACGTTAAGCCCAAGTGTCTACAAAGCAATGAAATTACTTTCATGTTTGCTAAATGAAAGCAATTTCATCACCTTTCATGCATGAGAGATAAGTTTTAGAGGAATTTTCCAGTCGTCCCACCCCCGATGAATCAGTTGAATCAAATAATCAGTATAATATTTGGCTCAGCAAATATTTGTAATGGTCGAGTCATTTGCACACTTAGTGACAACCTTGATGTTTTAAAATGTTAAGCTATGTTAAGCTATTTTCATACATCTCTTTATATCACCTGTTCAGTTGCAGTTTTAACATTAAAAAATTTTATTTTAGTGTTAACTTACTTTGTCTTTTGTTCTTATAAAAATAAGACAACCAAATTGACACATATAAAACCCATTATGTATCCTCAGATCCTGTTATTCCAACCTTATTTTTCTGGATGGAGTCAATTGACAAGTAATAAAATTTATGAAAATATAAATTGAATATAAATGACCTAACATTAACTAATGGTGATGAAAGAAAGTTGCTGGGCTACTCAAAAACCAAAGTAATTTCCTTATATTCTAAACAAGAATTACTGAGCTACACAGAGTATAAGATGACAGGATTCCTGAAGCAATATTGTATAGAATATTTCTCATCATTCTACTCAGTCCTCTAAAAAGTTAGATAACCCTGAAAATATTTTGTTACCATGATAAAAAGTATAAAATAAGAGAATCTTGAGTTATTTATATGATTACAAATATACTTTGGTGTTCTTTTTCTGTTTTTCCTATGTCTCTTCATACTTTCCTCTATTTTGTCTCTTAAAATGTTATCTTATAGTTAGTTTTTATAAATACTTCTTTCTCTTCCCAGCCAAATTCTCTCCTGAAGCTTGTACCAAGTTCTTCCTATGTGCTAGCTACTGTGCTAGGGTTCCTGTACATAGTTGATTCTCAATAAATGTTTATTACAATGAGATCCTATGTAGAAGGCCTTATGATTTTTTTTTATTGTCACCAATAAATTTACAGTTCTAATCAGAATGAATGAGGTTAGATACAAATGGTACCAATAGGGCTCAATAAATATTAATAAAATTGCTGAAGGCTCTTTTGAAAATTAAACCCCTTGAAAACTACATTTTTATACATTTATTTATTGTGGTAGTTATAATGCACTCTAAGAAAGAGCAACTTAATTCATAATATAATCATCTTCAGTGAAGTTAATTAATTCTAGATTTTATTACATTACTTGTGCTCACTTAATGCTTTAATCTCATGATATTAGGAGGTGGAAAATGTAGGTGCAACAAGTCATCTCTAAAGCCAAGAGGAATTATAACTTGCATCTCAATTACAAGGCAAGGACTAATAAATGATTACCTAATAGTGGGTGCTGAAAAAAAAAAAGTCACAAGAAAGCCCAAAGCCCTTCAGAATTCTGAGACCAGATATTTCAGTTCCATAGTGGAGGCAGAGAGTGCCTTGCCAGTAACCAGGGCTTCCAAGATAATGGTAAAATTATGCAAGAAATAAACCTGCCTTACAATGGACACCTTGACTGTAAGCACCAAGGCCCCGCCCATTGGAAATCAGAGTTGCTGAAATATATGATTAGTGTTCTGTTTCATGCTCACTTTCATGCCACACCTTTTCGTGGAGGTCATCTTTTGAGTCATTAAATAATCTTAGAGTGATATGTACACAGAAGAGTTTGTTCCTTATCTTTTCCATGTCACACCTGGTACTTTCCATGGGCTCTTTGTTCTTGTTTTAACAAAGTGTGTAAAGGTTTTTTTTCTTTCTTTTTCCCTTTGCAATGACTTACTTTAACTCTATAACAACCATAGTTATTAGGGATATCTCTCTACTTAGACACGCATTAGTTGTTAACAAATATGAAAAAACGTATTTTGATTTAAAAAAATATACTCTAGTTTGGTTAAAGATTTTTCCTTTATAAATTAGCTAAATTGCTACTCCTCCAATCCTTTTAAGTAAAGATATTAATTCAATATTACTTATAATCTAATTCTGATTTAAATTTCTTTTATGCCACTAATGCACAAGTGTTTTAAGTGAGGCATTACCAAGGTAATAAAGAAATTCATTTTATCATCTGCCTTTATATAATTATAGTAGAATATTAAATAATAAGTATAATAGGTTTTTATAGATTAATATGTACCACATATGTAGATCAATATGTGAAACATTAATTTGATTTATTTTCTCAACATTGATCACCTTAAGCTATGAGACAGATAAATTTCACAGATGAAAAATGAAAAATCCCAAGAAGTCATATGACCTATGTAAAACAAAAATAAATGAATGAATCCAGACTAGAACTAGAGTCTTCTGGATTCTTGCCCTGCTTAAAATGTTCTTAGCTTCTGAGATACCTCACTGTCCTGGTTTTCTACCTGTTGCTCTGGCTTTACATCTCTGACTCCTTAAGGATTCCTCTTTCTTTTTCAACCTCAAATGAGGACAAGACCTGGGGCTCACTCTTTTGCTACCTTCTCCTCCTTAACCTTCTAACAGGTCTCATATACCAGGGAAGCTTTAAATTCCACATGCAATTTGATGTCTCCCAAACCCAGACCTCTTCCTTAGATGCAAACTCATATATAAACTGCCCACTTAATAGCCCCTCTTTGGGATTTCACAGCCATACTCAGCTTGCCATGTATAAAACAAAATTTCTAACTATTCCCCCAAACTGGTTTATATTATAAAATTCCATATCATGGAACAATGCTGCAATACCTTAGTTTCCCCCTGCTTTCTTTACTTTTATCATCTTACTCATAATTTTTAGCTTTTTTTCTCTCTCACAAATAAATCTTAAATCCTTCTTCTCCAATTTACTGCCATCACTTTAGTCCCATTCACTTCATCACTTCCCTAGAATATGCTCCAATCTCCCACTCCTAATCTTGCCCCATCCAAACTATTCTTTACGCAGAAGCCAAAGTAATATTTTAAAAGCAGAATCATGTTAAGATATATCCTGAATAGGTAATATATTCACATATTTCTAAATAAATAAAGAGCATAAAAAAGATAGTGCAAAGTCTCACTATCACCCTAGTTTCCCATGTACCTAATTCCACCCACCCCCATAGACAAGCACTTGTTCTAGCTGGTGAGTTGGGCCAAATGAAGTCCTGCTAATTCTCTAGTTTCACCTTGTTTCACCTTGTTTCTCCCTCTCTGTGTTCTACTTCCCTGACTTTCTTTAGTTTCGTGAATTAACCAAATTCTTTTCTCGCCTTATTTGCCTTCACTAGACTACTCTTCCCCTCTCTTTCATATTTTCCCCACCTCTCCTCAAATGCCATCTCATGGCAAGGTAGATTCTCCTCTGTTACATTATAAACTGATCACAAGTTGTAATTATATGTTAATTTATTTACTTGTTCCTTGACTATCTCTTTGATTAGACGATAAACTCCAAGAGAACACATGCCGGGTCCTTTTACTCATCCTCCTGCAGCTGCTACACTTCATCCCTTAGAAGATGTGCTCAAAGGGCTCAGTAAACAGCAATAAAGTTAATTAATTAATATTTTCTACCTTTGTAAACAGTAAGATTTAATTAGACATTTTCCAAACATTTATATTCACAGATGCAGTGAAACACATTATATAAATTTATCTATAAAAGGAATCCTTCACCCTTTTAAAAAAAGTGAGGTGGTAGGATTCTTTACAACTTCTAAGTGTTAAAGGAAGTTGTGGTTTTGTACACAAAGGCTACACTAAGTATAACAAATATTCCACCTACTCTTGAAAAATAAAGGGCAAGTAGGAATTCCATATTTTTGCATGACATCTAACAACATATTTATTAATCTAAATCCATTGCATATAACTTTCGTGCATTGTAACTAAAGTCTTTTGTCATTTGTTGCTTAAGAATATTCTTTTACTTATATTACTGCACATGCTATTACTTTTAATCTAAATAAAGATCCTAAGTCAATAAAATTTTAGGAAAAAACACTTTTAAGTGTGAGTAGAGTGTTTATTTCTTCTTTCCTTTTAAAAAAGGGAGGTGTCTAATGTTTTGTCCTGAGCGAGCTTGTTATGATCAACTTTGTGAATTCTCTCTCCATAAAAGACACGTCTTCCTTCTCATCCTGAGCATGGCTGTACATCGAAGGACACTCCAGACATTTCCCTTTTAGATGTCAAAAGGAAGTATTAATCAAACAAAAGATGGGAAATTATGACATTCAGCCACTAAGGTTTAACTCAAGTAGCCAAGTTTTAGTTGATCACAGGGTACAGGTGACTATCCATCAAATAACCCATCATAACACACATTAAAATGTCTAGATTAATCAGGATAGAAGCCAAGAATAATATTTTTTCCTGATGCTTAATAAAAACTACCAAAGGAATTCCCCTGAAATGGTACTCTACAAACATGCAAGACCTAAAAAATAATAGTATAAGAGGAATTCTGCCTAACTATCTCAAATAAGTCAAGAGTACATTCTTTTGATGAAATACTAAATGGCTTGAATGACATGTGCTAGTTTAAATTACAAATATGTTAAAGCAATCTTGAAAGTCAAAATAAAAATACATATGTATGTATATTTTAACCCTCTCAATAATATCAGAGATTTTGATACATTTAAAATATATTAAATAATATCAACAATGCAGCATAAACTACTGATATTATCATACTCTCATGTCTTTTCCAACCCTCTCTTACAAGAATTAACTTCATCTGGAAATCAATGACAAACATCTATAAAGAACAGAAAGCTGTAGAATATAGATTGCAAAAAAAATATATCTTATTTATTATTAGGATTGTTGTGGCTTTTTATAACAAATAGTAGAATTGGTCTTGTTCCCACATCTTCCTCAGATCTTATCCTAGACACATATAACCACTGATATCACAATTTAGTGTAGCCACCTTGAATTTTTGTTAGAGTATCATGATATAAAAGATAAGGCAGCAACCTAAGAGTCCAAAACTTGAGTCTTGCCACCATTGTGCTAGCACATGGCTTCTACCAAAACTAAGTCATTTAGTCACCTTGAGCATCAGTTTCCTTACCTGCATAGTGAGGATGTCAGCTTAATGATGTCTGCAGCCCCATTATACTATGTGATTCTGTGAATTAGCCACGATGATCACAAGGCAAAACTAAACACTCCAGATACACTATACATTAGAGTTAAGAGAAGTCATTCCAAACGAGGGACAGGCAAGGGCTTTAGACCCTTTTCCCTCATTGAAAACCAACATACCTCTTACTCTGTAATTTTAATTTCCCAATAACATCATATCTTTATGATATTAAAGACACTTTTGTCTCTATTAGAAAATATCCATAATGTATTACACATGTCATATTATTGACACATTCAAAATTTATTTCATAAACATTGACTGAGCACCTACTATATGCTAGGCTCTAACTGTACAAAGTAAAAACATCCAATCCATACTCTTAAGTCACTTATATTAGGTTGATAATATGAAAATGCTGATACTCAACACTTTATGTCTTACAAAATGGCAATTTCATGTATCTCAACCTAATTGTTTTAGAGTAAATTGTGTCATCACACAGATTAATCTTTAAAATTACCATTAGCATTTTGGAAAGTCCCACTAATTCTGGAAAGTCACTACAGTACCATTTAGCAATTACCTAGAGAAATTTCTTAACAGGAATTTTCACTGTTTACTTTGTTTTGGGAAAGTGTGTGTTATTGTCATTGTTGTTTAAAAATATGCATTAATAATTATTCAGTTTTTGTGCATTAGTTTCAATGCCTTTTCTGTAACCAGTTAATAATTAATCAATCTACAATCTCCTCAGCATTAATTACCTACGATGTACGTACACACACAAGATAATCTTAAGGTACTCCTCCTTTTCTTCTAGCAGACATAGCTATATTCTTTTTCTCAAAGCTTATTTCCTTAAAAGGATTTTAGACTGGTTGAGAGTAGGGTCAGAGTTTATGCTTTTTTATATGACCCACAGCCTCTATCCCTGGGTAGCCACAAGAAAACTAGCAACTGAATGATAAATTAAATTATAAATGGAGATATCTAGTTGAAATGATATAGTAATATCAAAAAATAAAAGCCATGGAAAAACAGATATTACATTTCTTGCCAACTATGCTACTATTTGTCACATGCTATAGCTGTGGCAGTC
The DNA here is from genome assembly GCA_004027375.1 of Macroglossus sobrinus. Lineage (NCBI taxonomy): Eukaryota > Metazoa > Chordata > Mammalia > Chiroptera > Pteropodidae > Macroglossus > Macroglossus sobrinus. The sequence continues at coordinate 7,732 of PVKZ01002349.1, forward strand.
ATATCATATTCTAAAGCTATTCTTCACAATAACTCTAAAAAAAATCACAGTATCACAATATATGAGTACTTAGGTATGACTAGCACATTAGAGAGATTTGTGTGTTGGATAGTAAGAACATCTAGTTATGCCAGTTAGTACAAGCAAATTTTCAGCTCTGCCTAGGAAAGGAAAATATTTGTCAGGAAAATGAATAATAAGGTTTGCATTGTGATATAATAAGGGAAAAGCTTGGTAAGTTTATACAAAGACCATGGAGAGTTCAAAATATCCAACCACAGTCAGACTGTCTTTAAATGGAGCTTTCTCTCAAAATAAACAAATAGCTGAAAATATCCCAATTTTGAATAGCTGTCTTAAAATTTGAATACTATAACTATCTAAGCAGAGTTGACACACTTCCCCAAATGATTAGCATGTAGTGCACATATCAATTGCCTCATAGAGCAAGAAATGTCAAATGGCACTGGAGACAATGCCATGCTTTCCTGTACAGTGCAAACATATTTCTTCTTGAGACACAGTTTATATAATACAGGAAATGGCTTCATCTGGTTCCTGGTCTTTTTGATCAAGTCAAAAGGCTTAAAGGAAAAAAATGTTTCTTTTACATTTTACGTTTTTTTTTCGTACTTTTGTTTTTCACAAATTATATTTCCCTAAATTGAAAATGGGAACTGGACAGATATGGAGAGCAATACACTCTAAGAAATACTTTGCTAAAAGGCAAGCTTGTGACTTTTTCATGAATTCTACAGGTAGTCAAAAAAAAAAAAGAAGAACAACAACAACAAAAAGGCCTGTGAGTCAGAAAACGTTGATCCCACATTTTAAGGTGAAATAATCACTTTAAAAAAAATAAATAAACTCGAAGGCCTTGAGGTAAGAACTATTTGGAGAGTTGGAGAAGTGAAGTAACCACTGTGACTGATTAGACAGAGGAGGTGGAAAGAAAGAAGCTGGGACCAGACCAGGTGGGGGTCTTCAGGGCCTTATGAGTGTTGCAGGGACTTTGCATTTACTCTGAGTGAGTTGAGAAGCCACTGGAGAGTTCTGAGCAGAAGAGTGAACTTAGGTTTATAATCAAGCACCTTGCAACAGGGAGAATAGATTATAGTACAACAAAGGTGAAACAAGGAGTCCAATTAGATATATATTACCTTCATCAGGCCATAAATGGTGGTGATTTAGAACAGCGTAATGAAGGTGTCAAGAAGCAAATGGATACTGATATATTTTGAATAAATTAACTGATTTGATTAATGATTAATTAGATGTAGGTATGAGACAATGAGAAGAGACAAGTATGATCCCAAATTTTTTTTCTGACCTGAACACTTGATAGAATGGGGAAAATATAGAAGGAGCAAATTTGGGGAGGGAGGGCAAAAATAAACAGTTCAATTTTTGACATGTTAATAGTGAGATGTCTGTTGAACATCTATCTACATGAAGATATCATTTAGAAGTTGGATCTTGAAGACTGGTGTTAAAAAAAAGAGGTCTAGGATGAAGAAAAAATGGGAGTCATCAGATAGGGCTAATACTGAAGCTGTGAGATTGAAAGTGACCGCTGTCCAAAAAGAGGTGTATGAACAGGGATGAGAAGAGGTCTCAGGTGCTCTAGTAGTTAGCAGGTAGAAAGAGAACAAGGAACCAGCAAAAGAGATTTAGGATCAACCACTGAAGTAAGGAAAGAAGCAGAATTAAACCATTCATAGGAATTTGAGTGACTAGAGTTTTTCAAAAAAGAGAAAATGATTAACTAAGTCAAATTCTAGAAGTAAATTGAATAAAATGAAGTCTGTGAATTGACCACTGGATTATGCAATATGGAGATCACTGAGAGTCTTAACAAGAGAATCTTTTTGGTGATATGACATAAGAATGAGGGAGAAAGAGAAACTAGATTATAGTCTTTTGCTCTAAAGAAGAGCAGAGAAATAATGCAATAACTGGAATGGAAGAGATTTGTTTCTAAAGATGGAAAATTTACAGAGTATTTATACATTGATAAAATTGATAAAAAATGAGAGAAAATCTGGTGACACTGCAGAGAGGGAATAGATGCTAGAGTATGTCTGTAGGTAGGTTAGAAAGGGTGGGATCCAGTGCACAAAAGAATGAGTTCACCTTAGATTGGGGCCAGGACGCAAGGAGCAAGGTGACAGGAGAGGAGAGGTGATAGATATAGGAGGCTTCATTAATTTGGTGATGTGGCATGTGGACATTCTTATCCTAGTCTAGTTTCTTAGTGAAATAACAAATATGGCCACTTGCTGATAGTGAAAAAGAGAGGAATTGTGTATAGGAAAATAGAAGATATAAAATACTTACTATAGAGTGGATGTTTATAACACTTTCCCCCAATTCATATATTAGAACTTAATCCACAATGTGATAGTATATGAAGGTAGGGCTTTTAGGAGGTAATTAAGTCATTAGTATAGAACCCTCATGAAAGCTTTCTTGATCCTATGTCCAAGTGAGGACACAGAGAAAAGATGCCCATCTATGAACCAGAAAGCAGGCCCTCACTGGACATTGAATTTTTCAGTGCCTTGATCTTGGATTTCTCAGCTTTCAGAACATGAGAAATAAACCTCTGTTGTTTAGAATATAGTTAGAATGTGCTATTTTGTTATAGCAGCCCAAATGGACTAAGACGATAGTTCTTTAGGAATAGTATAGAGGCAAGAGTAGCTGGAGAATTGGATTTAACTAGAGTTTGGGACTGGCCGGTTGAGATGTATAGGAGTTGAGGGTATATGTTAAAGAGTATTCATAAATGATGGGCCAAACTGTTTAAGACTGTTGAACCAGGACAACTGATCAGGACAGTCACTGATTCAAAAATAAATGTCTCTTTTATTAAGCCACAAAACTTTTGGGGTCTATTTGTTACTAGATCCAAACCTAACGTAATTAATTTAGAATATGAGGTTCTTTATGATCCAATCCCATTTTATTTCTGAGTTCTTATTCTTTGTGATCTGCCATATACATTTAGTTCCAGTTTCCTAAAATATCCAGAGCTTCCTCCTTCCTGTCTTCTTCATCAGGTCAGCCCCACTTGGTCACTTCTCTGCTCTGGCCATTCATTTCATAATTATTTTACTAATCACCTCCTAAAGTGGGCCATGCATGAACTGACTACATTGAACTAAAAACTCCAGCACAATTACTAGCACATACTTAGCACTTGTTTATAGATAAATGAATGAATGAATTCTCAACCATAAGCTCATCCATAATCATTTATCTCTAGAGCTGGGTGTGTTAAGAGAAAATGGAATTTATGAAACATACATAGTTCATAGGTAATGCCTTCATCCATGTTTTCTAACATAACACTATCAATGTAATTTGTTAATTGAAATTACTGCTTAGTAAGCTAAAATTAGTGCTTTGCCATTTCTTTTTACATTCTTTTTGCATTCTCTTAATAATTCTCATAATTACCTTTGATAGGAAAATGTGGGAAAAAGAAATGAGAAGAGAATAGAAAGAGAATAATAAAAGATGTCCAAGAAGGAAATGGAGAAAAGAGGAAAAAAAGAAGAGAATGAAACAGAAGCATACGGGGAAATACAGAAGAAGAAATGGGGAGAAAGTAAAAAGCATCAGTGGCAGCAATGGAGGGAGAGGAAAAGATCACAAGGAAGGGATATTAAAATAATTGTTTACAAAGCACCTAGTTCAGAAATCTTAGGAATAAAAGCTGGAGAATTCTGGAATATTTATAGCAATCTTTTATTCCTCTCAATATTGATGAATATTTTAATAGTAATGACAGGTCGTATTTACTGAGCCCTTACTATGTAAAAACCACTGTGCAGCCCTCTATAGTTATCATGCCTACAATTCTTCACAACTATTATTACCCTCATTTTATAAAAGGGGAAACTGAGGCACTGAATAATTTACCAAAACACATAGTGAGTGAATTGCTGAGCCTCAAATCCAGACCCTCTCATGTTCCTACCATCCCCTTAGCTCATCTCTTCTTTGCCCATGCTGCTTTTGTAATCAGGATATTCAGACCATGGTGGAATCTGAGCCAGCTGACAAGGCTTTCTCACATCTCCCATACTTCCCAGGCCAAGTCCATAGGAAAACTGAGAAGGGAGACATGAGGAGCCACTGGGATCAGCTCTGTGCTCCCTGACCCCAGAGACCTGAATGTGAAGCAGATGGGCCCCAGACACTCATCCAAGACTCATGCTGTCCTGTTCGGCTCTTTTGACACTTCATTTGGATATATCTGTTTATTCTTTTTAAAATATATTTGTGCTCACAAGTTGGAAACCAAAGTACACAGACAGAAACCCTTTCTGGAGATGTTCTGCCTCCTTCTGAGAAAGGATGGGAAAGAGAAGAATTCAGCCATCTTACTGACAGCAGAAGAAAAGTTATCAGAAAGCTAAGAGCCTGTGTATCTTGGTATATTAGGTTTTTGGACACATTTTATGGATATAAACATATTAGGAATAACAAATTCATAGCCATATACTATCCTGTGTCCCTCCAACATCAATAGCAATCATTATTATCTGATTTCAACAAATTCTCACTGAGCCAGAATAGAGCTTCAGAATCCTTCATAACATATTACTACAAACAGCCATTAACAATAGATGATAATGAGCACAGAATTGAAATCAATTTGTTATTTCTGTTATAGACACGTCATCATCAGACATAGCCTCACGACATTGCAAATTGCCTAACACAGGTAAGGTCAAATATAAGCCCAAATGTTTAAGACGAAAGTCATTTGTTCTTTGATCCATAATTATTTTCCCATATTCTGCAAGAGCTTGTACTTTCTTAATTAGAGTTTTAGAAACTAATTAAGAAACAATACATTTGAACCGAGAAATGCTTATACTTCTGTAATTCGCAGTACATTTTACCTCCTGACCAGGAAATAGAAAACTTTTTGACAAAGTCTGGGCTAAAAGCCATTGATGGCATCTACTGTTTGGTGTTGTATAATTTACAAACTTCTGTTCTTTCAATAACTATTCAGAGAATGAAGTTGCTAAGTAAATATACAGCTCAAAAACAACACAGAAGAGCTAATCCATCCCTCACATCTTGCAAAAAGGTGGTGGCCCTAAACGAGAAGGCAGAGTGCACACACTGCCTCCCAGAAACACCCAGATATTAAACAGTCTCGTTTTTTAAAGAAAAAAAAAGAAGTTTCCTAGAACTTCTCAATGAACTAAAAATCTTTTGATTCCATGAGTGACATGCACTTGTGGCTTATGCATCAACAAAGTTTGATGATATTATTTTGTATCTAGGGCTCTGTAAAGTGAAGCACAGAGCACAAATGTCACACAGACAGGAGGTTTCATGTATATTTACATTTGTCAAACATTTTTCACTTAGAAGAAATATAATTTTAATCAAATCTTCATTATTAAATGTTTCAGTAGTTAAAAAAAAATCCTGCCCATTATCCCTCATTTATATCTGTCTATCTTAGAACTCTCATGACATTGGCAGTTGTGACATTTAACAAACTAGATTACAAAGAGCATGATCCCAGAGATACAGAAATGGAGTTAACTTTTTCCCAGTGTCAAGACCTTACAAAGAATGTATTGAACAGTTCTCTTCAGTTACTATTGTGCTCAGTGAGACAGGGCCCAGGGATGAGGGTTTGAGTAACATCAACAATATTACTGATTTAATATGTTAGAAAAGTTTGATTTGCTTTATAGAAACTCTCTACCAATTCTCACATTAAAGTTAACAAGTCACTGGAATGATAACACTCAAATCATAGTACCTAAAAAATTAAATGATATTAAATTTTTTTAATTCAAAGTTTTTGGAAAGTTTAAACAGTATTAGAATACATGTTTGGAGATTTGTTTATTTGTTAACATGACAATCATTATATGACACTCTAATTAAGGTTAATATTTTGGAAAAAGAATCCTTTTGTCAATTGATCATCTGTGGCTTGAGTTTGACTGAAAGATTTCACTTGAAAAGGCTATGAAAACTTCAGCCACTGATCCAGAAGTTCTCAATAGTTCAGATATGCAAGGTCATTCATAATTGTCTCCATCTTTCTTTCCTCTCTCCAGAGTATAATTACTTCAAGAAACAAAATCCTGGTTTATTTTACTGAAATCCAGAAACTCGCCGCTTATATAGTAATAGCCACTTCCCTTATTCCTGATTTAAACATCCATAACTGTCACCACTCCCAGGTATATTCTACAGGACAATGCTTAACCTTTAGTGGGTCTAATTTTCAAAATCAGATCACCAGTCTTTAGTACCTATAATGAATGGATCATATGAAAACAGTTATTAATATTTGGTTGGGAAGAAGAAAGATAGAATAGTGTAGTAGAAAAATAAGATCCATTTTGGAAATTAGAATCTCAGCTGCATCCTTCACTAGCTATGAAAAAGTAAGAAAGCTATTCAATGTTTCTTGTGCTTTATGTCAACGTGAGGAAATGATATCTACCTCACAGAGTTGTTGAGTGGGTTAAAATATATAACATGAGTAACTTGACTATGGGCACATGAGTGATAGAACCTCAACAAATTAATTTTCTTGGTTAAAAAGATGAGAGTCAAAAGATATTTCAAAAGTATAACATCACCTCAGGACAGGAAAAAAAGCTTATAAATTACCTAACCAGAACCCTTTACATGTTTAAAAGATTTAGCAAGCAGGAGACCCTCACCAGAGTAGTTTCAGAAGAGTAGTTAAGACAAGAACAACTGTGTAGAGGAATAATGATAGGTAAAAAAATGAAGAAAATAGATATGGACAATATCTTTTTTAAATGTGGCTGTGAAGCAAAGACAGAGAAATATGGGATTGGGCATAGATTTTGGAATGTGTGTGTCTATTGAGTGTCTTTGGTATGGGAGAGTTTGAGCAACTGCATGGTTGAAGCTCATGGTCAGATATAAATAGGATCATATAACACCAAAAACAGACATTTTTGAGAGTGAAAGTGATTGCTACTAATCATTATGTTGGGACAATAAGAGTAAACCAGGCCAACCAGAGAGTCTGGTGACTCTTAGGATAAAAGGAGATGTTGAAAATATACAAAGGAAAAGAACTGGTGAAGCAAGATCCCTAAAGAAGAAGGAGAAAGTGGGATCTGAGTAGATACGTAGTTGGTAGGAGTAAGAGATAAATAAAAATTTTAACTCTTTCCCATGTGCCAGACACAGATCAAAAGCCAGCTACACCCCCTTTTTTTTAGAAAACTAACAGTTTAGTGCACTGATTATCATAAGATGGTTGGGGAGGGGTGCAGGGGGAGGTGGCGGGCCATGGGTGGAAAAAGGGCATAAGATTGTCCACCAGGAGAACATGTGATATTCATTTTTGAGAAAATGTTCAAGAATTTATTTAGGCAAGTTGTAGTTTGAAAAGCATAGTCAATATAATTAATTCAGTGCACTTTCTTCCTTTTTTTATTGGCCACATATTATTCATTTTGAAATTTTAATATACATATATACATTAGAACCCATAGATTATACAACCTCTCCAATGACTCAAGTATAAAGGGGCTCAGCAAATGTCTGTAGAATTGCAATATGACCTCCTTTCTACCTTGGTATGGTTGTATTAGCAAACAGGAAACGCCAGCTTTAAAACACATACCCATTGTTGAATCCCCTCACAATGACCCATGTGGATCATTTTTTTGTAGGTGATTTAGTGCCCCTGAGCCACAGATTTCTTACCAAATTATTTGTCAGGTTGTTTATAAAATCACTAAAAATATTATATGTATATACATAAGTTTATATTCTATAGAATGCTTTTACTTATTCTATAAACATCGTGATAAGTAATTTGATGAGAAGTCTGAAATCAGAAATTATACATATAATATAGCTTATATATAAACATACAGATAAATAAAATATAGAGAGAAAGAATATAGAATATAAACATATAGATTTAAATATTTTTACTAATTTTGCAAACAACCTGACAAGTAATTTGATGAGAAATCTGCAGTCACTGCTGATATTTGCTGAGTCCCTTTATACCTGAGCCTTTAGGGAAATGTACAGTCTATTTCCTTTAGGGAAATGTACAGTCTACTCAAGAAATAAAGTTCATTGGATAAAAAAAAAGAAATTATAAACCAGTAAATTAAAAGTAAACCATGAAATGGTAAATAGAGTAGAGTGATACTACTGAATACAAAAGAAGAGTTTAAATCTGGTTTAACTGGCTTGATCTGATCAGAAAATGTATCACAGACGAGTAGGCAGCTAAGCAAAGTCTCGAGAGTGGGGCAATTAATTTTTCAGGGAGATAGAATGGATCCACATGTGGTTTGGTGGAGGGTGGTTAAGAAAGGCTTGGAGAACACTCATGCAAGGTGCAAGGAGAAGGTGAGTGCTAGAATACAAGGAGAAGATCACAGACGATATATAATTGGAAGGAAAGAGTAAATACACTCTTAATAGTTGTTATCTTAATTCACTACCAAATTAATTAATTGGATTTTTTTTTTCAAGAAAATAGGGAGACAGTGAAGATTTTTTTTTCCCAGTTTTCAAGGCTGTCCTTCCAGAGCTGGGATTATTAAGGACCAGTTTCTCCAAATATCTTCAACTTTGTTTAAATGACCTTACAAAATAATATTGATTCTCTACTCATGGCACCCCCTATAAGTACAATCATTTATTTCTGAGCTATAAGAAACACTTTCTGGCAGTGCAACATGACACTTAGATTTTGCAGGAGGATTAGCTGGGTCTATTGTGTGCTTCCTCCAAAGTGGTACTGAGAGTATTTCTAATCCTACTATGTTATCTGGACCCAAATATTTTTCTTCTCCACTCTCTACTGAAATGAGATGAAATGTGCCAATAGAGGTATAAAGATAACACCTACCTGACAGAAGCGGAGTACAGGTGCAAAGTTTCAATCTTGTCTTACATTCACAAGAAGAAGCTAAGGCTTTGTCTTTTGTATACTGCTTTACTTCCCTTATCCATGTGTCCTCCCCCTCCACAGCTTAGTACACTAATTTCTCAACAAGATCTAGGAATAAGGAGCTTCCTCATTAAAAATCACTTGAAAGCTCTTTCTCCCAAGCTGACCACAACCAACCAGAGGGAAATCAACTGAACAACTTGATAAATGTCCAGCTTCTAGAAGTAAAGTTCATATGATTAATTCTTTCTGGAAGAATATTTCACCATCCTAGAGAAAAACAAATTCTTAAAAACAGCAAATGCCAATGAATGGCTACTAAAGGTAGATGATAACCAGATTCACTCATCAAGAAGCTCATACAATGATGGAACATGATTTAAGAAAAAATAAATGGTTCTACAGGGAAAACATAATATATTGGGTCCAATCTGGTATGCCCAGGACATGTAGAGTCATCATCAACCAAGACAGGAAGAACTACTGTCTCTAGGATCCAGCTTGACCTGCGAAATAACCATTTGAGGAATTCAGAAACAAATGCTCAGTAAAGGGTCATCACCTCTTTATCCCCTTCTTCCCACAGTGAAACATGAAGTCATTAGAAATTCACCAGTGAACTCTGGATTTTTTGTCCCATAGCTGTTGGATCTACCTTTCTGTATTATGGAAGTACACAGACATTTAGAGAGCCTATGAATTACAAGACAGACAGACAGACAGACAGACAGATAAGGGAAAGATTATCTAAGAGCAACAGTAGGTCAAGATCTCAAGAGTAAACCCAGAAATTAATTAATGGCAAGACTAATGTCTTTCAGTAAAAAAACATACAACTGTTTACCAAATATGACCACAGTCCTTCCACCAAAGGCCCTGAGTGCTGCCTCTGCAGCCATTCTTTCAGACAATGTATGCTTGTTCCGTAGCCTCCCAGTTGTGACAGGCATGATAAAAATGGAGATTGTTTCTGCACTGACAGCAGCATGGTTATTCGCCAAATAATCAGAATATGTTGGCATTTTTATAAATAAGGCGCTTGGTTTTGATAGTAATCTGTGCAGGGAGGACTTGGAGGTTGGACAAAAAAATGTCTTCTTTCCCATGCATAGGAAAAAGGTCTTCTTGGCTATGTCTCAGCACACTGAAATTTCTTTTGACCAAAAGGCAGCCAGGAGCACAGCTATGACATCAGCCCAACTAAAGCCCTGCTCTCTCCAAAAGGACACAGGGAAGTATTTATTTCCTCCATGGCTTGCAGGAATGTGTTCCTGGGGCTTCCTGAGTTATACAAGGAGGATTTTATTTCACTGGAGTAGAGGCCTGGGGATGGAGAGGGAAGGGGTGTGGAAACTAATGTTCACTGAACTCCCAGTGTTCTGTGCTTTCAGAAATTGTTTTGTTTCATCCTCACAATAACCCTTGGAGGTGGGTGTTATTGTTCCCAATTTATAGGTGATGGAACCATGCACACTCTGGTGTGGTAACTATGCTCCATTCATAGCAACTCGCCCCAGAAGGAGTCAGAGGTAGAGGGATAGTCAAAGTCTGAGAAAGGGAGATACACATTTCTCCTTTAAGAAAATCATTTTTGTGGCTAGAGAATTTCAAGCACAGGCTCTGCGGTATATATTTAATATCTGTTGTCAAAAAACATTTTACAGTTTTTGAAGTATTTCTATAGACAACATTTCTCAAAACTTCATTTAAGAAACCCACTGGGTAGAACGTAGACTTAATTATTATTTGACAAATGAGAAAACTGACCTTCTGAGAATTTAGGCAAAGTGCCAAAGCCACAGCTAATGAGTAGAAGAAAAGAGACTTAATGCAACTCTGATTCTTCTTCCATGGTGCAATGTCTTCCACCTCACTCTGATTCTCTGTTATTACTGAGCATGACAGAAACTCAGAACTAAACTTTCCTGCTCCTGGTGCAAACAGAAGGTAATGACAATGGGCTGGGGCTCACATCATTAATGTGGTTTGCCAGGAGGAACTTGTTCTGACAAGTAGAAGATTCAACGATAGGGACTTTTTACCGAGGGTATTTCCATAGCCTCTTCACCAACCTCCTCCCTTCACTGCCAACTCTCTCATACAGTAAAATCAAGCCACACTTGGTACAGATCGAAATTACCTTGCAGACTGTTGCTCCTACAGTTAATGATAGCACTTTGCACTACACATAGCTCATATATTCCAGGCAGCAGAGCACTAAATCCAGAACAATCGATACCGAGCACACAGTGTAACCTAGCATGGCTTTGAGAACCTCTATGTAAATGGTAAAAAGTCGTCACTGGGCTTCTGGGCAGGGGGCGAACAGAAGTACCCTAAAGTAACAGTGAGGCAGTAGGCCATTCACAAAACAGGAGCACAGCTAAGGGTCCAGTTTGTTTCACTTGCTTAAATAAACTTTGAACTTTTTCCAGCAACCACGGGAATCTGGGTGGGATGGTCGTTGGGCCAGTAGGTTACTGTTCTGCTAGCCAACTGCCAAGTGGATATTTATAAACTCTGCTCTCCACAGAGGATTCAGAAATACTGAATAAAGTCCATGATATAATGACTGAAAAATAAAATCTACCCCTCACCAGCACTTCTTATTGTGCATTTAATAATTCATTTCACCCCACTTTAAAGGATAAATTTAGTACTGTTGGATAGTTCAGGATAAATGTGTTTGATGGGCATGGAAAGCTCTGACACGTTCTACTTTATAGCACTCTAACACCAACAACTCTTGACTGTGAACTAAGACACTGTTGGAGAATATGGAAAATTGAGTTCAATACTAACTTGGTTTTTGATCCTTCAGGAACAGTGAACGCACTGTATTAACTAACACATACAACCTTCTGACACCTGAGTGGCCTATATTTCCTTTCTAGAACTTGGCTGACAAAGTCTGCTGCTCCTTTTAGCTTTTTGTTATTAAAGGAAGTAAAAGAATAACTTTGAATGTTATTTATGATTGGGTCTGGGGGTGATAGTTACCAGATGTGAGGTACTTCATGTAAACTGTTAAAAGATAAGATCCCTGAAGTTGTACTGATTTCTGCAAAGCAGAAATATAAACCAAAAGGTCAAAATAAATATTGGCTTCTCAAATGTGTAAGACTAAATTCAATTCAATAATCCTATGTGCCTGCCACCGGACTAGGCACTAGAGGCGAAAATATGAAGATGAGCTATAAGGGGCCTAGAGGTCAGTAACAGACTGGGCAACATGACACCATAAGGACCATGCCTACAGTGTGCAGAGACCACATTGTAGGAGGCCCGAGGAAGAGGAGAGAGTACTCTGCTTTGGAAAGAGCTTGAGGAGGATCATGTTGGAGTAACACTTGAACTATATTCTGAATGATGAATAAGATTTTGTTGAGGATCCATACAGGAGAGGAGAGAAAGAACTCTCTAAGAATAAAACAACAGAGGTGGAACATTAGAAGAGAAAAAATAGATGCTCTTGAGGATAAGGGGCAATATTCCATTCAGAGAAAAAATTACACTGCCCTAACCTTTACAGTACATTGTTTTGAAAAAGTATATTAATTTCAGATGTAAAAACATTTTCCTTGTGTACAAGTAAATAGTGTAATTGAAGTGACAGAGCAGACATGTAGAATTTATTATCTAAAAGAAAATCTAATCAATAGGTATTTCATTTCAAAAAGTTAATGAAATATTATGGTGAGAGTGGCCTTTTAAGCTTTGATTTTTAGATTCGGAGAAAGAGTTTAATTTTCAATGACAAGGTCACTACTAGTTGAATGGTCTCCTTTTCTTCCCACAGAAATGACAGTTCTTTCGTTCTTGAATTATTTATTAAAATCAGACTTCACTAATCGGAGTTTATTTAAACTTCCTTTTGGAGATCAGCAAATTAAAATCATATTACCTCTGTTATTTCTACCAGTTCAGAAGGGACATTAAAGTACTTATGTGAAATTAAACATTAATTTCATGTAAGTGTTATTGGTGTGTAACAAAATCCTTTCTTCTCAGTTCATGCTAATTAATATTCAATGCAATAAGGACACATGTATTTAATACTATTATCATCAAGGAAGGGCAAGGGGTTCAAGTCATTGTAAAGGACAATGTGGGCATATTTTATCTCCTGCTAATTAGCAAAATTAGATGAGCTTCTGGAAGATTATTTGAAAGCAAAGGTTTGCCAAGCCTTTTTCAATAAGCAGTTTTTATGCTCTCAATAGCCTAAGACTCAACTCTTAGATGACAAAAATAAATCTTTTGGTACATCCATCATGGTTAAAGCAAGCCACTTTCAAGGTCAACTATAGGGTCAGAAACAAAAAGCGTGCCAAATAGCCACATATGCAAAATCATAGACATCAGCTCATCTGAAACAAATGTTCTACCTCACAAAAGAAAACTTATTTGGTTGTTTACATTTATGGTATTGTGCTGATATAGCTTAATTTGGAGATGTAATGAAAATTGTGTATCTTTTTGCCATTTGGATGATATCTTCCACAGAAATTTTTTTTAAAGGCATAAAAACATTGACCCGAATTTTTGCCAAGATCTAGGTCAGGGAGTAAACTGCCTATATCTTGGATGATGTATATAACACAAAAGATATTACATATGCTATTTATCATTATCCAGGCAGCCCTTCTTTCAAAAAGATGTCTTTGCTAAATAAATGTGTCTTCATAACTGCCTTTGAGAAGTAGACATGTACTGATCCTATACACTCTACACCTTCTTTGAAGCCCTTGCATACCTCACTTCAAAAACATGTCCTATTTTAATTATATCATCCTGGTACATGAGAGATAAGGTGATTTCTCTACTTCCTGGATCAAAAAAAAGAGCAGGATTAGACAGAAACAGCACATCAACTATCATATTAGCTGTCTCTAGATTACAACATGTGAACATTTTATGTCCATGCCACAATCCTCCTTTCGATGTCTATGAGGAAGTTTCTGCACTTTGTTTGACCTGACTGAACTTTGTCACACTGCCTTCTCACCACCCCTGCTGAAGCAAGCCACTAAATCTTACCAACTATCTCTTTGTTGTCTCTTGTAGGTTCCCAGCCCCTCCTTCCAATCTTACCAAGCTAGTTAAGTTGCACTTTTCACCTTCTCTGTTGACATAAAATGAAGTAACTGCATTTATTTGATTATTGACTGCACATTTTGTCAACATCTCAAATTTTATAAGTCAACCTAGATTGTGTTTCAAGGCAAAGTCCTAAAATTTCATAGCTCATCTCTATTTGCTTGCTCAGAGCAAAGTAACGAAATGAAAAACTCAGAACTGTGGAGAAAGTTTGTTTAGTCTTGTCATCATATAACTGAACTAAATTATTCAGCACCATATAAGTGTTTTAAAACATTCTATTATAGAAAAGGAAGTTATTAGTCTGTTAAAATATACTTAAATTTGATAGGCATTTAACCAATGTCTGTGAAGGCTGAGTGTGTTGGAATGAAAATTATTAGAGTGCTGAATGCAACATGAATTCAATGTAGTAGAAAAAGCAGATGTGGCAGCTGTAGAGAGGTACTCACTTGCTAAATGAAAATGCTAGGAGTAAAGGGCTTTGCTCCCAAGAAACAGGGTAAGTCTCCTGTTCTCCATCCACAAGGTAAAGGACTGTTGTACTTCCTGCCTGGAACCATGATCACTCCAGTTTTTAAAATATTTCATGGAATACATTATTTAATCCTGTTAGTAAAATATTGGATTTAAGGTCATTAACATATAAATGTGTGACTTTAGAACAAGGCCTCTTAGTATTTTAAATACTGAACTAAAGCTAATGATAGGTTTATAAAAAAAAATCCTCTTCTGGTGACTCTAACCATTCCCAGCTAAGAAAATGTTATTTGACACCGATATGAAAACACCGTTGAGTATATCCATGGATTCTCCTTAAAAACAAAAACAAAAATAAAAACAAAAATCAGAAACTTAACTTTTTTTAGGTTTAAGAAACACAAACATTTTTTAAAGTTGGAGATTCATCTTATTAGAAGAGATTTTGTGGGGCAAAAAATATAAGACAATGGTACCTTCTAATAATAACAAAAATATTTGAAGTCAGTCAACCAGCCCGGAAATTACGCCATACATTACATTCAGTTGCTGAGTTAGAATAAGATTAGAATTTCCCTATAAAGCTTCTATTCCGTAAGCTGTTTTGGTCTGTTATATGAAGCAAACAGGTCCAGACTCGATAAGAAGGTGAATCACATGAAATAAAACGTATACATACAAGTTAAACCCTAAGTAGTGAACAAAACATACGCCTACACAAATAGCATCTGTGGCCTAGAGCAGAGGCCAAAACACAGATGTCCTCAGGGCCTGGACAGGTTAGGGAGTCTGATGCTGGCTTCAGGGGAATATGGTGTGGGAAGAGGTTCTGATTTCTGTTTGGCCACAATGTGTACCCAGTGTGACAGCATCTTTAATGTTTTAAATCTAGACAGAATCTAGATTTTTTTAATATGCGATGTCCCAATTATTAAACGCTGGTCATGAACTCAATACTATTGATCCAAACAAAACATCTCTATGGCTTTTTGTTTGCCACCTTTGATAGAAGTTTCAGTGGGGCATTATATGGATACTTATCTAGATACAAATTGTGAATGCTGCCCTTCAGAAAATAACTATGAGAAGTAACTACCTAATGAAAGAAAAATTGCTTACATTGATAAATTCAGAGTCGCCTTAGACCAAGGCCTCTATCCCTGCCCTCCTCTCAAAATATCAATGAGCACCAACAGGATGCCAGGTGCTAAATTCTTTGTTGAAATCTGAAGACAGAGTGACAAAGAAGAAAGACTCAAGCCTGATCTTCAAATGATTTACAGTCAAATGGATGGACTTGCTTATAATCTCAGCATTCACTGAGTGATTTCCTGTCTTAGAAAACTTCAGGATACAAAGGAAATCCCTCCATTTCTTACTTTCCTCCATGCCTACTTATACTTTATATTCATTACAGTTTCATAACCAGGAAGGTAGGAAAATTGTCTGTCACACTGTTCTATCCATCTTCTTAGGACAAGCTCTGGTAGAGATATGAACTTAACATAATATGAGGAAATGCATAATTCTACTGGTGAACTCATTTTAATCTTCAATGTCTTGTCACCTAGACTGCTAGCTAACTACTATTTTCCTTCTTTCCCCTCTTGCCTTAAGGAGAGCAGCAGTGAACCTAACTAAAAAATGATGTTTTTGAGATTCAGATAGCCATGTGAAATAAAATTTGGTTAATGAAATGTGAGGGAAAAAAGGTTACACAGGGCTTCTAAAATAAGTTGTGTTAGCCTTTTGCCTTTTCTACTTCTTTTTCCTATCTGTAACCCAGATGTGATAGCTGGAGCTCTAGTGGCCATATTGTGACTCTAAGGAAATTCTGACAATGAAAGTCACCAACCAAGGATGATGAGGCAAAAAGATTGAAAGAATTTAGGTCATTGATGGCATTATGGATTCACTGAACCAGCCTAGGGCCACTTATCTCTACAGGGTAGCCATAAAGACTCTGAATATAGGTAAAAGTGACTAATAAATGTTTTTTTTAATGTTATGTTGCATTACGTGGTATGTTCTGTTTTATCGTTATCATCGTATGTTCAATTAGCAATGTAGAGCTTAATGCACTCTACAAAATTGCAATGAACAAGGTTTTAACATAGCATGCTCATTAGTCTCTACACATGAATCTATGATGATGTGCCTCAGATGACTTCTATCTCCATTTTACTTTTAAAATACTGTTCCTTTAAGATTTTCCAGAAGTACTCATGGGTGTTAAGAAATATAATAATATTTATGTTTCAACAGTTTCTATCCACCCCATAAACTTCATACTATTTTTAAGGGAGAGGGAAAAAAAACTGCCTAATGTGTTCCAAATGCAGTTCCAAATTTATACAGTGTCAATTAATCCAATGTAATCCAATATATCCAGATATCTCAATATACCTGGAATATTTTTACCTTCAAAACGTTGTGGAGAGCATGGACAAGCACCTACTTGGCTATGGGCAAAAGTGAATCATTAATGCCTTCTTTTCTAGAGCACTGACAGAACACCTTAATTCTCAAAAGCTCTTGGAATTCCACTGAATTAATATATCTAGCTTTACTCTCCAGTTTATATTTAGCCTCACAGCTAGTTCTTGCCCATAGTGAAGTTGGAATCTGTAGCCTAACATTGTCTAATTTTTTTTTGCAAATAAGTGGGTGACTAAGAGGAGTTCTACAGCAATATTTTAAAGAGAAATTGAATTGAATTTTTTGAATAAGAATTCTGTAAAATTCTGGATACAGAAGAAACTGTTAAAGTGTACTCACTCATTCCATAAGCATTTTTTATACTATCTTCTATATACCAAATAAAGCTGAGTAAGAAAATGTGTCTACCCACGAGAATCAGGGAGGTAGATGAGTAAGCAAAACATTACTATATAGCATAAGTATGAATACAGAAAGTATTCACAGAGGCTTGTGTGTGCCAGAAAAAGGAATATCTAAATCTATTTCAGGAATCAAAAAGACCTTTTAAAGAGGAGATGGGTAGATGAAATTTTTAAGGGTTATTAGAAATCACTGAACAAAGGAGGGTGGAAGGCTTTGCAAGTAGAAGAGAAAGAACTTGCTTGGAGCTCACTTAACTATTACTTGAGAGGAACATAATAACACCTAATATAAGCCTATGACTAAGTTAGAAAAAAAAGTGAGCACTTCCACAGTAGAAATACTAGAAAATACATATCATTAAATATTTTTGTACTTCTATATCTAAAAGACTAGAGAAAGATAAATAACAATATTAACTGATAATAATTGATACCTATGACTCTTCAATATCTGATTCCATAAAAATTCTGAAATAGTTGAATATAAATTAAGTTTCTTTCTTATTTTTATAATATCCCAGGACAATAAATATCTCTCTTCCTAATTTTGATTTTTATCATAATAATGCTTGAATATAATCTATAGAAATTTTATATTATCAAAATATGTGACATTTTTATTTAATTATTATCTACCATTGTAAATAACACCTTATTAAACTTAGATAATAAAGTTTTCATTTCATCCTTTACTTATATGTATACAATGTAAATTCATATTAACATATAGATTTATGTCTATATATATAAATAATATAGCCTATCACAAATGTTACTACTTCTACCTTTACTAGTGTTTTTAATGATAATTATTACCCCATCATTTTTATCATTTTTCATATTATTATGTTTCAATTATTAACAAACATTCTAAATATATGTTACACTTAATGCTTCTACCACCAAGATAAAGACATTAGTTCCATTTTGCAAATGAGAAAAATGAGTCTTACGAAGGTTAAGCAAGTTGTTATTGGCAACACAGTTAATTTATTTTTTTTTTAAGGCCATCTAAATATACTTGTGACTTCAGACTCCTAAATTTACCACTTACTATGTGGCTTTAGACCTCTCTGAACATAGGTTTCCTCATCTAAAAATTGGCAACAGCCATCATACTTACCTAATAGAGTGGCTTCAAATATGGAATCTAATACTGTATGTAAAAATACTTGTAAAATACACACAGCAGCAAAAATATTAACTATCATCCTCATGAAAAGGTGATAAAAGGATTTATGTAATAAAAACTTGAAGACAGAATTTATCTACAAAAATAACTTATAGTAAATGATAATAGAAGGCAGAAATAGTTCAGTGCAAGTGTTTCTTATAGTTTTACAAGTGTCATAATATACTGGAAGATGATAGAGACCTTAAAAACATCATTTACCTTAAGTCCCACTTTAGATTGATCTCAAAATACAGAGGATGGATCACATAAATTGACCCACTATAAAAATTCAAAGGGCATGCCAGATTTATCTTTTTTTATTTTAATCTTTTAAAAGCATGTTTAGATTATATTCATTTGATTTTAGTAAATCTTTTCTCTAAAATAAATTGCCTATACATGCACACACTAACACATGTGGAATTCTTTTTCTGTAATCCTCAAGGAGGCTTTTGATTCTTCTTCTGATTC
This sequence comes from Macroglossus sobrinus, assembly GCA_004027375.1. Taxonomy (NCBI): domain Eukaryota; kingdom Metazoa; phylum Chordata; class Mammalia; order Chiroptera; family Pteropodidae; genus Macroglossus; species Macroglossus sobrinus. The sequence goes on from PVKZ01002349.1 coordinate 26,753, forward strand.
ACCAAAAAAGAGTCAGTGAGGAAGTGCAATGCGTACTGGGATTTGGATGGCTCCACAATCACTGCGTACATTTACATAGAAACCAGATGGCTGCAGAAAATGTTTCTTTTTATTAGAAAAATGGATTATTGAGGTGCTTCTACAGACTCTTATCCTCTAATGGATAAAAAGTGCAAATCAAAGGTGAACTAAAGGGAAATGGCATCCAAAATGATCAGCTCACTGCAGCTTAGCCACACATCCCCCTGGGAAAACTTAGAAAGTAACATTTTACTGGGACTTCGGACATTGTGATGAAGGGCCCAGGGCTTCTGTTATTAGGGGAAAGGGAAGGAAAAAGGAAAAAGAAAAGCTTGGTCAAGAAAGTCTCCTACCGTTGCCTTTTGAAATCTTGGGTTTTTTTCCTCCCTGAAAAAACTAACCACAAGTTTCTAAGATGGGATGTTTAAGGGGCTTCACTTTTTAATCTCACAATATTAATTCCCTAAAGCTTTGAACTGACAGGCAGGCCAATGTAAATGAGCCAGAACAAGAGTCAGAGCCAGAATTTTTGTTGTACCATGACAAAAAAATGTGTTATTAGTGCTCAGTGATTAATGAGCATGCAAGAGAAAGGGATATAACAAGTATAAGATTGGTATGCACATGGCTTCCAAAATATCAGGGCAAAATACAGTCAACTTTACTACATTATCATCAATATACAGATACACATTTCATATAGAGTGTCTATACCACATAGGACATTTCATGTGAGTTTTCATTCGCATTTAGCATTTCAAAAAATGCTAAGAAATTTCTAATAGACACTCATACATTTGTGAAATGACATACATAGTAAACCTTTTTTATTAATTAATGTATTTGTTGGTTACCTATACTGCATTTAAATCTTGTCTTAAATAATTTAGATGCAGCACCTAGAAGTGAGTTCATTTCACTGGCTAAGCAAATTAACAAAATCTGTGGTAGTCCATGCATGCAATCGCAGAGGATAAATTTAGTAAGAAATGCCATTAAAATTCAAACAATTAGGGAAGGAAAAAAAATCTTGGCATTAAGGAAAAAAACACTTTTGTAACAAAATAAAAAGCATCTGGAAAAATATGATGTTCTAACAAAAGCATAGCATTCCATTTTATAAAATTTAACAACATTCTCTTTCCTTATGCTTGACCACTGAAAATATTCAGAAGCACATAAGGGCCTGCTCACAAATTATACATGTTTATGAAGCACAAATCAAATGTTATTTGTTCATCAGACTTGGATGAAAGATTTAAAAAAAAAGTCCTAGAGAAAGTTAGGCAGCATTGGGAGGGAATGAGGGATAAGAGACACAAAGAGGCAATCCATCAACCACATCAACTGCTTAGTGTCAAAGCTGCAAACAGCTGGAATATGCCAAACCAATGAGAAAGGCAGCCCTAATATTTGAGAAATTAAATAAATTATAGGATAAATAAGAGGACGACAATATAGTAATTGCCCACAACAGATATTAGAGAGAAGGAGAAATATTCGCTGGATCAGTTGCTTGACTAAAACCCCTCCAACTTGATCTTCATTATAAAGACTGGAACCCCAAAATAAATAGACCCATCCCCACCCCACTATCCCAAACAATAAAAAGTAATTAACTGAACAAAAGTGTAAGGAATGTTATTTTCTCATACTAAAGATAGATATAAAATTTTAATTTTTTTATCTTATTTGATATTATGATAATATGACGTTTTAGAAATAATTGTGGCAGGTAAAGAAAAACCAAAGTTAAAGAAACAAATAAGCAAAACCATTTTTACTGGTAATGTTTGGGAAAAGAAAGTTCTACATAACAATTATGGTTCCCCCATTTTTCTCTCTACCACTTTTCTAGTCTTCTTTTCTCTTCCCTCCCTCCATCCCTCTTTCCTTCTTTCCTTGCATTTTCTTGTTTTACTTTGTTTTAAACCTTAAAAGGAAACTCAGTCAGTAGCAATTTCATTTACTCTATTTGAGGCATCTCTGTGGATCTCACTTCTGAGTGTTTATCTTTTTTAAATAACATTTTCTTTAAAAGTAAATAAATAAATAAACCTTTCCAGCAAGAAATGTTCTAGCATATTTTTTCTTTTTTTTTTTTCAGCCTTCTCACAGGGTTAAATCTATAAAGAATTAATATGTGGTTCTATTTAATCTTAATTTATCCCACCAATTTGAAAAATGATTTTTAGTTACTATTTTGGATTTTACTCTTTGAAACACCAATATCATTGCTCTGAAATAAATTCTGCTGCTCAAAGGAAAATTATAAATAAAAAGACAGTACAATTAAGTCTATCTTTGTGAATGAAATAATAGGGTGAAAATTACAGATACACAAAATAAGGTAAAACAACTAATGGTATTAGGTCATTTTATCCATACTTGGTTCTCAAAGCTGAAGTCAACTAAGTTTAAAAAAAAAAAAACTGATGCCTGGACCCTACTATGCAAAGATTCTGATTTGATTGAACAGGGTGAGGCTTGGGTATCAGAAGTTCTTTAAACTTCCCAGATGATTCTAATGTGCAGTCAGGAATCAAAGATGAAGAACATAGATTGATGAGAAAGATTATTCATTGCAAAAAAAAAAAAAGGGTTTAGGCCAGGGAGGGCATTGATCCTGTACAAGTACACTGGGTAGACGATCAAACATTTCCAACTCACTTATAATTTTCAAAAAACCACTTATTCAATTATGAGAAATGGCAAGAAAATAAAAAATTGCAAGTATCCTCTGGGAGACAATGACTCTCTGAAGGTGGAGTCTAAGGACAAAATGAACCATCTAAGGAGGAATATTCAGCTCTTCAGCTAAGGCAGGCAAAGCCATCCTTAGGATCTATCTTTGGAATTTAATTACATAACTAATCAAATCTATTTAGACTTCTCTTCCCCAATTCGTACTCCCTCAGTAGAGGTAACGGAGAGCCCTATAAGGGCTCCGGTTCTGCTGGCCTATACAAGTGAGAAAGGAATATCCCTCACTGGTTTATACAAAACATATTTTTTTTCAGAGGTCTGTCTTTCCTTATGCCACTGAATTCTGCCTACTTCTGGATTGAACAAGGAGGCCAAAATTGGCCATAAGATGGAACTACTCATACATATCAGACAAGCTATAATAGAAAAAAAGAGAGAAAACAGGCTCCAAAGAAACTGAGCTAGTAAGTAGCTCAGAACTATTTGCTAGGAGTACAGTATTTGAGTCAATGTAGACTAAGTTCACTTTGAGCCAGGAAAGATGGCATTTTCCTGTAATTCCTGTGCTAATTTTCCTTGTGATAATCTTCTTCAGTCTTTTTCTGAAACAGAATACAGCATTGTCCCCTCTCGTCTGGCCCTCACTGTCCCTTCAGCATGCCAAAAACTGAGGTGAGCTCAGCCACTGAGGTGGGCTTGAAGTCTGAAGAACGAATTTCATAAAATGGGGAAAGATTGTTCCAGCAAAAGCAGAAGATAGTGGAACATTCTATAATCTTCAATGTAAGTGTTTAAATGTATAAATGCATGCATTAAAAGAAGATAATTTCAGAACCCCATAGTTGATATAACTGAAAATTTTTTAAGTATCTTAATTTTTGTTCTATCTGGGGATATGTTTTCATTATTTATGTTTATTTATTTTAACCCAAAGTAATATAAAATGATTTGAAGAAGAAAAGTTCAATAGCTAGTTCTACTGATACTTCAGCTGGTATTTGATCTATTATTAAAATATTATATATTATTTACATACATCTAATAAATTTCTTTTTTAAAAATAAATCCATTTTTATTAAACTATGACTTCAATTCATTTTATACCAAGAAAAATTTAATTCTGGTGTCCTTATCTGTTATTTATTACTTAATAATTCTTAGAGAAATAAGCACTGGCAGAATTTATGTAAAATAAGTTTTAAAGAATTTACTATTATTTTAGTGTTTGATTTTCTTAAGTTTCAAAATGGCTGTTCTGAATTCATCTTTAGTGTTACCATTTTTAATGATCATTTTCTATAAAATAGTAATTGTAAACTACCTGACCTTTTTACCCTTTTCACAGAGATGTTAAAATTCCAGTGAAATCACATACTGTTCTATGTAAGTCACAGGAAGCCATCTTTTCAAAAAATATGACAGAGAGTCTTGTAATAACATTTCCTGAGTGCAATCTAGGGAGCTTTCAGGGGGACCATATGAAGTCATAGAAGCAGAGCCTCCTATAAAAAGTGAAAAATATTAATAAATACAACAGTTCTCTCTCATCAAATAAAAGCTCACCAGAAAGGAGTACCTCATAACCGAGACAGAAAATATTTAATATCTTAAAGCAATTCACTGAAAACATTAAAAGTTATGCTATTTTTATACTGAGGGTAAGGTTAGGTCTGAAGAAACAATATAAGTCACTTATCAGTGTTTAAAATAAAAAAACATTTAATACACATCAATTGCTGACCTTTTATCTTAAGCTTTAAAACATTCTCCATCAAAACACTGTATTTCTTCTTTAAAAGTTTTGTGATAGTTTTCTAGCCATTTCCATTTATTGCTACACAGAAGAGAATGTCTGGGCAGGTGATTTACTTAAATAGATGGCTGCTAAATGAGAATGAACTTTGACTCATTTAAATTAACTTCAATATTTATTGTTACAAGCTTGACAATGCTCTTGAAAATGATTAAGCATGACCTCTAGAATAAATGAATTTAATTAAAAAAAACTGAAAAGTAATACATTCTATTTAAGAGATACCACTGTTATTTTGAAATCAAGAGCCCATAAAAGGTAACAACAACAGAGTAAAATTTGATTTAAGAAAATCACAATAACTTTAGATAATTTTACCTAGAGAAATTCAGTGCAAGATGCCTTGAAAATGACTAAAATGACTATCCCAAAGAGAACAAAGTTGAGTCTCATTTGCAAATTTTAATGAAATAAAAAATGATTCTTTCTTCACATATAATTGCTTCAATGGACAAGATTTATCATCTACTTGTGCAGAATTATTGTTTAATATAGAAATTGTTTGAGTATGCCTATAAATTAAATTATAAGCCTAACAGTAACATAGAGGGAGATACAAAATGTCATCACCATTAACATTTAATCTCTGTATATAGTATATAATTTTTTTTAAGCAAGAAGGAAATTCAGAAAGGAAAATAACTTTGATTTCCTTGCTATTGAGGGACATTTCTCCACTAATGGCTGTCTGTGACTCACAGGAGAATGAGACCTCTCTGATGTATGGTTCAAAAGCATAAGCTTAAAGGAGATTTTAATTTATTAATTGATTCCACATGCACACATCTTTTTGCTAGTTTCAAGAACACACTTACTGATATTAATATTAACCTTCATCTTTTTACTCAAAATGTCACTATCATAAGAAAAAAATGGCTCAAATACAAACCCCCATGGGTATCATCTTGCTGAGAGTGATTTCCTGTTACTGTATCTGTCTATGCCTTATCTTCTGGAACATGGCCTCTGTACTCTGGAGCCCTAGTCAAACACTGTGTATCCAGGGGGTGCCCAAGATGTACTCCTGGAACTGAATCCTTATAAGAGAGCAGTGTTAAAACAGGATGGTGGCCCTTGCTTGACCTCCAGCTTTCTACATGATTAGATACGAAAGATGTAGCTCTGTGTGCAAGTATAGTTTTCACATGGTGACTAATGTTTAAAATAATCTATACTCAGCCATTGTAGGAAAGTATAGATGATATCAACAACCAACCCTGCATGACAGCCTACCTGTCCTTTGTGACAATTTCAATACTGTTTACCAAAGGAAAACAGGTTTTCAAAAATCATACCCTTTGTTTAAAATTCAGGAGAATTCACAGATGCTACATATTCACAAAATGCATAGGTTTAGAATGTATCATTTATTTGGTAGTGATATCATCAGAAGGTATTTGTACTTATCTACAATGAAGAATCCAAAGATCTTCAATGTGCCTCATATACTCTTCAGGATCCAGGTCTCTTAAACAAGCTGTTCTGACATCCAGAAACCTTGCCTCTCCCATCTCCTACTACTCCTCCCTTCAACTTCTACTCATTCTTCAGGCACCAGATGAAATTTCATTTCCTCCAAGAAGATCCCCCAGATGCCTGATAAATGAAGATAGGCCTCATACACAGTGCAACGATCATTGCCTATATCTTAACTGCCTGTTTGTTTGCAGGTCTCCTCACCCTAAACTGTCAACTCTGGAGAGATGGGCTGTGTCTTGGTCTGGACTGTGCCCCAAGTTCATGGGCTGGTAGGTAGGCACCTCATAGGTAACTACTACTGAATTGAAATGTAAATTGGACTAACACTAGAGTAATTTATGCCAAAAAAATATTTTAAAGATAACACTTTTTTCTGAATTATTATGGCTATCTATTATTATGGGAAGTGTATGTTTAGGGGTGTGTGTGTGTGTGTGTGAGAGAGAGAGACAGAGAGAGAGAGACAGAGAGAGAGAGAGAGAGAGAGAGAGAGAGAGACAGAGAGAGACAGAGAGAGAGACAGAGAGAGAGATAGAGAAAAGGAAAGGAAGAGAGGGTGTGAAATGAATCTCAGTCCTTAGCAGGACCAATGTTTTGCCACCCCAAAACATGCCTTTTGGGATACTGACTTTAAACTCCTTATAAAAAAAAAAAAAAGACTCACAAAGAATCTTTGATCCTCCCCTGACCCCTTACCTGCCTAAAGGACTTCAGATAAAAAACTTGCTAAAGGACAGGAACATCACCTTAGTATCATAATGTAAACTTAATGTAGCAAACAGGGAGAAATCTAGCAAAGCCTGTTTGTTGAACTTCCCTCTGTGTCTCATTGTTACCTGGTGGCCCAGCAAGAATTTGTTTACCATGTGTTTTCTCTTTCTCATTTACCTGTAAATTATCTGCTTTCCCTTTGAAATCCCAGACCTATGATTCCTCCTTTCTCTAAAATATCATTTACACCTTGAATGCCCAATGCATATTCTTATGACACCCTCTCATGTACATCCATAATAAATCTTGGCCTTTTACTCCTGTTAATCTGTCTCGTGTTAATTTGATTATTAGCCCAGCAAGAAGAATTTAGAAGGTGGGAGGAAAGTTACTTTTTGTGTCCTACAGTCTTCTTTTCTGGGCTGTGTTCCTGTAACAGAGTAATACACACCTGGTCTCTCCAACTCCGTCTTGTTCGAGACTGCTTTGTTCCCATAGCTTTCAGGCTAATAGCTTCTGCTTAGTTTTGCATGTAGACATGCTAATAATTAGTAGCAGAATTCTATTTGCAGCTTGAGGAGATAAGGGAAGTATGTATTGTTTATCAAAGATTTTCAAGAATCTTGTGATGGGACTCACATCAACTAGCATAATCTTCTTCAGAACCCTCCTGGTGACCAGATGTCTGTGGTGGTGAATCACCTTTTGTTCATCCCAACTCTCCTTCCCTTAACAAAAATAAATAAAGAAAGAAAATAAAGAAAAAGGAAAGAAAGAAAGGAAGGAAGGAAGGAAGGAAGGAAGGAAGGAAGGAAGGAAGGAAGGAAGGAAGGAAGGAAGGAAGGAAGGAAGGAAGGAAGGAAGGAAGGAAGGAAGGAAGGAAGGAAGGAAGGAAGGAAGGACGGAAGGAAACTGAACTCTGTACTTTCTTAACATAGATTTGAGAAAACACTAGGTCTCCCATCTTCTCAATTGGCACCTTCTAGATCAATAAACCTTTCTTTACTTCAAACTCTGACATTTTGAGTTTTGGCCTTTTGAAGAGAAGGACACATGGACTTTGGACCAGTAACTTTCCCCCACATGGTATTTCATTCTGCCATTACATCAACCATCTTTGTACAATCCCTGCCTCCCTCACTAGATTGTAAATACATAGAAGGTTTTATCATTACCCAAAGTGCCTTAGCAGATCAGGATGAGGGCAATAGGAAAAAAAGGAATTGGGGATTGAGGGTGCTATATTTTCACATTCTCAGAGTAGACATTTGGAATCATATAGGAAGAAATCAGCATGGGAGCTCTGTTTCTATGGCAGTCACAACAATTTAGGCCATTTATTCAGTATGAGTTTCAGAAAATATTGTATAGAGTAGCTCCATAATAAATATTGTATAAATTAGGATAATTAGGTGAGATAAATGAGGTAATATAAATCATGAGCTTGATATAATAAATAAAACATCATAGGCAAATGCTCTTTTCTCACCCTAATTTATTTGTCTTGTAACCTACCACCTTGGTAGCATTATGTGAATTCAGTACTAAATTAGGGCTCCAGACCAAGATTTTTCAAAATGTGGTCACCGAGGAACTTTGAGCCATGCAAATTTTTGAGCCCACCCCAGACCTACTGAATCAGAAACTTTCGAGGTGAGACACAGCCATCTGTGTTTAAATAAGTTCTCCATATGATTCTACAGCTTAAGTTTGAGAACCCCTGCTCTACACCAAAGGGGAAGCACCTATTTAAAATAGAGACAAATAACCACCTTATCTAATTTCTTGATGCTAAAAGTATGATCCCTGGACAAGCATCATCACATGGCCTGGGAGCATATGAGAAATTCTGGCTTTCAAGCCCCATTCTAGACTTATTGAAACAGAAACTGCATTTTAAGAAGATCCCCAGGTGATTCATATGCAAATTAAGTACAAGAAGCACTGATCTAGTGAGCATTTTGAGTAGCAGAAGGTGAGCTTTGGGAGGGGGGAAAAAGGTAAAAATTACATTTAAAAAATTAAACTAAAATCTCCAAGCTCATATAGAGGAATCATGTAGAAAGTAATGAGTGTTTTATTACATACAATTTTTCTAATTAAATTTCACATTATCCATTGTAAGTGAGATTTTGGTATGGGGATAGGGGAACTGCCATGGCTTTTTAACTGTGCTTTCCAAAAAGAGAATAAAGCAAGAGTGAGAACCAGTGGGTCACGTTTTAAAGCTAAAGACATGTGAAATGAATCTACTGTGTATTTGTAGCTGGTACACATAAACACTGCAAGAGAATTTTTAAATTCTTCATCTTTTGTCCCACATTCCTTCATACATGCACATTTTTCACATATTTAACAAGTAATACTTTTATCACCACGATTTTGCTATTGATTGCTTCTTTAACAACAAAATGCATCACAAACAAAAATGAATGAAGCTGTCTGAGGAGAAAATTCTATAGTAGCTTTACTGTCAATGCCCATCATAAATAACCATGACATCATAGGAGCCTTATCTACGGGTTGCCGCTACTGATCGATGGCATCACTCTAGTAGTGTAAATAGCTTCTAATGTCCCATCTTCCACCTTCAAATAGGCTCTGATTATTTATGATAGCTGTTAGGTTACAAGTCTGAGCTGTGGTTTGGATTTATTTTCTACTTATAGCTGCTGTGGATTTCAAGTGAGATAGGATTATTTTTTAGTTAAGATGATGAACTGAGATAGAACTGTCATCAAGCCAGGTACACCATCATCTCATCTGGTTTGTGTCACCATTTGACTATGAATTCACAGTGTAAGAATGCTTTCAGTATTATCATTATAAACCAAAAAATATTAAAAGATAGCAGTTAATCACTGGTTGTCACAACATGAAACAGAAAAAAAATGTACTGGATGCAGCTTTCTATACAATTAAAATATTTTGAAAATACATTTAGCTCGTTATTACTAAACTGTGAAAAGGTGTATCATCTGCATTGTGTATATTTTATGATAATGAAAGTGTTTCAACTTGAATGTCACAGAGTTGATTAAGAAGGTAAAAAGAAATCCATCACCTCTTGTGCAAGGTATTCTTCATAATCATAAAAGAGACTGACAGGTAACCTAGGCAAGAATACATTTTTGCAGAAAGAAATAGATGCGAGCTGTGTGTCTACATGAAACAGGCAGGTGAAATTTAAAAATCTGTCAATGATCCAGATATTTTGTCAATATAATACAAATATTTGAATCATTTTAAACATTAGATAGACATGGTAAGTTATCAAAAATATTTATGAACCAGATCAGGGTGATATCAACTATATTTTTCACATTTTAAGAATTTTTTTAGCATTATTTAAAAAAAGATTTTTCTTCTGAATTCTAATTTTATTGGGATCTGACCAATTCATTATTCATATTTCCTATGTCATTCTTCTCATTGTTAAAATTATGCTAAAAATATAAGTTCTCAAAAACAAAGGGAAAGTTTTCACCATGCAAAATAGTATATGATTAATACTCTATTGCTATATCTTTTTATTTTTAAGATAATTTTTAAAAGAAATCAATAGTCATGAGGCTATTTAAAAATTTCAGATTTCTATATTTATTCTGTCATTTCTTATGATTCATCAGTTAACTAAGCTTTTAAGGAAATATGTACAATATTCAGATATCTGCTATGGCTAAATTATGTCCTATTCAATTTTAAATTATTTTATATAAATTTTAATTATACATAAAATAACTGCTGTGTTCAGCATTTTTAAATGGTTTTTAACTTATATAAAAATAACTGGAAATCAGTTTGCCCCTCACAATATTTGACAAATATATTAATAGTAAGAGTATATCTAAACTTAAACATCACAAGGAAAAGTAAACACTTACTTGAAAATGCCCTAACTCTACCAAATTATGAACTCATTACCGTAGCAATTTTTCCATATTATTAATAACATTTTCACCTAATTGCACATTCCTCTTAGAGTATTTTAAGGACTACTCTACATATTTAAATATTTTAAAAATGGAAAGACGTGCATTTTTCATAGTGATAAAGCAACTGCTCGATGAAATATAAAATGAAAACAGAGAGTTCCCCCCAATTGGTGCCTTTATATGAATATTGTGATAATTATTTAACACTAAGATATTTCCTTTCTAATGGTAGCTATTTAAATATTTCTTCCCAATATGTTTTGCACTACTAAAGGTCTTAACTATACTGAAAATCAGTAGAGGGAGTGAGAATGTGGCCACTAGGAGCTGACAATAGCTGTTTTGTCACATCTAGGCTCTGGTACTTACTCAGGAAGTGGGGATTCGTCCAGCCAGCTGATGCCAGAGGAGGATGATTTATTGCCTGGTGTCCTCAGTGGCAATTGGACCTTTTCCCACTGTCACTCACAACTTGCAAAGATCGTGTCCTAAAGAAGAGGTTCCCCTCCGTTCTAAAGAGATTACAATGCCTGTCATAAAGTGTCTTTTAGCAAAGGGAAACGGGTATGAAAATGGGCAAAGAAAGGAAACAATCAGAAGAGGAGAGAAGATGGATGTTCTGTAACCTTTTCTCAGAGACCCATTTCTTCTACTTTTTCTCCTGCCTTTAGTAGGTTTTTGTTTTGGCTGATGACAATGCGTAATAGCCTGATAAATTGAATTTGTGAGTCCTTTTTCTCATCTCTTGAGAAGACACTAACTCGTTGGGACTTCAGAGAGCTCACAGAGGCAGGAGACAACAATTAGTTTGTTGAAGATGTCAGAAAGTAGCTTCTGAGTTTTGCCAGGAGAAATCCTTACTGACAGATCAGTGCTGACAATGTTGGCAGCTGCTTGAAAAGTGCAGCAAGCCGCTCCAGTATCTCTGAGTCCAAGGAGGAAGGCCGCTGCACAGTTAACTCTGCACTCTGGCTGGGTCCTCAGAGATGTGAATTCCCTGCGACTCACCAGAATTAAAGGGGAACATTAGGGGAAAGAAAAAGACAGAAGGAAAAGAAAAAAGAAAGTCCAAGAACTGGATTCCACAAAACATTTTGTTAAATATCTTCTTTAACAACTAAACAAACAGAAAAATAAATCTTAGGATTGCTGTTAATTTAAATTTAAATTAGTGTCAAAATAAATCTCTATAACTATTTTCAAAACCAGTTGTGTACTGCACCATTTCAAATTTTCTTTTCTATATGTAAAAATATATGCTGCTTGGCACTCAATTCTAGAACATGTTCACTTTAATAAATCTTTTTTAAAGACCACCTGGACATATGTTAAAGAGATAAAATTCTCATGATCTGAATATACTTAAATTAGTCAAGCACTTTGCAGTCCCATCCCTGAAATTATTAAAGATTATTTAAATTCAGATTTATTGCCTAAAATCTTTGCTTTAAAATTACTAAATGAGAGGCTGTTTCTACTCTAATGTAAAATAACCTAACTTTTCTAATATAAAGATATAAAATTGGTGATTTCTTGAAAGTTTTGAAACTAATATAAAATCTCATTACATTCTGGTATATATTATAAATATTGGTATTTCTCCCTCGGCATAAAAAAATCAAAGGATAGATCTTTTGTATGGTGTTATTTTATCTTTTGGTAGCCTTGTGACTATTTACTACAATTTTCTATAATTTGGAATACTATACTTTGTGTGTCTACAACACATTAATTACATATGTGTATTTTCATGTAAAATTATCAACTTAGACTTGGTGTCCCGGAAGTTTATTTCTAGGCATTTAATGGATTTTCAGGCATATAATTTTTCAGAATATTTCCCTGATAGAACTTAATGTAATCATCTATATTTTGAAGAAAGCTATATAAACCACTGTTTCTCATATTTCTGGCAAGAGTGTTAAGTACTCAAGTTAGACAAATAATGAGAGGTGGAAACCAGACAATCTTAAATATTTTACAGTGAAAAGCTCCAGAGAAAAAACCTGGGAGTAAAAAAGACTGAATTCTACACTTTGTTTTGCCATCAACTAGCAAACGACTTTGAGCCTCTCTGAGCCCCAGTTTCCTCATCAGTAAAATGAAGAGTAAATAAGGATGCTCTTTCAAAGGACCCTTTCAAGAGACCTAAAGTTATGATCATTCTCATTTGGAACTACTGATCATAATCAATGAATTTAGGCAGTGAGGTCTCTAAAACAAAATCCATTGCATATGTGAATGGCCAATGCCACTGTCTGAAATTTGAGGAGCGATTATGTAGATTTGGGGATATTCAAGGTCTCTGATTTCTGCATTCTTCCCATTGGCTTTTTGCCCTTCTCTCCCTTATTAAAGAATGCATGGAAGAAGAGCAAGAGATGTAAAACTCACATGGCAGACTTTGCTACTAATCTACTACACAATAAAACTTGGCGGGAATGAAGTGAGAATTGTCAACTTAAATAGGATTGAGAGGTTCTTCTAGAGTTTCCCCTGCTACTACCACTGCACATTATCACAGTATTAATATGGCTGTTAGGGAATAAATGCATTTAACAGTTAATGTTAACTCCACAGAAATAAATTATGTGGTCAAATTGTTCATTAAGTGCATTAATCCAGTTGTAAGGGACCTGCATCATAGCAATAATTGCACTGTCATTTCAGAGCTTTTAAAAGCAAATCAATCCAAATTATATCAACTTGACATATACCTTCCCAGCAGCCTTACTTAAGTATTGAAAACAAATATACAATAAAAGACAGCTTCTGATGTATTTATAAAGCATTTCGAAAGCTTTTTGCATTTTTGGCTAAACTAAGAATTTAAGGGACAGGAAGAAAAAAAGCATTCTGGCTCAATAGGCTTCACTTAAGTTTTTCCTGTTTTACTTTCTGAGCCAAACCATGAGACTACTTTACATATCTTCATAATATTTGTCACGAATATTGCTGCAATAGATAAAACCAAAACTTCAATCACAACAGCGAATAGAGTTCTACTGGGTAACAAAAACTCCTTGGCACAAAAGAAGACTTTTTAAAAATTCAAGCACTCTAAACTTAGCAGCACCCCTGAGAGCCACAAATTAAGAAAGATTAATTCTGTGCCCCTGCACCTCTCATTCAGCTCTTCAAGAGAGCTGAAGTAGGTCAAATGCAAGCTAATCTCCTAAATTCCACTTTTGCACATGGATATTAGGCCAGCCATTACCGTGTATTGGCTAATGTCTTTAAGCTACATGCATGCAAAATTAATAAACAGTGTACCCAGCCAATATGAAATATAAATAGAAGTAAATGCCTTGAAGTAATTTTACATAATGAAATTGCACGATACAGCAACTAAGGAAACATATGCATACATGTGTTACCTCTATGCTATCTAGAGCCAACATGGGTGAAAACAATGAAAATCAATTATTCAAAGTTCTAAATTGTCCCCAAATAAACATTACCTCGCAGATGAAGAAATGTTAGGCAATCTAAATATCTATAAAACTTCAAATATGATCTTTTCCCACCCCCCGTTTTAAAAAGCAAAGCAAGTTGCTCAAGTAGAGGTTGATGAAGTTTTAAGTGAAGCAAGTCCGCCATCACTCTGTGACGGTACAATGTTTTCCATTCTTTAGGGGAGAGAGAAAAAAAAAAAAAACAGGCATACATGTCAGCACAAAGCTAGTAAAATCAGGACTCTGCTTGTCCAGAAGGCCTCATAACAACCTAATTGCCTTACCTTTCTCAGACTGCAGCCAGGTTAAAACACTCCTACTCTATTTTCATTATGAACTGCATATTTTCAGGAGTTAAAAATGTTGTGATTTCTTTGTCAAATTAAATGAATCATTATCTTTGATTTTGGAGCACTCATTGTCATTTCAAAAATTATTTCATAGTCTAACTTATTCCAAATGATCCTCAAAATAACCCGTTATTGTTCTATAACAAGAAATACATTAAATACATTTAATTATTTACTTAATAACTATAGGATCTGAATCCTAGTCCTAATACTGTCACTAAATGAACTAGATATTAAAAACTGATGTCATTTTTACCTCAACAAGTGCACGCACACAGACACACACACAATATTAGCTTAAATTATAGTTTGAGGGGAAAAAATTAAAATGGCCCATAAAAAATGCTTAACCTTACTCTTAGAATAAGAAAAATGTAAATTTAAAACACACTAAAACATCACTTTTTAACCTTCTATTGGCAAAAATCAAATAATTTAGTTATACACCATGTTGGTGTGGAAGAGTGAGCAACTAGGTACTTTCATATGCTGTTGTCTAGAGGGTTGGTTAGTATAAACTATAGAAAAGAGGCAAAATCTCAAACGATTATTAATGCACATACTCTTTGACCCATCAGTTTATTTCTAGGAATTTATCCTGTAGATATTCTCACATAGATCCAAAATATTCTATGTACAACGTAATTCATTTAGCATTGTTTGAAGTAGCTAATAATAATAATATACTAATATGGAATGATCTGCTAGATAAATAGTTGAGTGAAAAAAAGCAAACTGCAGAATGGTGTGTTTAGTGTATAATACTTGTATAAAAAAAGCAAAATATATGTATTTGCTTCTATATGCATATCATAAATCTAGAAAGATACACAAGAAAAATATTGATCGTGCTTCTGGGAGGGAGGTGAGGTAATGAGAGACAGGTGTGCTTAGTTAAATAAATATTTAAAAGATTTAAGTAGATATATATAGAAAGATATAGAAAGATATCCAAAATATTATTATGAAAATAAAGAGAATAAGTGAATATATAGGTAAACTTTGCACAAAAAGATGTCCACATACATACAATATAATATGTTTTTGTACATGTATGCAAACATTTTCATGTAAACTTTTTGTAATGATATGCAAGAAATTGTTGAAACTAAGGAGAAAAGTGTCTACCAGGAGAAAGAAGACATACTTAAGCACTTGCTTGAATTTTACTGTGTGCATGTGTTTCTTTCATAATCATGTTAACCACTAATAAAAGACAAAAATAGAAAAGGAGTAGAATTAACAGAAAGATATCCATAAGTTAAGTTATCTACCCTTGACTGCATTGAAGCATCCCATAATAAAAGGATTCTATTACTCCTACAATCCCACCTTCCTTCTTGTAATTCAAATGTAGATGAGTCTATGAGAAAAAGAAATTTTCTATTAGAAATTTCGTGTAGATGACAGGCTCCTGAAAACCTAAGAGCAAGAGCTCAGGGAATGGATTTGTCTGGTTCGCCACATAAACGCCCAATAAATACGTGTTGACTGACTGACAGCCCCAATTGCTAAGCATGCTGCAGAATATGTGCAAAATAGCCTACTTGAGCAGTCTGCCATCCCATGAAGACATTTGATTCCAACAGGCTAGAACTTAATTGGAAAAATATGGGAAGGACAGGATGGCAAGACCATTCTAACAAAGTCCTCTAAAAATGGACAATTATTTCTTTCTGCTTATCTACAGGGCATCTTTCCCACAAGACACTAAGCTTAGCAAAATCATTTCTACCAAAAGAAATAATTCTATTCCATACACTTTGCCAAAGTTCCCTGAGAAAGCAGTGATAGTTTATGTGGGTGAAGAAAGATAGGAATATTGCGGGTTCTGTCTGTGTACACATATGTGTATAAAGACCCATATGAAGTAAATGCTCTCAGAAAAATTATTATGTTTTATCCACTGAAGTAAAAAGAGGCCATTTCTGGGTGTGGAGTGTGAAAAACAGTCTCACTTCTTTATAGTCACACCTCATAACATAATCCTGTAACACCTACTGACCCAGGATCTCCAAGAAAGGGATAGTGTTAATTCTATTGCACTTATGGGAAATTTGGGGAATATGTAGCCAAGATCCCCCAGACTTGTGGTTCTTACTCATAGCCATAAGCATGATATTTCCTTCCTTGCTTGAGGATGAGTAGAATACAATTGCATGTTTTTGTTAGATTCTGCCTTGTTCTTCTTTGGTAACTAACAGAATAAAGCAGTCCTTTTGAGAGAAATGTTATTAACTCTGTAACTATTATTGTTATTTATTTCATAGCATAAGTGAATATTTTATATGTAGACAACCTTGCAGACATCCGAAAGTAAAAATTAATATTTCAATTCTGAGTCAAAGATCAATACCTTCTATGTATTTATGGTTAAGACTTTCTTTGCAATCATTTCAAAAGTAACATTTGTTTTTTAAAATATTTTAGTCAGATAACTATGTTGACTAGAACAAATGTCTCAAATTGACTGAGCCATTAGCAGCACTATATGTTACTATGTAGGCCTACCTCCCCTCCCCTCTAAGACATATTAACAGTATTATTATTTTTCAAACATTGAACCATTTAGTGTCCTGCATGGTTAAGTCTATGATTGGTTGTTAATCACATCTCTAAATACTTCAGGAGACTGAGAAGCAGTAGAATTGCAGTTTTTCCATCTATTTAAAGTCATGTTTACTCCACTCTCCCTCCCTCTCAGCCTCCTTCTTGCTCTCCCCCATGAATGTGTTTTTACTCCCTTGCGTCTTAGACGCATTTGGTAACAATCAGGCTTTTATTTTAAGGAGCCCTAAGATAAGGTATCTGTGAGCTCCACACTTGGAGTAATTGATCACATTTGTTTCCTGTTCATAGGTTAGACTCCTCACTCTTGCTCTTTTTTTTTTTTTTTTTTAACTTGGAATGTTTCTCATTACCCTCTGCCTTGTTAGCCCAGTAGAAATTTTCTACTGTGGAGAGTGAAAACAGGACGATACTATTACATTCCCCATCTAGTCAGTGACAGCAGCCCTTCTCTTTCTTTGAGAACTTCAGGCCACTTCACGCTTTAGTGGGGAGCCCTCCTATGGATACAGGTATGCTTGCCTGTAACTGAGGGAGGCTCCGTCACATCTGCATGTTTAATTTTCACACTGCGCTGACTCATACCAAGACTGTTCCCCAGGATGACAACATTGTTATCATATGACTCAAACTACCCCACCTCATTTCATTTGGGAATGTTAGCTCAGGTTCAATAAGCATCAGTGGCCAATTCTGTAAAAGAAGATCTATATCTTTTCCATTTCTGCTTTCCAGATAAATTGTAATCAGTAGCATATTATTGACCCTGTCAGGTGGGGCTTAATTTCAAAGATTGTCGAAGGAAAGAAAAATGCAGAAATCTGAACAATCAAGTTTTCTTTTTTGTGTCTGTGGGCCAATGAATATGATGATGCCTGGACTCAGTCATCTTCTTTTCATGGCTTCAGTCACAGCAAAGCAAAAACACTACTAACTCTGTGTAAAATGAAATAAAAGACCTACCTTTACTTTCCTTTTTAGGACTGAGGAAAATATCAAAATAAGTGATCTATAATGGCTAAAATAAAAGTAATGTATTTACTGACAATATTAATATTTATAAAACTATCATAGATTCTAATAAAGTGATATGTGGTTCATGAAAGAAATCTTAACAAATAATCCTTTATTTACTTAAGTGGTACTCCTTCAACACTGAAAGTTTTAAAACTATCTTCTTAACAATGTCAGTTTTGTTTGTTTGGTTGGTTGATTGGTTTGGGGCTTAATTGTTCTCTTACACATCTCCGTACTTTGGCACCCTTGCATAGTCAGCAAAAGCAGCATGTTTAATAAAATGCAAAATAAACTAAGATTCAGAAGGAAACTTGGAATCTGGTCTAAGCTCTATCCCCTAAAGTGGTTAGGTGACCTTGGGCAAGTAGCTGACCCTCACTGACCCTTAGTGTCCTCATTTATAAGATGAGTGGGCTGGGCCAGATGGCCTTCACGGTGGCTTTCCAGTGCTCACACTCTGTGATAACTACATTGACCTGAATCACATTGTGAAAAAATGAGTACTCGAGATTTTCTAAGACTGTCAATTACAGTAGCTGCTAGCCATGTGTGGCAACTAAGTACTTGAAATGTGGTTAGTCCAAATTAAGATATGTTCTAAGTACACACACAAGATTCCAAAGACTTTAGTACCAAAAAAAGGCAAAATATTTCAGTAATAGTTTTTACATTGTTTTACATTTTGAAATGATAATACTGTGGATATATTTGCTAAGTAAGCTATTATTATTAAGATGAATTACACCTGTTTTTTTTTTTTTACTTTATATAAATGCGACTACTAGAAATTTTTAAGTTACATATGTGGCTCATGTTATATTTCCATTGGACAATAACATAATTAGAGGTCCATGACTGTGTGTTTAACACAGAAAAGAATCTGCAATATTTAATTTATTAAAGTCTGTAATAATAAAAGAGCAACCACTTGTCCTCTGCATAAAAATACACAGGTCAAAACCATACCTGAAGTACCCATGCTACTTACTAAAGCGCATTAAATGTTATAAAGTATGTTTCAAGAGATTATATCAACATATAAACGAAATAGCTTAAAAATTCCTATAAACTCATAACTTAATTTTCTTACGTAATCTGATTTACATTCCCAACACCTGGATTGTTTTCCCATTATTTCCTTTACAACACTCATAAAAAATTAGAAAAACATTAATAAAAAGACTTTTTGGTAGTATAAATTATCTTTTCTTTCTTTAGGTAGAAGTACCCACTTTATCTTGGAAATCCCTTTCCTAAAGAATATCTAAAGCACTGAGCCTAAAGACCAAATTTTTATATATTTTGTCAATAGTAACACCTGGATAATTTAGATTCTTAAAGGAAAACCAAAGTTTCATCTACATAAAAATGACTGCACACTTGCATAATAGATATTTCCGCAAATAGCTATCTATTGGTGTTTAAATGATACATCTAGGCCATGATCTATTTAGAAAATTATGTATCATTCTAGTAGGTGCAGATACAGAATAAATGTTCATTACATTACAGTGAAACCTAACCCTTAAAAGAAGCATTATCTATCCTATTCTAAAGTAAATCCAGTTGTTATCTGAAACATTCAATAGAACATAGAAATATAAGCAAGAAATAATAGTTTAAAAGCAGATAACTATCATTTATCTCCAACATTCAAATGTTTTCCCTCTAAAAATATGCAATCTGATTTTTATCATCCTCTTACTCAAGTATTTGCATCTTTGTCCATCCCCAGAACCTGACTCCTTGTTAACCTATGGCAGGTAAAAGCTTTTGAAGATCTACTACTCCTCTTGTCCTAATAAGGTCAGTGACCTTTCAGGCTCAACTCCGGCCCACCCCCTTCTTCATTTCCTCTCCTATCATTAGTCTGAAATGGCATCAACCACCTCTCAATTTTCCTCATCCCTTCAATGCCCCACCTCTTCAGTCCAAATTCTCCTAATTAGGAACTTAATTTCCTTTTTTTCCTGATTGAGGAATTGATAATGGACGGACCCCATTCATCTCTGAATCACAGAAGATTGCATTGATGGCCTCTTATTTAGGAATGCCAAGCTTTTATTTTAGAAATTGTTTTGTGGAAGCCAAGCTCCTCCAAAAAGTATATTTTTTTCAACCACAAAACTAACAAAAGTATGCCTCTTATTTTTTAAATTAAAACAGGAAGAGAAGAATCATTTAAATCTGATCAATTTTACATTGATTTTATATTTCATTTTACATACTCATAGTTACTTATATTTAAAACAAGTAGATTCTACAATAAGGGGGCAAATAATTGAGTTCTACTAGAAGATTACCACACTGGATTTAAAGAGATATATCTCAGGAGGTTAAATTAATAATTACTTGAAGCTGGTCATTTTTGGCAAAATTATACAAAGAATTTGTTACACGAGAAATCATACATGAGCTAGATATCTAAAAACAAGTAGGAGTCATATATTAAAGTGACTATCTGGGTAATTACCTAACTTTACCAGAAATTACCTTTTTGATTCTAATAGTAATAGTTCAGAATAGCATACAATTTTCTACTTAACAGCTCAAAAAACATACATAAAAATATTCCTTGTATTTTTTTTTCCCAAAAAACATTCTATGGCTTTAAAAGTTGGTAGTAGAAAAAAAAAAATCCAACAATTTAATTCCACTAATCAACTCAAACTTTTAATGTCTAATTTCAAATCCTATTCACTCAAGGAATGAAAAGATCATCGACATTATTATAAACCTTGAAACTGAAAATTGTAATAAATAACAAAGACGGCCAACTTCATTTTATCCAACAGGCCTTTGAGCCCAACCCAATGCGTTCTTCCATAGGGCACCGGGACAAATCATTTCATCAACATTTATCTTACAACAAATCTATTAAATGCAGAAGAAAATTTATGAAATAGATGACTGAGGAGAGAATGCAATTTGTTTTTAAAATTTTTAAAGGCTCTTTCAAACATATAATCTCATTGCTCTCTGCTTTCTTTGGTGGGCTATTTGAACTGAATAAGAGTTGGAGCTTTGCTCTCTGGACCAACACTGTGCTAACGTGATTTTGACTCCCCTCAAGAGGGAAGTTACACTGTTGATTTTAATTTATTTCATGAAGTTAGAATGTAGTCTTTAAATATAAAAATTACCAAAACAAGTTGTTGAAATATCACTTTTTCTTCTTGGTTGAATGATTCATACTACATAAGCCTATAATATATTCAAATAATTTGGCTATTTGTAAGAGATAACTAATGCTAAAACAACCTCCGATTCAGTTATCTGGCAGGGAGGAAGGAGGAGAAAAATTCCTAGGAAAATGAAATAGGAAGTAAAAACAAAAGCACTTTTAAAACACGAAATTAAGTGAATCAGTTACATTATCAATTTCAGAATATAACATTGAAACTATTTTTGCCTGAAAATATAATTGCTTATATCAGGAAAGTCATTAATAGTTAACCA
Source organism: Macroglossus sobrinus (assembly GCA_004027375.1). Classification (NCBI taxonomy): domain Eukaryota; kingdom Metazoa; phylum Chordata; class Mammalia; order Chiroptera; family Pteropodidae; genus Macroglossus; species Macroglossus sobrinus. The sequence goes on from PVKZ01002349.1 coordinate 48,267, forward strand.
TCATTAAAATGAAGAATCCACTCTAGTTAAGACTAAGGAACTTAAATTCTGACCATCTTGGAGCCCTGTATAAGAACATTGCTAACTAGAAAAGAAAAATGAAAGACTTAAAAGAACACTTTTATGAGTTGCCATATTTTCTCCTTCATCTCCTGATGCTACTTCAAATTAATCCTAATAAATAAATGTAAATAGCTAAGTGAAATTCAGGATTTTTTCAGGAAATAGCAGTGTTACAAGATCAACCAAACCATCTATGTTATGTAGCTGAAACATTAGTCAGAGAGGGCAAGAAGAATTAAAGGATAACTAAATAATGCCTTCTAAACTTGTGGAAGATAACCTTATTTCACTTTTATGTATATTCTACAAACTTGTATTTCTATAAGCCAATTATTGTCCCAATACAAAACTTCATATACAACAACATAAATTCTGTAAATTGACACGTTGTTAAAGTTATAATTTATTACAATAAGACTACAAAATTTCTTCTCAAATTATTCAAAGTGGTACAGCATTTCACTCTAATTCTTCTGTGGATAAGCAGGATATGTTTTTTTTCTAATATATTGAACAGGTTTTAAGTTTCTTAATCAAATGAAAAATACTTGCTCAGTCCTTCTGTAGTTAACCGGTAGATTCACATGGCTAGAATCTTTTATCGCTTCTTTCCTTTCTACTTTGTAAACCTGCTTAAGGTTATTAGATAATGACCTGAGTAATGAAGTCCTGAAAATTTTCCATTGAGGTTGGAATTAATCCCAGCATACTGAGAGTTTTTTTAAAATTCAAATATTGTTAGGAAAAACTAAAAAGGAGATGTTATGGCATTTCTTAATCCTAATACCAAAAATGTCAAACCCAGTAAATAAGATCATAGTTGCAACATGTTTTTTTGACACTCACACTGACAATAATCCACAAATGATTTGCCATCCCCACAGACTGCCCAAGAATATGTTAATTTTGAAAAACCTCATCCCTAGCAATTTTTCCCCTTAATCCAAACAAATGATCATTATTTCTTCTCCAACATTGCTAGAAATTCCTCACTGCTTCTAAAGCTTAATTATTAGTTCATAATATTTCTATATTTATGTTAAATATTTCTATATTTATTAAGCTACTTTCACAGGACACAAAAGAATATATTTGCCAAAACTGGCAGTTTCTGTTTCTCTTTTTAAGTTTAGTTTGGTCCTATAATACTTAAGTTAAATCCTAACCTAGCCTTTAACTTGTATATTGGAAAATCTATATAGCTTATATCCTTAAGAAACATGTGCAAAATTTAAAAGAACTCGTATTTTATGGCGAAATCACAGAAGACTGAGAATAGGTAGAATGCAAGGAATGTTGTCACAATCTCAGAATGTCAGACCAAGTGAATGGTCACCATGAAAATACAGCTGTATATGTTTGCATGGGCATATGTTTGTTCAGTTTTTCCCCCTTCCCGAGCTGGAGCTTCGGCTTTAGGTCATTCTGCAAACAAGCCCCAGGAGACACACAATTACACTCCCCTGGAGACTGACCCCTTAGAGTGCCCACCTGTAGCCAAACACAGATAGCATCCCGGAGCAATGAATTAGCACTCTAAGCTGATTAGAGCAGCTCTGCACAACTCTATTTTATTGACACAATGAAGAGAGGACAGAAAAGGGCCTGAAATGAGAAAATCATTTCCATGCTGACTGAATTAAAAGAACAAAAGAGCTCCTTGCAGTTGCAGCATTCAATTTGTCGGGGAAAAAAGGAAGCCACTTAATGGCTCACAATAGATCTGAGCAGACAGATGAAATTTAAAACTTCAGCATGAGTGCGATTAGCAGCGAAACATATTCTAAATCATTTCCTCCATATGCATAATTTCGTTTGATTATTTAGTTCTGTATTTTACAAAAAAACACTGGGCTAGATGCTATCTTCACAATGTCTTGACTTTTCATTTTTCAAAATCACAGAACATTTTCTCATTGTATGTTAATGTCCTCAGTGACAATATAAATTGAACAAAACGAGTGTGGCTCATGTTTTCCTTTCACCTTCAGTTTTCAAAAGTGAATGTATAAACAAAGGTTTATTTGTGGAAACTAGGATTGCAAAGTAATCTTATACCAAACAATTTGCAATTTGAAGTTAAATAAATTACATGCAACAGGGGCCCTTCAAGATGGAGTAAAAGGCAACCAATTATTGCACCCAGAGGGCACACATAAACTCTGCCATGTTCAACTCAAATGTCAAAACCGATGACTTCCTCAGTTTAGTAATAACTATATCACTAAAAGCAATATAGTTAAGACAGCATTTTCAAAATGACTGTCCTTTATTAAATTTTCCCAATTATAGTTTTTGCTTGTTTTTACTTCTAAATTCCTGAGTTAAATTTAATCTGAAATTGATGTCAAAAAATGATCACTTAACAAGCAAGACTCATCTTTAGATAAAAATTTCAGATCCTCTAGAATTTCTCTTTATGATTTTCCCCCAATTTCAAAGAAAATCATAATGTATGAACCATATATGAAACAGAAATAATTTTCATGAACTGCTCAAATGTTTGTTTTCAATGGAGACCTTTCACTTGCCAGTATTGATCTTCAGTGTTTAAAAATAAAAAGAGTAGAAGCCAAGCTCTTAGTTTTTGATTAAGCTCACATTTTCATTTTCCACGCCTAAACTTCTTTTAAGAAAGGCTTTCTGTTTAAAGTGGCCCTTCAGACTTTTAACCTCTTATCTTGGCTCACAATTTAAATGAAGAAAATTCACTCTTTCTGATCTTGAAACATTCTTTGTCAAAGTGTTGAGGTGCAATGTAAATTGAGCTAAAAAATTTTAGAACAAGTCAAGAGAAAAAAATTACTGTGAGATACTTTGGGATTTGGTATTTGGGGCACACTACTTCTTAATTTGTTAAGTGGAATTTCCCCAGACAAAAAAATCAAGGTACTCTGAGGATGATGAAAGCACAAGGGATATCCCCAACAGCTTCCATTCTCTTGACTCAATGAGGTAAGAGTTTTTTATATAAAGAGAAACTATAAAGCTCGTGGATATTTTAACAAAATCAACGTAGTGTAACTTTGCTGACAGCTTGTCACATTTCACTGACTGTCTGTCTGGGGTACCGTGATAACATCTGCATTCACTCAGTATGAGAGCTTAACATAAGACAAAAAAGTGGGCCCTGCCACAGACGGTTCCATCAGTCTGTCAGTTCTGACATGTCATCTGAATTTTTTGAATCACTAAACACTTTTGAGACTCTGGTACTTATTATCTTTTCTTAGTTTCTATACTCGCTCAGCAATGCTGGAAAATGTAAAATTTGCAAGTAAGGTAGTGGACGTCCCAGGCTTTTTGTTGTTTAATCCGTAGGCCTTCATTCATGCTCACTGTTAATCTCTTAAGACATTATAAAACTGTTAGACAAAGAATTGTGAATACCTCTGCTTCTCTGGAGAATGGGAGGAAACCAAGGAAAATCGGGATCATGCTAAGCTATTCTTTTCACTATGAAAATGGTAACTTAAACCTGTTGCATCAAATTATCTATAATTCCCCACGCTAAGGCAAATGTTTTTGAATAATGAACAAGAGTAGTGTCACATAAGGAGAAAAATGATCACAGAATTTTAAAAATCTACCAAATTTGATGTCAATAGAGCACTAGGACCGTGGTTGCTGAATTTCTCACTGTTTCTATTTTTTATGCCAGGCTATGTGATATATGGTTAATATGCTTTCATGAAAACTTGTAAAAAAGTTTACCAATACTCACTGGAAATCATCAAATAGTTTAGATAATTGTGCTCTTTATTAGGGCCACTGGGAAAGTTAACAACTACATAACAACAGCCTTAAAACCATGGCTAACATTCATTAAAACACTACATATCGCTGATTTTTAATGAGCGATTTTGTCCTCTAAACTAGAAAACTTTACAGCATTTTTTTTTCATAAAGTGTAAATATAAATCGATCCTCAGAGTCAGAAAGAATGCTTTTATGAACCAGATAAAACGGCCAAAGCTACGTTTCTATCTCTTCTTTGCAGTCATTTGGGACATTAACTTAAAACTATATGTGTTTGTTCTCCAAGTAACCAAGAGACAGGGAAGAGAGAAAATAACATTAAAGAGACAAATTTTCTTCTGGCCCTCAAATACCTACTCCCTCTTTTTTATAAGCACATGCTCAACACCTGCAAATAATTTCAGGCACAGACAAATGCCCCTATAAGAGACTAACTACAGGTGTGTTTCCATCTGCATCCTCAAAATGACTGTCCCCAGATAGTCAAATCCTGTGAATATTTGTTCTGTAGGAAGGTGACACATATTAGATAGTAACCAATTAATTTAATCAAAACTATTAGGTAAAGAGAATTGTCTTGACATTTGGCTAAGGGTAGGAAAATATATAATGAACAAAAAAGAAAACAAATGAAAATAAAGAGGGAAAGAGGGAGAATTGAAAGGAAAAGAAAAGGGGAAGGAAAAGTAAGCTGGTATGCGTCACTGCTATATTCCACTGCTACATTTCACAAGGACACATACTGGACATGCACTATATACTTGTGGAGTTAATATTTTAATTAATTAGTGAATAGAAAAATAGAAATGAATTTTAAAACAACCTTTTCTCTTGCTTTATATAAATTCAAATGGAAAAACAATTTCCATATAAGTAAAACCTCCCTAATGTAAGAATTGAGTCAATGGCGCTTACACTGACAATTCTTCGGCTGCAAATGAATTTTGTTTCTTAGTTTTCTTCCTTTGTCATCTCGTCATCTTGTAACTCTCTCAAGAGCTTTGATGTAATGTCATTTGCTTGATGTTTAGTCTGTGCCTAAAATGTCAGCTGTTTATTATTTTTACATTTCAACGCTAACACAATGGCACTTCAGAATAAAGGGCACGTTTTCTGACACATCTCAATGACCAAAAGACTTATATTAAATAGAAGTTTCCATTCTGCCTGAAAATACAGGCTCACTCCTTTTTTAAAACTTAGATAGACCGTTTTTTATTTCTACATAATTTTCTTCTGACATTTGTGTAATCTGCCTACGAGTGGCCCTGTATCACATGCTGTAGTTAAGATCTAGCTTATTACTTCAAGGAGGGTATGCTTTATCTAGAGCTACAAAAAAAAATCACTTTTTCTTTTTACAGAATAGAAGACAAAGATGGTGGAAGTGTTTAGAGCCCTAGGACAACTATATACAAAGATAACTCTCCAAAGGTAGTCTTTCTGTCCTTCCTAAACTCCTAAGCCGAGGGGTCTCACAGGGAGGAAGTATTTGGATTCTAAAATTAAGAGTAAATATAAAGTTTTCCAAGGGACTAGAATAAACCTATAAAAGTTGTAACAAGGCTGAAAACATAAATGGTTTCAAATGATGACAAATAAATTCACAGCTGATAGAGTCTTGATGAAGAGCAGCTGATGGTAGAAACCTAATTTATGCTATATTTTTAACCTCTCCAAAATCTGGTAATGAATTATAATATCCTATTGTGGAATAATACTTCTTTTTTATTTTTTTCCCCTTATCCATTCCACAGTAAATCTAGTATACCAGAATTCAGTTTCAAAAGATCATGTTTATGTATGTCTATAATATACATGTTCCATCACAATTCTGCCTTTCTTGACTTAAAAGTTCTAACACTTTAAGTTTCACCTTACCTTATTAAAGCACCTTTCATCCTATCCCCTAGAAACTAAAGGCAAATGACTTTTTTTCCCCTTCTCAATACCATTTGGAGTATTGCTATTGGGGATTAGTGCTCTGAGGTACTTAGCTGAACTATACATAGAAACCCAAACTCTTCAATCATACTTTACAACTGCATCTTAGACTCTCAATAAGGTTCATGGAAGATTTGCAGAGCAGAAACTAAAGTCAACTGGAGATCCATGTCTCAATCAATCAGTTACGGCAGTTGAGGAAGGAATCAAACTTCAAATGAACACTTTTGAGTCAAGCTCACCAAGTAACATTATATACATCCTCACCATATTACCCTTCATAAAGTTCCTGACAAGTCAACCTTCGGGGGTCCATATGGAACTCTGTAATAAAAATCATAACAATTTATGATTTCATCAGGTAATTTCCATTTTATTTTTTAGCCAGGCTCATCTACAGTCAAACTAAACTATTCTTCAATCTTTATATTACTGATGATTTTCTTATAGAATCAATTCAAAGGAGAATTTCCATCCGTTGGACAGTACAAGGAAAGTGAAAATTCTCTAGTTAAAATCGTATTCTCACATCTGGCTTTCTCAAGATTATTGCCTTTTCCAAGTTAAAAAAAGAAAGCAAAGTCCTAAATTCTTATTAAACCTTCCAATTAAGTGTATTACTAAATCCAGATTGTTCTCAATGGAGGCCCCCACACAAAGAGAGATCTTAGTTTATAGCAGAGTTTGTGTAAGTAAAGAATCATTAGCATGTGGCTGTTTTGTGACTATTTAGTCCATACTGCAGAAGTTAGAAGGCATTAACATTATGTGTAATGGTCAGAAGCACTGAAGGGAGAGGTAACTGTGCCCCCAGAAGAAGCAGACCTCGCTGCTTGAAGCCCACCCCTCAAGCTCTTCCTTTAGGAAGTTTCTAACCACACTCAGGCAAACTCGACTTTGGGTTACTTGCAACCATGAATACTCAACCAAATAATTTAAGTATCCTCCTTCTAATATACAATGAATCAGAGAGCTTAGCCTCTGTTTCCAACAGCACACATATATTTTGGTATTTCTTTGTAAGGAAAAATAAATCACAACATTTGATATTTCTTGTATTTCAAATGCTCATAGGCAACGGTAAACCGTGAAATTTTACATGTGAGAAGTCATAATGGGTCTTCTGCAGAGTCTGATCTATGAATACCCAAATTTCTGCCCAGAAACTCTCAGGACCCCACAGACACCTCAGGTACCATAATTTAAAGAAAATTTAAGAATAAACACATGGGAATATACAAAAATATTAAGATATGTATTTCCACTTATCTGAAATATTTCCCTACATTTAATCACAATATATTTAGTTATGATATTATTCTCAGAGATTCTGAGCCATTCCTTATTTAGTGGGGAGTCCCACGGTGGAGTAGGGCCCACAGAGGAAGCAAATTCACAAGCTTGCCACGGTTGTTATTTCACATGGAACAAGGTCAAAGTTTTGTCAATAGGCAGAGTGTGCTTTCCTCACATAGATTAGATGTTGCCACCTTATAGACACTTACTGTCTTGAGGTATGTTTGTTCTTAGGTTATTCATAAAAGATGCCACCATCGTCCTTACTAAAGAAGAGCATAAACTGAAATAATGGCACAGCTATCTTCCCCAACTCCACAGACCCATTCACGCTTGACCCTCTAGAGAAAACCAGCCCTATTATTATCTGGTTGAAGTTCTAGGGGACAAAGTTTGCAACACACAGGAGTGTTGAAGGCCAAGAAAGATAAAGAAAAGTAAAAAGGAGAGAGAGCCCTTCAAAGAAAGAATACATCAAGAGAGTTAGGGCTGAGGGGAATACTTTGCAGAGGCTTAAATGGTGAACTCCTACCTCTCTCAACCCCATCCTATAATGCCACAAGAACTTAATGTCATTAGACACAAAGTCAAAACCCTGGTCCTCCTTCTCAGCACTGTCTAGGAACACTTATCAGGGTCTTTAGTAAGAAAAGCATTGAAAAAGCCACCAGCTGTTCAAATATGTTGGGTCTAGGGAAGGCCACTTGCCAGTGCTACTAGGACGAGGGCAATATTTAATTCTGCAAAGTGATGGCTCTACCAAACCAATGAGCTCCAACATCAGAGATTGTATTTCCCAATCCCTCCTTCACATCGAGGATGAAAGGAGCATCTCCAATGTAGGAATGATGGTGGTGATAAGGAATATTAAAATCAGTTTGCCTTGAAGTGCTTAGTATGGCATACCAAGCCCCACTCTAACCCTTTACAATACTTTACAATGTAATCTTCACATTACTCTTCACAAAAATCTTATGAGGCAGATCCTATTGTTAGTACCATTCTACAGATAAGGACACAGAGGCAAAAAGTTGTTAAGTACTTGTTCATGGTCACAAAGCTAGTAAGTGGGAGAGAATTTGTACCAAGGCCATTTGTCTCTAGATCAATCTCCTTGGCCCCTAAATTATATTGCCTCTTTTAGCAAAGAAGGAGGAAGAGAGGAAGGGGAAAGAAGGAAGGGGGAGGAGGGGAAAGAGGAGGAAGAAGAGGAGGAGAAGAAAGAGGAGGAGGAAGAGGAGGAGAGCCCATGACACCTGTGTATATTTGGGAGAACCAAATGGAATCTTTGAATGTTGCCTTAGTATACAGTTGAGGCTGAACTAAGTCATACCCCGGGAGCAGAATAAAATTTGTACCTGTATGTTTTCAGAGATAGCTCAGAATAGAATGTTCTCTCTAGTCAAATTACCTTCCTTTTAAAACAAGGTTTTGGTCTTAAGCTGCCTTCTCTGCTAAAATATAAAATCCAAAGTGATATGTACATATTCAAGGTGCTCTGATTTCAGGTTTATAAAACATTACTATACAAGTTTAACACAAATTACAAACCAAGCATTCATTTTCTACTTAAAGTTAATTTGTTTTCCTCTCAGGGTACAAAGAGCAAAATAAGGCCCCAATCCAAATAAAATCTCTAAAACCATGACAATATAGAGCATATCTGTAGAATAAAAAGAAGTAAAGATCAAACATACAAGACAGAATTTGGACTCAGAAAGTCAGAGCTAGAATAGACTTCAGTGAGACTTCATAGGACAAAGCTAGGTGACTTTTCCAAGGTCCCAAGTCCAAGCTCAGGCAAGTCAAGGTTCTTGGCACCCAGGTCAGTGTTCATTGCACTGTCTAAACCAACCTCTCTGAAACACAAATCACTAGACGTATGACAAAGAAGCAAGCAAGGGAGCCACGCCACATGAATGGCGAGATTGTTGAGGGAAGGGGGTGGGGACAAGCAGTAAGGGCTGAAGGATAATATGGTTTTACAGAAATCTATTTGCAAGTAGATCCTGTGGTTACCACTGTGGCTGCCCAAGAGAAAGAACAACTGACTGACAGCGCAAACAAAGGCATGGACAATCTCACAAAGGGACATACAAGAGTCACAGTGCTTCGCGCATATCACTAATACACTTCATCAAGTTGAAACCAAGAAAAACAGTGAGGAAAAGCCCACCACGCACAAGGGCCCCTTTATTCTTTGGGCTTTCCTGTTTCACACACACTTTACCTGATGAAATGTTAGATCTTTTGCTTCTGTTTCTGAGGGATCTTTTTGATTTTTCTACATTCAGCTAGCACATTTCATTACTATTTAGTATTCTTATTTTTTTACAAATTCATGTGCTGTGCACACCGATGACATATTTGGAAGTTAATGAAATCAGATGAAAAAAGCTTAGATTAAAATTTCCCTATTTCTTCACTACAGTGTCTGCCACCTACTGTTCAGCCACGAAACACTGCAGTTCTTGCATCAATAAAACTTTGTATTAATATTCTCTAAGGTACAAAGACTCTATTAGCCATTTTTTCTCTCCTGTTCTTTGCTTCCAACTGCGTTTAGCTTTCGAACCCTCTGACAAATGGCCATTATTCTCTGGGCTAATAAAAAAAATTCTAAACTTTAGGGGTAATGTCATTGGTCAAAAGCCTAAGGGAATTGGCTTGTTGAATTAAATGATAAATATATGCATTTAAGGTCATTAGAGACTTTATCTCCTGTGAAGGCTTTATTTGTCAGGTTGATATAATTTCTCTCAACTGAGTACTTAACTCCATCAGCCAACATTATTACGATTATTCCTTTCCCTTTAAGTAGGAGACTTCTAGCTAACAACACGTGTGTTCTTTCTAGTGCTGCTTCTCGAGCGATCAAGGCACACCTTTGTTTCATTTAGTATGCAATTTTCACCTCTGACCCAAGAAATGAGTCTTGGGCTTCCTGAACTTTATTGCCTGTTAATAGACTGCTGGCTCTCTTTTCAGCAGTAATAGAAATGGTGGAGAGGCATTTCATTTAAGAGGCTGGCAAACTGCAGCCTGAAAGACAATGTCAGAATTAAAAGTCAGTCTGGCCAAGAAACAATATAAAGACCACAGTGACATGAAAGAGGAAGTTTTCCATATTCCATTTCAGACTGAACACCAGTATATGAATAAGAACAGCATCTCAGATCTAATTATTTTCCCACCACGCAATGACAGACACCCTGAACGGTGCTAAGTGATTGATCTAGTAATTCATCTTCAACTTACACCTATCTACATATTTTGTTTCTCCTCATTAAACTGGAGACATCAGTGACAAACTTATGAAGTGGCAGTCCTTGGCTTCATAAAATACACACAGATGCTCATCAGAGGCTCTTTCCTGCCTACTTCTTAGTGACACGTGTTTATAATTTTGTCTGTATTTCGTTTGCTGTGGTTTACCCCTAAGTACATCTGTTCAATTAAAATGGAAATGTGTGACATGGCCTGTACTCAGCAACTTTCGAGCTTGTTAATGAAACGTTCTGAAGTTCCTGCCTTAGCTCTTTATTTAAAAAAGGATTTCATTTCGCCAGTTTCCAACGATTGAAAAGTACAAATAAAAATGCCCTTTAAAACACATACAAAGAAGTTGACTGTTTTGTTAATAGTTAAGAAAGGACATTATTACTGCATAAGGACATTATTTTACATGAAAAGACATTATTAAAAATGATTTACTGCCTCATGTTTGAAAACTTACAGGAAAAGTCTGATAATATATTAAACTTGTTTATTACGACTTCATATAATTTTGAATAATACTACTTTTTCCTTTGACAAGTGCAATAAACTCTACTGGTATAGACATAGGTTGATTATCACAAGTCAACTGTGTTGCTTAAAGAAACATGCCCAAACAATCAGCTTTTGACGGCTGCATCTCCAGTTATTTACACTCACCATCGTGGTAATAACTCACCATTTCTATATTAATAAGGCAGAGAAATTTATTATGATGGTATTGAAAAGTTATTAAGTACTGCATCCCAAGTGACAAAGTACCATAGCACTGTCACTATCCAAAAGCAGTTGCCCATTCATCACCTGCCTTTCCAGATGGTCCTGCATCTTTATCGCTCCCAGGTTGGTGACATCACCTGTTCACCCACTCAAAATTGATGATGAAAGCAAACAGATCTATCTTACTTACATTTACCAAATCAATTTAATTTTTACAGGCCGTGGCTTGGTGACATATTGACTGTTTTCCTTAATGGCATCAACCGTATTTAATGCAAGGATGTCATCTTTGATTCCTGGCTCGCATAATGTGTCATTTCATAATAAATTTCTCTAATGTATTTACTTAATGGAAAGAATTATGATTGCTTGTCAGTTCTCTTATTAAACACAATGATAATTCTTTTTCTTTTTGAGTATCATCTACTGGGCAACAGAGCTATTTTTAATCCTCCTTGTCTCTTAAGAGGAGAAATGACTTGGATATAAAGTAAGTTCTAATAAAATGCTGGACATAGGACTGATCACTCTCAATCCTAAAGCTCAACTTAAAGGTTTTAACCTCGCTTCTTTGTTATTATAGAAGAACTAGATTCTCAAAAGATGCTATGATTAAAATAATATATTAGCAATAGCTAAAGACAAACATATGAAATGTCACTACAAAAGGATAACAGCTGTAAAACTGATTGTAATGGTTCATATGATGGTTAATGTTTACTTTTCTGCATTATTACAATCAGTTCTCTTTGGCTAGTGCCATTAGATCAAATGTATGTTAACATAAATATCTGCATTATAAAAGGTTAAGATGCAGGATGAAAGACTAGTCTACTCTCTATCTGATACTCACATGTGACACCCCCTTTCCCCAAGTATGATTTACAGATCCCATCTGCTGCCCTTCAAGACAAATGTTCCTCTGACATTTGCACTGTGGTGCATTTGTATTACCCAAAGGGAACAGATAGATGACCAAGGCAAATATTCAGAAAGATATAGGGCCCAGAGGGCAAATCATTATGTGGCCTCCTGTCCCCCAAACTCCCACCTGCATTATGTGTATGCAAATAAAACCAACATCAAATAAACTACAAGTTTAACTTTAAAGAGAAAAACTAGGGAAGGGTCTGTGACAAAGGAAAACTGAGGAATCTAAGGTGTGTGTATCTATTTCTTCAGATATCATAACCTGGCCAAGAGAAGCCGCAGTGCAAGTGCTTCACTAGATAAAGGAGGGTGAGGAGAGGGAAGGGTTTGATGGCTCTGGCCCCACCCTGCTGACCTAGACTGACAGCAGTGGCTCCTTCTCTAGCTATCCAATTTCCTCAGACAGTTTCATCATAGTTAACCTCCTTCCAGCCTTTACTAAGGCTGGACAAGGTCCAAAATGATCTCCCAGTTTGAACTGATTGAGTCCCAGTATTAGTGACTTTCTGAGGAGATCACAAGGAGATGGAAGAACTCAACACAGAACTGCTCTCCATCTGCACACCTACTGTTTAGTCTTAATCAAATAAGCACAAATTTATATGTCACCAACAGTATCCTAACATAGTTTATGTTTCTTTGGAAGTCAACTCCAGGATTTCTTATATCCCTGTAATTAGAATGATATCAGCTCAAGTTAAAAAGAAAACATAAGAAAAAAAAAACATGAAGGCAGATCCAGGTAACCTGCTCCTACCTGTAAATTTGGTTTATATAAGGAAACTCCTCATGCTCATCTATTAAGATGAGCTTACCCCAACTCAACAGTTAGGCAGAGTCTTGCCCTTGGGTGAGGTTTCCAGGAAGTCAGGATTCAAGCTGGCAGTGTTTCGAGACCAACAAGAACATTTTTTTGAGGGCATCTGGCCTCTGGGCCAAGTTGGAGACTCTCTCTGTTGGCATCACACACCTGCTGAATTACTACAAGAATCTAAACAAATAAAAAAAGAAAAAACAAATCATCCACACCTGTGGCTGCCAACCAACTGAGGTTTCTGTGCCATGCCAGGCATACCTGGGCAGCCTGAGAGGTCAGCTGCAGTGTCAGAAGAAAATATCACTGTCAACCAGTTGGTAGGAGGCACAAAGGTACTCACCTCCTGTTGATCTGTGACAGGAGATGACTGGCCAATAGTCACAGAAAATATAAGTCATGGAAAATACATGCTTATTTTCTGTACATAAGAAAAACTCTTGGTGTAGGTGTGGCAAGAAGAAGAGAGGTATCTGTGGTCATCATCCTCTCCCCATCATGTCCCTAGGAGGAAGGACTCTTACTTTCTGGGTCAAATCTAGGTCTTTGTTTATTAGCCACATCCAGATGCAAGGTAACCCATACTCAGTCATATTACAGTGGGAAAGAACTCTATTGAGCAGCATCTCCATGATGTGTGAGATACTGAAAGAGTAAGAAAGTAAATGACAGAGATATATAGAGAGAATGCTTTAAGTTTTTCAGCATATGATAAATGGAATCCACATTGATGTTTCTAAAAAGGATTTATTTTGTTTTTTAATTTCTTTAGAGGTATGGAGAAGTTACTGGGATTTTTTTTTTAATTATAGTGATCGCCAAAATGAAACCATAAGGCACCCAACTCTATATAGGTTACATAGAAAAAGCATCAAGGATCATAATCTAAAATACTTAGATCTAAAATACAAAATTTATATTCCAAGATGATCAATTTAAAAACTTAAGAAAGCATGTGTGTATTTGTGTGTGCGTGTGTGTGTGTGTGTGTGTGTGTGTGTGTAAGATTGTGTAGTGTATATTGCAGAGACATTGTTCTGTATTAGATGACATTCTACAACAGAGTCCTAGGATTAGGTTAAGTGGTACAAACAAATTACTTTCTGTGTCCTAGGTGGCATTTAATGGGTGAAATAAAAGTTTGGTCTGAAAGCAGATAGGATAAATGCTTAATAATTGAGAGGGTTTGGACCTGGAAGTAGTAGATATTGAAAGCAGGTGACATGACCAACAGTTACAGAATAACTGTTGTCTTTGCCCATGAATGTTCCTCTGAGAAGCTTATTTCTGAGATTTTCTCCTTTAGTCATAGGGACCTAACTATGATGTGAGCTCCTAAGTGAGGCAAGCTATTTCTGCGTAATGTTTGCTCACCTTCTGTCAGTACAAGCAAAAGTCTCTTTGTAACAAAGGCACTGTCAAATTTCTTGTGCTGCACTAAAATCTTATTAAATCAAATATCGACTTGAAAGAAATGACAAACTGACAGGTAGCTGTTGGTATCTGTTTGCTACACGCACAGGCAAGAGTCTTTTTTATCTTATTCTTTGTCATAATGATGGCTAACCACTTCTTGCTTTTGTGATTTATTTTGACTTGACAATTCTATTAACATGTAGAAAATATTCATTAAAAATCATACAATATTTACCTATCTTCAGCTTTAGCTACCTCACAAAAGGCCAAAAGATGTACCAGAGAAGAAATGAAGATGGCATTTATTTACTGAATTTTCTTCTAACTGAATACTAATTCATTTTTTAAATTCTAGGTCAGAATTCTGTATAAGGAGAAGTACTTCATCAAAATTATTGTATAGTTCTATTGATATAAATACACTTTGAGAAGCTAAATGCTAAATTAATAAAAATTATTTACTGCTTAAATTAGTGTATAAGTCCCCTTAGTGTCCATATTTCTCCACACTACCTATCTATCATTATTGGAAAAAAGTCTCCATATTGCTATACTGAGCAAACGTCAAAGCGGAGAAGCTGCACCAACTCTTTTATCCTTTTGAGATAGATTTGAATCAATTGCTATCAATTACTTCCCACTGCTTCCTAACTTAGACTCAAGGAAAAAGCTCAGAGAAGAGACTATCCTGATCCCATGGTCCCAACTAAATGCTCTAGAGTAATGAAGCATTAAAAAGAATCTCTGCCCCTGGATTGACCGAATCCTGAAACTAACTATAAAATCTATTTTAAAAAGACTGTTCCAGAGTATTTCATTATTTTGAATCTACTTCTGATTTAGTATGGGGGCAAATAACAAAAGAAACTCATTTTGAAGCATTTTATGGGATATGCTATCTAACAATTTATATGAGGATTCCTAACTGAAAGGAAATCACCCAATATTCTCTTGATGACTGAGTAATTCGCATGCAAATTTAGTTGATCACCAAGGCAGGCAGAGTAAAGCAAAAGACTCCTGACACTTGGGGAATTACAAGTTTTTGACATCAGACTTGCCCACATCACTTACAGCACTTTGGAAATACTAAGTTGTCAAAGCAGCAGAGGAAGAATAGACAGGCTGAACTCCATCAGTGCCTTTTTTTTTATAGAAGAAAGTATAAGATGAGCAAGCTCCCTGGTATTGACGGAGCATAGGTGGAGGAGGGGATAAGGGAATTTATGACTTCTCAAAAAAGAGGGGTCCCTCTTGAGTCCAAGTTAAAACTAGAGATATTTCCTGCTTCAGGAGAGTAAATGCCTATTTTTTTTAACAACCAACGATTTGTTTCTGCTATGTATGATGGAAGTGGAGATAAATAAAACTTGTGTCCTCTTTTCTTGGTTTCATTATATTCTAAGAGAATATATAACATCTTCTTGGGCCCCAATGACAATCATGTTCAGAGTGATATTAACTAAGACTCACATTTTCTCTTGGCATGTTCTTAATTCTTAATTCCTCAGAAGGTAAAATTGAATATCCAAATCATATTTGCTATTTTTTAATAATATTGCAAAAACTTAATACTTTGTATGTAAGGTTTTATGGTCATATATATTTACTATTAGTCCTCTTTTTTAACTACCCATTAAAGACACCTTTTTAGATGCTTGGAATCAATTCATTTCAAAATTAAGACAAAGGCCTTCACTTCTTAGATGTCTGGCTTTAAGAATATGCAACTTGTCAAGGGTACTTACTTTCTCATTAATGAATAAATATTTTTCTCTGAAGAACCAAGTAAAATTCATTCTTGGCCCACGCAGACTTAGAGGGATATAGTGGAGAAATATTGCCATTCAAAGATATCTGCGTGTCTTTAAAGTCCCAAATTACCCCGTTTTTCTTTATTACCAACCATACATTATGTGATTGTCAGCCTCCTGACTCTGAATTCAGTTGTTAGGTATCTTGAAAGTACGATGTTGCTGTTGTTGTTTTAATGGATATTCCTGTTTCAGCTAACATATAGATTGCATGTTTCAATAGGTAAAGCATCACTGCACAACTCAAAATCAAACTTATAAATGTGAGAACTATTTCTTTTAAAATGATATAGGGAGGCACATAGTCATTGTAATATCACATTTCAGGATTACATTGCAAGAACATAATGTATTGTCAAAGCACTGCATCAAAATTATTTAATAAATTTCTGACTCCAGTAAAATCTCTTTCCACTATTCTTTCCTTTCTATTTATCAGAACATAAGAGAAATTTACTGTCCACTCATGTCATTATTTTTCAATGTCTGAATGCATGTATACTTGAAAGGATAAAAAGAAAAGCTAAGTTCATACCTAGTATAACCTAGTAACTGATCAAAATAATCTGGAGCAATTCTGGGCAAGATGGATAAAATAGAAGGCTTGGCACCTGATAGGTTCATTGTCAACTGACGTAATTACATCTACCTGCAGAATTTCACAATGACCAATGATAATAAAGGCAAAGAAAATGTGCTAAATGATAATTTTCCAAAGAAACAAAATTTCTCACTGTTTTTCCAATGACCTATGTCAGACTATTTTAAAAAAAAAATGCCACCCAAATTACCCTTGGCTTAAAAAGAAATTTATGAATCTGTCCTGAATCCTTGTTTTAATTGTTAATTAGGAAACAATCAGTGCTTCCTTTTCAAATAAACCCACAGTCACATAATTAGACCATCCTGGAGATAATTGAATTTCTAGGAAACAAGAAGTGGGAGAAAGAGCAATAATTTATAAAAATAAATCAATACATAAAACATAATTGGCCTTTGTCCTATCTAAAGATTCTGTGCTAGATCTTTATTTTAGCCACACTTTTGTTGTTGTTGTTGTTGTTCACCCTTATTCAGTTATTCTACCAAGTAGAAGGCTCTTTGACAGGCTTTTAACACACAATGTCTCATTTTCCCCTCGTAACAACCCTAATTGGATAGGTACAGTTATTATCACTATGTTGCATATAAATAAACTGAGGAAGAGCAAATTAAGTAACTTTTTCCAAATCACTCAGCTGGCAGACAGAGCCTTGAGGAGAATTTGAGCCTCGGAATTCCAACGCCAGAAGCCTGCCCCCTCATGCTCTGCCGTACAACTCCCATGTTATCATGTAAGGGTCATCTTTAGAAGGAAACATACAAGAAAATTCTCATCTTGAACCAATAGAGTTTCTTTTTTTATTATTATCATTCCTTCAATCAGTAAATCTAAATTTCTAAACCTAAGAAGAAGTATTCTATCACAATTATTTTCAGATTCTAGAGACAATCATTTTTGAAGAATTTTTTGTAAAAAAAAAAAAAAAGTCCTATGCATAGCAAGGCAGTAACCCCTGCCAAACTCTAATATTATCTTTAAAGTTTCTCTCTATTAAATCAATACTGGTTTGAGAGAAATCATACTTATCTTGATTTTGATATCTATGCCTTGCTTTCGCTAACTGTATATTTTGGTCTGTAAATCATTATTTTAAAAAATATCCTATTTCTCTAAAATATAAACAAATAATTTTCAGAATTATTTAAATAAGGTTCAGAAAGATAGCACCTAATTATTATCTTTGAGCTTTCTCTTTTAAAGCTTTCTTTGAAGTGACTACCATATCTTCATTTTATTATATAACAACTAATGACGTGTAACAGTTATTATTTGCCCATCGATCGAATAAAACTGCAGAAACCAGTTGATTTTGAGTAGTTCCCTAGAATTACACAGTGGTGGCAGAGTTAAGACTTGATTCTATCTGTCTAAAGTCAAGATTCTAGCTTTTTCCATGGAATTACCTCAGCCTCTACTCCTTACCTCTTACATTCATTCATTCATTTCTTCCCTTCATTCTTTTATTGAACAATTATTTGTTAAATGTTTGTGTTGTGAACTAACTTTTGAGTCCTCCCCAAACCCATACATTAAAGCCCTAGCCCCCAGTGTGACTACTTGAAGATCAGGCCTTTAGGTGGCAATTAAAGTTAAATAACATCACATTGGTGGGGTACGAATCTAATAGGATTAGCGTCATTATAAGAAGAGACATCAGAAAGAGTGTGTGCACGCACACACACACACACACATGCATTCATCTAGGAATGCCATATGAAGACATCTACAAGCCAGAAAGTGAGACTTCACCAGAAACCAAATTAGCTGGAACTTTGATCTTGGACTTCCTAACCTACAGAATTGTGAGAAAATACATTTCTGTTCTTTAAGCCACTCAGTCTATATTTTTTTTGTTACAGCAGCCAGAGCCAACTAATCCAGTCTACTTATTTCAAGTAATCTGCTTAGCATTAGATAGCATCACAGGCACCACAGAACACAATCAAAACACTACACTTAGAAAATACGGCTATGCAAGCCCTCGAGGAAATTTTGCTTTACTAGGGAGGGAAGCTAGGCAAATAATTTGGATGCTGTACAACACTCAAAGTCCTTTAGTATATGGATTTTCCTGGTGCTACAGTGGGACAACATTTAAGCATACTAAATTGTGAGTAGAGAGGTTAGAGATGGTGTCACGGAAGAAGAGAACTTGAAGAATGAATAGAAAATTTTTAAGGATGGAAAGGAAAGGAGGTTCCCAGGTAAGGAGACCAATGTGTGCAAAGTATGGAAGCTTAATAGGAGGAGGGAACTATGAATCATGGTTGATATGGGAAGGAGTAAAGACAAAGATGGCCCATTTTTTGGCTTGAGTAACTGGACAGATGATTATACAATTTATTATACAGGTATAAAGGAAATGTACAAAGAGGGGAGATTTGTGGGGAAAAAAAGAAAAAGGATCGTAATAGAGTGGAGACTGCAATGATTCACTCAGTCATGAGAGGTTGGGTTTCTATTGAGAAAATATTTAGTAGAGAATCTGACACACACAGAAGGTACTCAATAATTATTTGCTAAATCTGGATTTCCTCTGTTTATGATCATTATCCTTGACCTAAGGTTTTTATTTTTTTTTAATTAAAGGAGTATCAAAAAAGAGGTTATATTAGTTAACCACAATGATCTATCTAACCAAACAGGGATAAAATCAGCTACATTTGAAGGCAAATAGAACACGAGAACAGTGAAAACTAAGCATGCAGGAGTAGGGTGAAATGCTTATGTGAAAGTGCCCTTGGTGATCATAATTGGATTTTGTATTAACTAGGGTAAGATTTAAAAACAAACAAACAAAAAAACCTCACACAATTAGAGTGAAGAACTCAACTGCTCCTCCATGGATATCAAGTTTGCCAAAAACCCCTTCTTCTGGTTTTGTTCACAATACATCTAGAGCAGACAATCCACACTCTTAAAAGTGAAGGTAACCATTAAAATGGTGAAGAAAACTACTGAATTGAAAACTGAAGTCTTGAAGGAGAGAACAGGAATGAGAGGCCTTTAGCGAAAGAGTCACAAACTATTTTTATGGGTATCTCGAATTCCAAGCCATAAAACATCACTCAGTTTTAATGTAATGAAAAGAAGCATTTTGTGTTTCGCAAGGTAAATATTTGTCCGTGTATATATTAAAGACATTTTACTCCAAGAAGAAAGAAATAATAATTTTTTTTAAATTTCCTCTCAATGCAGAATTTTCCCCAGGTTCATCCCCTATATCATAGGTATCTTGTTTGAAGAGCTACAGTCCTGCATTTACCAACTCTGTAACTGCAAAATAATTTGGTTATTAAGACTAGTTTTATTCCAAGCTGTCTGGATATCTTGAGCCGTACTGCACTTGTTGTTTAACTCTAGAGATTTTGCAATAAAAGTTTAATGAGTTACTTATTATTAGAATGTTTATAGCCATTATTTTAAGGAGAACAATAATGACGTAAAGTTCTACGCATTTGGTTTAAAATGTATTCAACTCACATATCAGTTTATGCTACAGTGAGTTTTTTAAAATTTCTTATCAATATATGTGTCTAAAGTCAATGTAGCTAAACCACAACTTTAGCAGAGCTGTGGCTAAGGGGACACATATAAAGCAAAGGGACAAATATTTGAAATTTAGTCCTGAATGCTCTGCATATTTATTTCAATTTAAAAAGTTGACCAAATATTCTATTAACGACCATAAATATTAAAAGAACATAACAAATAAATCTAGCTTATCCAATTTCTAACTGGAATTCTATGAAACTGAAGGTTAATCACATCTTCAAAACTCTTTTTTACTAATATAGAAATTGCCTACAAATTTTTCAGATATACACCAGATTTTCCAAAAATAATGATGCTCTATGACTTAACTACAGAAGTTTTCAAGTTATAAAATTAAACAGAAAGTATATCTATCTACTGAAACCTATACAAAAATTATAAACTCAGAATAACATAGTTACCTATCATTATGAAAATATAATTTCTTAGATTTTATCATCAGACTATAACTTTTAATTTTTAGATATTGTCTGAGGGGTTCTTGAAAAGTATGATTAAACTAGCAACTAATTTTCATATTGTTTTTTGCTGTAATTTTTATGTGTGAATTATTCATTTAATCAATTTGATTATAAAGAGTCATCACAGAATTCAGTATGGTGCTCACATTCTGGAAGCATATAGAATCAAAGCAGGGTTATCACAAGGGAGGCAAAATATATCAGAACACAGAGCTAAATGAACATGTAGAACAAAAGTAAAACCAATTTGACTCAGCCACAAAATAAAGAAAATAAATATTTCCTCCAATCTTCCAAGCCTTCCAACAAAGAAAATACAATGAACATGTCATATGATGACATTTGTTTGCTTATACTCCATACTACATGGCTGGCCACATACCCTGTTTCCAAATGCTAACTATAAAAATTATATGTTTCCTTTGGGATGTTTTCATTTGGTACTAATCTTCAACCATTCATTGGTTGAGTAACTTTCTACCGGGCTATGTATACATCTTTAAGTGACACTTTGTTTCTATCAAGAAGTGAGGTTCATTCTCAAAGATGAATTTGAAGATCTTCGGCAACAAATGGAATTTGCTTATGTTATGGCCATTTAAAAAGTAATCTCTTCTTTGCATGTCTTAATATATATAAATGTGTTAACAAAATATATTCTTACCTCCCATCCATAACTGGGGTCTTTCAGGTTTGACCTCTGCTCTCCAACATAGGGCCCAAACTTTTCTCCTGCTTCGATCTTCCTTTTGGTCCATATTCCTAGTCCCGCTCCAGGCATATTTGACTCTCGAAGTTCAAACTCAGCAGGAATGGGGATATCATCTGGGATGTAGATGGGGGCTTTGTAAGGAGAGCCCTCTTTTGGAGTGAATGCTTCGCTGGATGTGGCTGGAGAGCATGGCTCTTGAATATTGAGGGAGGGTGTGCTGGCTACTCCATCTGCATCTGGCATTTCTTCCACAGGAATTTCAGGGTAGCTGCCATATACACACTCATTACCTGTGAATAAATAACCTCATGAATTCCTACTAATATAGAAGAGACATAATTCCATAGCTCAGTAGTCACTTTATAATGTTGTTGTTCTTTGAAGATAAAAAAAGGGGGACCATTGTTAAAATACATCTGCATTAAAAT
The DNA here is from genome assembly GCA_004027375.1 of Macroglossus sobrinus. NCBI lineage: Eukaryota > Metazoa > Chordata > Mammalia > Chiroptera > Pteropodidae > Macroglossus > Macroglossus sobrinus. Next base: position 70,059 of record PVKZ01002349.1, read on the forward strand.
CTCTATTATTCATAGATGAGAGAAGAAGGATTATAGCCTTTTTGGTTTCTCTACAGTGAATCCATAAAAAACATAAAAATTCATAAATCGAAGGAGCTAATCTTCAACTGTTGATAATATTCTCATGGGTCATCTCAATCTATTACCTATCTGGGAAGCAATCAGTAATTAATTTAATTGCTTGTCTGAATAAAATAGAGTTCAGAAATAAAATTATGTGTACCTACAACCCCACAAACCATCCCAAATTGTGAGCTGACAGCATTTTACCATGTATTAGCAAGTCGTATCATGCAATGGTATCTGAGACTGAATTGCAGGAGAGTTGTCAGAGATTCCAAAAGCAGCCATGTGCAACAAGGCTTAGATTTGTGCAGCAGGATTATTTATCAGAATATTAATTTATGTTCATTCTTCCTCTATTTTCCTTTCCCATTTCAAACACATCACCAAGCCCTTGGTATTTTCTTGCCTCAATGACTTACACAGAGAAGAGAATTAAAGCTACGTGAAGCTAGTGATTCTGATGGATATTTGTAAAAGTTAAAATCATTAAAGAAATTAGGTGCATTTTCCAGAGGGGAAGTGGAGAAGAGGGTGTCTTGGAGTGCACCAGAAAGAGAGTGGATTTCCTCCAGGCTGAGAGGTGGTAGAGATGAAAGGGCCTCTGCATAGAGCAGTGCTCTGGGAGAGATGGCAAGACCTTAGAAAGGATAACAAGGGAGAGTGACTGGGAGTCGGGACACTCAGCATCAGGGCTCTAAGAACTCTCTCCAAAGCATATGAAGTAAATTAAGACACCATGTCAGGCCCTAAGATCTTAATGCAACTTGTGGAGGTGTGGGGGAAAGTATAAAGGATAAAACTGAACTTGAATTCCCACCAGTTCACCAGTTGAAGGAGATTTCAGTTATTTTAAAGCAAATAAACATATGTTTTTGGTCCAGTAGGATTCTGGACTTAGAGTCATGCCTGATTTGTTTTATTTGTAAATGTTCAAGGGGAGAACGAGAGAAAATGGGTTAAAATTACAAGAAGAACAATTTCAATCAGAGTCATCTAAAGGTAAAATTTGTTGCCTTAAGTTAACAACACAGAAGTCCTAATATAGCCTAGATAACTACAAGTTAGGAATAATATGGAGGAATGCTAGTTTTAGGTTGGTGACTAGTTTAGATGACCTTTAAGATTCAACCAACCCTGCAGTTCTATGAATTATTAGTCTTCCCAGATAGTTTAAAACTGAGCTAGAGAGTAGAAAACCTGAGTTCTGGTCCCAATTTCTTATCGGATTCATTATGGAAATTAATTATAACACTCATAACAATTGTCTATTAAGCACTGACTCCTCTGTAAGTTTTGTGAAATGCAAAGTGATAGTATATGAAAAAGTATCTTTCTAATAAAGTGCTTGGTTCTTAGAGGTAATTCCATCTAAACCAAGCACAGAACTGAACTCCAGAACTCAACCTTATACCTATGAAACATTTTATCTTAACATACAAGTTCATTATTATTCAAGTTTAGTGCATCCAAAATTTTACACATTATCATCTGCCCTCAAACCAAGTCCTTTGCCCACATCCTCTCTCCATTAAGAATATTATTTTTCTCTAATTATTCATGTTCAAGGTTCTAAAACAACAGGGACATTTTCTCACCCTCATGCTCCAATCTATTCAGTCATAAAATGCTATCCATTCCCCTTGCAAGATTTTATCTTCATCCCATTTTTTTAAATCCCCATTTTCATTCCTGAATTTTCTAATAATCTTCTAATTGGGTCTCCAAACCTCCAGCCTCTTTCCAGTGTCTCTCAACACTGAGCCTGCTAGATTTATCTTCCTGGCACACTTATTTTCCTCTGCTACAGTCTCCAATACTTCCCAATGTCCATGGGTAAAATTTAAATTTCTTAGTCATGGAATAAAATCTCTCTCATTAAAACCATTCTCCATTTCTCTCTAATTCTCAATACTCTCCAATAGGAGGCCCCCAGCTAGAATAAGCTTAACCCTATCCTCTGAGCTCTGTCATTCTGTCCGGTTCCCTATTTCTGCTCCTCTGCCCATCCAACTTCCAGTCATCCTCCCAAGTCAAGTCCCAACTTGTCCCCTTTTCATCCCTTTAACATAAGTATCCCCCTTTCTTAAATTCTTACATAATTTCCACCTTCAGTCTGATGATCAAGTAATACTGCGCATTGCTACTTAGAGTTTAATACAAATTATTCTTTCTCTCCTGGCTAGGAAACAGGCCCTTGATGGGAAGACTGAGAACACACTTCCTAGGAAGTCTCCAAGTGAGCTGCATAAATCTGCTCAATAAATACTTATTAAATAGATAACTAACTTAACAAAATAATTTTATTGACCTGTTAAACCAAAACAATATTTTCCTCTCAAATATAGGAAACTATTTTGATCCTGAAAAGCAAGTACTCTTATACCTATAGAAATGGAATGTAACAGATTACGAACATTTCTCCAAAGTGTCAAAAGAAATTATTGTAATAATGCCCCAATAAATATTATCAGAAAAATAGTCTTTAAGGTCCTAACACTCTTGATAAAATATATCTAATTTTATCCTTCAGGGAGATTTTGTACTTCAACTGAAGAGCCAAAAGTTCACAAGCACTCTTAATACAGCAAAAATCATACTTAAAAATATCTTCCTAGAACTGTAAAATTTAACTGCTGCAAATATAGTTATTTTACATATTTTTAAAGGGGTTTATTGCTCACTGTGAAAATTTTGTTTATCTCAAGAAGTAAGTGCTATAAATTGGAAGACTTTGTGTAATCAATAGACTTGTCCACTTAGACAGCAGGAAACAAACAGGCATCCAAAAGAATAGAACTACTTCCTCCAGTAATTATCCATTAAAGGGCAGTAAAATTTCCCCAATTTCCTTAAAGGGTTAAATCAGCCATACTGTCAGTTCCATCAAAGTTATCTCAAATCTCAAAAAAAAGATAGAGACAAACCCATCTGGGCCTTCCCACTGGCTAGCATAGCTGACCCATGACCTTTGAGTTATCTGCAAACTCTACCAATGCATAACTTAAATAAATGCATTTGGATTTCAATTCCTATGGAGACAAAATATACATGAATGTCCAGGCTGTTGCACAGAAGAATTTGAATTTAAAGCTTGAATGCAATTTTGCTTATAATGGCAAAAAAAGAATTCAATTAAACCTAGAGAACAACTTATATAGGTCAAGCAAACACAGGAGAAAGACTCATGGTCCTATTCATACACATGAAGGCATTAAATGTATATGCAAACTCAGGCAATTTGTTTTCAAGCCACTGTTAATCTAGTATCATCAGAATTAAATTTTAAAAAAGGGCTGTGGTAACAAAAAAAGGAAATATAAACCTGCTGAGTTTTACATATCAAAACATGCAACAATATTTCAATGTAATCTAGCATTATGAAATTTTCAACAGCAAATGCAGTTTCTCACACTGCATTAAATATTTGCATAACCAAAATAAACTCATGTTTTTACTTAGGTTACTCAAGAACTATCCAAAAAGCTGGTAAAACATTTCATCTAAGTGACAAACTACCTCAATTATCATATCTCCATTAAATCTCTGTTATTGAAGAAAAAAATTGGTAGATCCTTTCCCTGAGCTATAACTATAGTTAATTAAAGCGTTACTCAGATGTCACACTGACAGATTGGGCACATTTACAATAGGTAAGCATCAGGTAATAAATGTTAAATTCATCAGTGGTCCCATAAAGATAAATAACCCTTGTTACTTCTTGGAGCTGAGCTGCCTGCTACTGGAATTTGCTTTGTGTATTCTTTAGGTGTGTTATTAACCGAGTGAGGACAGAAAGACAAGTTTATTGTTGGATTTGAGGCAAATAACTAAGAAAATGCTCTTGGAAATCAACCTCTTCAATTCAAATTTTAAGTATTCTAATATCCTTGGAGACCCAGCAAGAGCACACACTTGGATTTTATTTCTTTCTGTGACTCTTTGAATAACATAGGTTTCCACTTGAGGTGATTTCCATTTTGAAAACAAATCAGAATCTGCAAAGAGGAAATTTCAGAAATAATGCCTATAATAACTACTTCCATAAAAGTATCTATAGCTTCTCATTTTGATGTTCACAATGCAATGAGAAAAACATACTAAAAAAAATAATGTTTCATAAATCTGGAAGCTGATACTCAAGGATGCTAGAGTATCTCCCAAGTCAACTGAAACTAGAACCCAGGTGTCTAAATCCAGTCCTCCCTTTAACTCTTAGGCAATATTTTTTTTCTTTGAAAACATGTTTTAAAGTTGGTTTGTTTTTTCAAAATTGTGACTATATTATGTATTTTGTTTTACTGCTTTTTCACTTGATGTTTTATTACAAAAACTTATGTTTTCTAAGAATTTTTCAGAAACTACATTTACTTGCTGCATAATATCCTATTATATGAATCTACAACAAATGAACTATTTCCACAGTATTTATTTATGTTGCTCCTAATTTTCTGATACTATAAATACAACTGAAATGAACATTCATTTATACAAATATTTATATTCATCTGTTTCAATTTCCTTAGGTTAGATTCCTATAAGACAGCATAGTGAGTATTAAAAGATTGCCTTCTGGAGGTATATATCAATTTATATTCCTACCAACCATATTTGCATTTATTATTGTGTCTTGTTTTTAAAATTTATCAATATAGTGGAAAAGATTACATATTTATTGTCACTTTAATTCACATCTCAGTGATTACTGAGACTATTTTTGTCATCATATTTTTTTTGCAAGTTGTTCATTATTCATTGTATTTGCCCATTTTTAATTGGGCTTTCATTTCTTATTAATAATAAAGAAATTAACTTTTTGATATAATTTTTGCTACTTTCTCCAGTAAACCATTTATCATTTAGTTTTTCAATGAGGTTTTTGTTGTATAAAAATTTAAACTTTTATGGAATGAAGTCTATCTTTCCTCTGTGATTTTTATAATTTTCTTGAAACTCCTTACCTATCCTAAGGGGGAAAAAAAGAAGAGTCTTTAGTATTTTCTTAGAGTTTCATAGCTGCTTTTCTACCAGCCTTGGATTACCCATGATTTACTGCTGAGTGAAAAGGAGAGAAAAATTATTTCATTTATTTGAGCTCCTGTGAACGGCAGGCTAGAAAAAAAAATGCCATTTCACTCATAATTCTTTGGTTCTTATTTGCAAGCCTTGCCTAAAAATGTCTTTTCTTTTTGTGGGTTTTATATAACTCGTCATTTGTTTCACTTGGCCTCTCTGCCTAGTTTAACTACAAATCTTCTGGGCAGATGCCATTCAAAATCCCGAGTTTCACCATTAATAGCAATTCAGTCACTGTCATAATACTTATCACTCAGTATTATCATCAGTGATACTAACATAAATATATTTTTCTCTGCTCTTTACATTAGTTCATTGATAGAAACTATTTAGCAGCTAGAGTTTAAAAATAATATTAAAAGCATAGATATATACTTTGACAATAAAGACTGATTTCTGTAGACATTAAACAAGAAATCAGTTCTTTATACTCAGCTGTACATACATATGCATATAATACATCCGTGTGCATTTGCAGTGTGTGTGTGTGTGTGTGTGTGTGTGTGTGTGTGTGTGTGTGTGTGTAATAGCTCACTAATCTTAAAAATAGGCTGAGACAGAAACATGGTTTGAGATCTCAGGCAGACTGGTTGAGATCATAACTACATGAAACAACTGCCAGGAGGAGACCAGCTAGGGAATTGAACAGATTAGGTAACTCAGAAATTTAGACATTTCCCCCCATTATGTTCCTCATTGCAGTTTTGTAATAAAAACATGAGCCAACTTCAAAGGAAGCTCTGTAGTAAAGGTTAATTGCTACTAAAGAAGAGGGTGGGCCCAAGCGCCAGTACTTTGTGCCCAGCTTGCAAGCAGACAGGAAGGATTACACGTGGCTGAGAGCTGAGGATGTGGGCCCAGCTCAAGGAGGAGAGCAGGCACTGCCAAACCTCAAGCCCCACCAGGGACTTCCTGGTAGGACGTGAGCACATGAACACGAGCCCATGAGTCGGTGCCTACTAACAGCGGGGCAGGGAAGGGAGGGGGAAGACATCAATTTCCTTCCCAAATTCAAAACGGACATGCTCTTCTTCCCTTGTTAGGACAATTCCAGAGCAGTTACAGTGGCATGTTTGTGAGGAAGCAGAGGACCTCAGCAACCAGCTCTTATGCGCCAGCAACACAGTCAATAAATGCGAGTTAGGCTTGGGGAAAAGGGTGGAGTCCAAGTAATGCCAGATGCACAAACAGAACAAAGAAGAAGGCTCTGAACTGGACAGCAGAATATTCTGTGAGAATGGCCCCAAGATAATGAAATTTAAGATCCCAAAAAAAGAATAAAGGAAACTAATAAAAGTAAGGAAAATTAATTTCCAGAAAACTGACTTAAACTAGCTCTGAAGAACAGTAGGCAGGGTTCAGAGGTATAGGCATAGAAAATAGATGCATCTCTGGAAATGAGAAGCTGCCAACAGACATGGTCTACAGAATGTGCTGACTCCAGAGAGCGTCGAGAAGAAAATAGATCTCCTTGGATCTTTTGACACTAGACAGCATTTGTAGACTCCACATTACTAGAGACCATTATTTTTGTGAAATAACATATCTTGGCACATGGAACTTTTTTAATGACCTTTGAAGCTTCCTTGCACCTATAGTATTTGCTACTTCCTTGTGCCATGCTATTCCGTCTCTTCCTTGTGGAATATTTTTCCCCAGTGCTTTCTAAAAATATTTCATTTATAGGCTATCAAAAAGATATCTCCCAACATAGAAGAATGTTGGGAGTTAAACAAGGGAGATGGCAAAAAAATATACATATGACATGAACTGAAAGCAAGAGATGAAATCAATGAGCAGACATTTATCCTTCTCATAGGATATGGCACACCTCTTGCTTGTCCTGTAGGTTTTAAATCTGGTTAAGAGTTTCTTTACCCTACTAGGAATTTTACAGACATTTCACTAAATGAGTATGGCTTGGGAATTAAACTGGTAGCTTATAGGATATTCTGAAATGGGTTTGACCACTTCCAAATATTCTTCAGAGATGGAACCAAGCTTTTAAAAAATGATTACAGAAAGAAATTTCTAGAAAATTCATAGTTAAGATATCAATAAAGTCATCTGGTATCTATTTATAGAATCTCAAACAGCTAAAATAAGAACATCAAAGCTCTGTGAGCACTACTCCAAGGAAAAACATGACTTTGTTAATGTTTGGCTTATTCTATTGTTGGGGAGCGATGATCACCAATATCCACTGTAGTTGCCAGGTAAGAAGAGACTTATCACACATCAGATAGTGTTTCTTTCACATTATAACTATGTGCCTTGACTTTCTTTAAGCAATACAAAATTTTAAGAGATTTTTGGCAACCTTTGACCTGACGATAGCTTTTCTCATCAGCTTTTAATATGCCCAAAGTGATTTTCCTTCAGATTCATTTAGAGTAAAATAGAAATGCCCTGAAATTATGTCGCAGCAGACTGGGTGGTTACTCCTCAGACAGTCTGAAACGACCAGAGTACAGCCTTTCAGCATTCAAGCCATATCTACAGTAATTATTTGCCAGCGTATCTAAAAGAAGGCAGCCATTTCCTGTTGCACACAAATGGGACACTCTTATCTAAATTACTGTTTAAACAGGTATTTAAGAAAAGACTATCACAGGCAGGAATTTACTGATGAGGGAACACATTAGGGCTGGACACATTAGTTGAGGACTAACCATTGTCAAGAAAGGAAGTCTATCAGCATCAGGAAGGTATAGAGAATATTTTACAGCTCCCATATGGTTTAAGATGGGGCTTGTAAACTATGCCATTTGCATTTGGGGAAAGCAGGAGTGGCTTGGCATTCGGCAATATGTCTCCAGCGTCCACTGCAACCTCAAGAGTCAGAGCTTGAGAGATGTCGCTTCCTTGGGGGTCCCTGTTTTCTCTTCCATAAAATAAGCACAACTCAACAAGTTCAGCTCTAGGCCCACTCTAATCAAACAATCCCTGCTCTGCATAGTGGAAACCAAAGGATGGTCCACGTTTGGTGCACCAAAACCTTATAAGACATATTTCTTAGAAAGGCACTTTGAGAACTGGTTTGGTCTCTCCTAACACGTAACCTAGGAGAGACTGTACTCTGGCTGCCTAACTTTGCTCTAACCAGTGAAACTGGAATTTATTCCCAATAGAGGCTTATAAAACTGGGCTGTTATTCTCACATTAAGTAGACTGCCCTCTGGTGAGGACTGTGGTTTAAGTGTGGGCAGAACGTGTGGTTTACTACCTCTCATTTGTTTATGTTGTTGATGGTGGTTTCAGAAGAAAGCTGCAGCCCTTCTCGTGCTAAAGAGTGACCTGATTTCCTTCCTAAAAAACACGCTTGAAGGGGGGGAAGGGATCATGAGGGCGCATTAATGTGCCACTGCTAATGGAGGAGCAACTGAGAGCCCTTTGACCACAGCTCTGTTTCATTCAGCTCTGCATGTGAAATGAGAGCCCCAACTTGTTTATTATAATTACCTAAGTGTGGCTTGGTGGCTTTTGGCAGAGATCCTCCTGGCCTCCAAAGGACAGACCAAAACTCAGGAGCTACAAGTTAAAGGAAGGAGGGGGGAAAGTGTGTTTTGTAACAAAAAGACATAATTCTAATATAAACTGGGTGAAAATGGTCAAAACAACCCCACAAAGGTGAAGATCAAAAAGTAAATGAGATGAAGCTCTACTTTCTACTACATAGTAAACAAACATAGGTATGCAGGAGAACTAAAGAAACAGTATAAATATAACTTTAAATTCATTCTCACAGCTGACTTGATGCAGATCTTTCCTCATTGCTACAAAACGGAAGAGTTTTCTTATAGCCAGGAATCTTCCATAAAGAAAAGAAAATAATTATGCATGTCTGGCAGAAGAGGGAGTAGTAGTAATGGCTTGCTGATAAAAAGGAATGTGAACAAGCAATAGAACGCTAACCTAACCATACTCTTGGTTTGATAAGAAGCAGAAAGTATGCAAAAGAAATTTGTTGGAGTATTAAAATTAGGTTTTATTTGAAAACGAACAAAGGTCCTTGTTCTCACAAGCCTGGGTAACAGACAATAATGACTTCTGATCTTAAAGTGATTCTGTGAGGTAAATTTCTTGATTTTGGCTAATTTCAGCTCAGACTCTGACCCCATTACAAATATAATATCTCCAGCGTAAAATAAGTTTAGATGGTCCCAACGAGTGCAATTTTATGTCCCCATTCCAAGCTCTAAAGGCCCCATGTTGAGTTTCCCAACACTACATGGTATTAAACATAAAATCATTAAAAACCGTGGGGATGAATGGAATGTCATTAACAAACATAATGGATGGTGTTTAAAAAAAATTGAGAAGACTTATACACTTTGATAAAAAATATTTTCAGAAAAATATGAACAGATGTGCTATGTATACATACACTAAATAGCACTTATGATCTGAGAGGGGGTAATTTCAACATTGCTAAGTGGTAACACAAGCTAGGTATTTAAGAGAATGATATAATATGACAACTTCATAGACTACCAAACTATGTATACGGTCTCTGGAAGTTGTCATTATCAACATGTACAATAACTAGTAGCATTAGGTGATCTGTACAGTATCCTTCATGTCTAATTGAGTCCCACAGTCTAAGACACTTGATGGGCACCAGGCCCTGCCTCCTAATGAGAACTGACTCTTAAAGAAAGGCATTTAGGACCTCTTCTATATAAATTACTATCATTTGCAGCAAGAGAGGATTATAAATGTTTGCTGGCAAAAACTAGATTTATTTACAAACTGGGTCTAATTTATTTATGGCTCCAATACAATTGGCTTTTGTTGAAATATTTATGTTATCTGTACTTCTGCCTCACTAAACTCTGCCACAATCATAAACACTGTTGAAAAATTATTTGCAGTTAACAGGGTTTAAACTATGCATTATATCACCAGCTAGTGCCAGTAAACTTTTGCACTGGTTGATAAAGTTTCCTCTGTGGAATAAATATACATTTGACTTTCAAAATCTTTGATAGGCTCCATAGTATGAAAAGTGAAGAATTAAACAGATGTCTCAGATGCTACCAGTTTTGTTTAAATGGTTCAATTGCACATTTCAATTAAAATTTTGTGGATATACTACAAAAGTATAGTCTTTTCTATTAAAAGGAGAATTAAATGATTGAAGTATTGGGGCAATATTCTTTGCCAAAATGCTACTTCTCAGATTTATTCATTTATCCATTTCAAAACATTTATCTAGTACCATGTTGTACCTGGAACCATGTAAGTTGCTAAGAATAGATGTAGACATGAATAAGATAAATTTTCTGTTTTCAAGGAGCTTAGAGTTGAGTAGTGAAGAGAGATGGTAACAGATATATGACAATAAAATAAGTTCTAAGATGCGGTTAGGAAGAGCGATGACTGTTAAGAGCTGAGAGTAAATAACTGCAATTGCACATGCCAATTTTATACAAACCCCTAGCCTTAGACTGAGTAAAACTATATGTGTTCTAAATTTTTAAAGAATAAACTTCTATTTCAATTGTTGGTGAAAATACATTTGTCGTTCACATGTATTTCTGAGAATCACGGAGTTCTTCATAGTAACATTAGGATCAAAATAGGGATTATTTATTCTCATTGTTGCTAAATAACTCTTAAAATGATGAAACTATCAGATAGTAAAACCACATTGCCCACATTTCCATTACAAAATAAGCCAAGAGAAATGGATGGTTTCTCTGTCATATAACTAGTCAGAACATACTTCTGTTTGGTCTGTCTCAGTAAGAAAGACCAAAAGTTCTACCATAAAGCAGATAGGACTTCCTTGATGCCAATGGAACTTCCACCAACATATAAGTGGCCTAAACTACAACATCTATCTCCCAGTTGAAACAGACCAGAGTTACTTCTGGTTGACCTGAGAAAAGTGTTGTATTCAGAGGGATGACTGGCCAGATCACTCTGAAATCTCCTATTTAAAAGCAAGAGACGTCAGAGAAAATGGCAGAATTACTGACTTCTGGGATCTCACACTAAATAAATGATGGTCTTTTCCCTAATAATGTCCACACATGCCTATAACAGTCAAAGTAACTTAATCAAAAGCCGACATAGCAAAACAAATCTTGAGAGCTGTATTTATATGACGAAAAAAAAGAAAGTTCAAAAAGGAGCTATTCATCAAGGTGCTTTGTAAAAAAGAATGTCCCAAACCTACCTGTTGTAACTTCACATTTAGTAGTATATGCATAAAATATTTTGCTGCCCATTCATACTAACATTATATAAATTTACTCTTTCTTTGATCCGGGTATTATTCTTCAGAATAAACAAAATGGCAGTGATTTCGTTTTGTGCTTTTGCTGATCATTATACACATTTTTTTCCAATAAATCTTCTTTAGCAAAATGCTTGTTTTAATAGGTTATAGCTAAGCTAGTTAAGCTAAATAAAAATCTTTTGGCATCATATTGCTTAAATATCAGAATAATTGATTGAAATATTCATTTTTCATAGCACGATAGAATCCCAGAGCTAAAGAAACCAGAAAATAATCTAAGATGCTTGCTGATTCAATTATATTGTAGATCAATGTATGTAAACCTAGGTAAACTATGACTACTTAAGAGAAAAAATAAAAAGGAGGTAATTCTTTCAAATTCTATCAAAACTCTGTAACATTAAGAAAATGGGGCAGGAGAGATATCTAAAGTCTATAGAAGAATTGCACCATAACTTAAAAAGATGTTGTTGCTTTTGTTGTTTTTGCTGTTGTTTTTGTATTAATAGATCTACTTCTTTCAACTTTTTAATACTCATCACCACTATTAAATCTTAGCAACTATGACCCAACATTTGTCACAAACCGTTAACTAGTTAGTCAACAAGACTTTTATATGCAAAGCACCATGGGGTGTTACTAAGAAGAATAAAGTGAAATTGCCGATTTCAAAGGACTTACAATTTAGTCAGAGAGATAAGACAAATGCCCAGGAAGAATTAATATAGTATAATATAAAGCTCCATGGCACAGAGTTAAGTGAATGGTACAGAAAACAACGACTACAATAATCTACACTAAAAGTGATCTTCTTCTTTAACAGAAAATTGAAGTGAAAGATGGCTAAAAATTCTACTTGTGATGAAGACAGATAATAGAAAGGATTGTGAAACAAAAGGTTATAGACTGCAGCCAAGCCTTGGAAAGGTAATGACTTTTAATTGGATTGAGTTTATCATATTTGCAGAGGTACAGCAGACACAGAAGAAAGGATTAGAGTGATTTCCACTTTCCATTATTTGGCATAATGAGAAAACAGAGGGTGGTCCACATCCCTTGTACATATTATGAGCCATGGGAGATGTTTAACATGTCAGTTTTGGGTAGCAATGAGCTCTCCTAAATAAACACATTTATTTGGACATAGTTAAGTCAAAATAAGTCACCTGGAAAAAAGGTTATAGGTCATTAATTTGCATAGTACAAAGGATTTATGAATTTTTAAATTAATGCTCCTGGATCTCTACACCATTTCAAACAGTAGGGTATATCTGCATTTTTCTTCAAAGTTTAACTAGCTTAAAGGGTCAAATGAAAATACTTGGCTGAAGAAAAATCAGCTGAGCTGACTTTCTTCTAGGTAGAAAAGAATCACATTATAAATTCTTCCAAGAAACAGCATTATATACCTCAAGTCAAAATACACACACAAAACAAACAAAAAATTTTGTGTAAATATGTGGTGAATCATAAAAACATCGTGCAACTGACACACACCAAATTCAAACGTGCCCACATGGAAATGGTTGCTAAAGCATACCTCCACCTAAACTCCACCGAACTATAAGGTGATAAGGGGAGAAAGCATGGGTGTTTGATTTACTGATGAACCTTCAGTATCCAGCAGAGTTTCTAGCTCATAATAATAATGCAATATGTAACACCAGCCAAAGCAAGCCAATTGTACTGAAGGTAAGTGAGTGGTACTTCCTCTTCCTTCTCTAAATTGGAAAATTTTGATAAATGTGCCAAAGGTATCACACAAGTTGTGTCCTCGGTCTGTTGAAGAATTCAGTAAAAATGTCCCAATTAAGGACAGGAATGTGTATGCTGATTCTACATATGCTTGTGCATACACACATGTGTTCTTGTTCTCCCTCTCCTTCCAAATGCTCAAGATGCTAATGAGTGAATTTACCAAATGACATCAATTCAGAATCTGTATTATGTCCTCCTCCCACAGCAATCTCTTCAAATATATCTATCATAAAAGGGCTAAAAATAGACAAAAAGTCCCTACACAGGTAACTCACATTTTTGTCCTTTCCTCAAGATTTTAACTGAGTCTTCCAGGAAAGGAGACTGGTAAATCAGTATCAAATATAGCCAACTGAATTTGATTCCTCCAGTATTTACTGCAGCACATGCTATGAACCAGCCATATCTTGTAGGTTATGTTCATGTGAGGAGAGATTCTGACTCCTTTGTTCACCACTGTATCCTCAGAACCAAACGTGGTGTCTGGTATATAGCAAATGTTCGATAAATATTTGTTAAGTGAATGAATAAAGATAGGAATGGAGAAATGCACAAATAAGCTTTCAAGGAGGTCAGAGACCAGAGCAGCTATTCCAAACTAGGCTATGTATTTGCATCTCAGATGGAGCTTACTTTTAAAAATACAAATTCTATGGTATTTCTAGAACTAGTAATAAAGAATCCATATATATATATATATGATAGAATCATTCTACATATCTTCAGCTTCCTATTCTATAGTCTTAACCCACAATATCACAAGTAAATTTACACATTTATGTGGATATTGTTGTCGAATAATCTGTAAACTACAGGCCCAAGCCAATTCCTGTTTAAACCAAAAGACTATACCTAACTAGTTATGTGACCATGGGAAAGTTCCTTAACCTATTCGAGCCTCAGCTTCTTTATTCATATCTGATTTTTGCCCACTATAGCAGCCACTAGACATGTGTGGCAACTGAGCATTTGAAATGTGGTCACTTCAAATTGAGATATACTATAAATTTAAAAATGTACACCAGATTTTTAAAACTTGGTAAAAAATTGAAAAATATCTACCTGATAGTTTTTTATATTAATTAAATACTGAAATGATATAATTTTGGATACAATGAGTTAAATAAAATATATTAATAAAAATAATTCTGTTTCTTTTTACCTGTTTAATGTGGCTACCAGAAATTTTAAATTAATATATGGCTCACACTTATACTTCTATTAGAAAATACTGGTTTTTAAAATACTTATGACACAAAATTATAGTAAGAATAAGAAGAAGTAATAAATCTGAGCATCTCTTGTAAACTTTACAGGAAAATGCAAATGCCAAAAGTCATTATCTTTATTATTAGGAAAAATTCTTATGTCCTTAGGTCTTAAGTGACAGCTCGTAAAGTTCAGTGTCTTTCAGATCTACCTGCATTCAGATAATAAAAGGTGATGAAATAGTTCATGAACAATTATCCTCTACCACTCTCTTATCAATAAACCTCTCAATAAACACTTGCTGAAACCAAAAGTAAAGGAAGATCAATGTGGTCACTGACATGGTATAAAAAGATGAGCTCATTCCAGAATGTTCCCCTGCCAAGATTTCTATGATGATGCAGGAAATAGCCTGGACTGAATAAGACTGGAGGAAGGTTTATATTTGAAAGAGGAATTATTGGCCAATGAACAATAAGCAGTATTTTATGATGGGAAATGACAAACTTTTTCCATGATTTCAGCCCAAGATGCAGAGGAGAAGAAAAAACTCATGGGATTAATTTCTCTCTATCTCTTTGGAATGACAGGTTAATTCCTCCCACAAATACCCCATTCCAACACTTCCAAAAAAATATGTGCCTTGAAACACCTGTCAGATAAAAGAACACAAAGAACTTTCTTGTTCCTCTTCCTTTACTGTGGTGTAGTTGGTGAACCTCCAAAACACTTCATAGGTATGGGCTGATGAATGAAGATGAAGACAGGTACCACCAGACTGTTCATACATTAAATACCTTGAAAACATTCCCAAGTGTTTGAAGAAATTCAGTAGGTAGTTAGGGAGACAGGCAACCCCATCCAGTGTTCTCCTCAAAGCTTTATTATGCAAAAGTGAGGAGTAGCCAGGGTTCCTTTGGGGATAGAAAGTCAATTGTCATTTGAGGTTCATTCTGTACTCTTACCTGATCATGCCTCTAGACATTTATGAATATTAATTGGCGTATCTACTGCAATGTAAGGCAGTTACTAAACTAACATTCCAGCCTTTGTTCCAAGCCTCGTATCATTTTCTTCCAGGCTGTTGATTTTGGAGTGGCTGTGTAATACTAGTGAGCTGCTAGCAAAGAGTGATCAATCAACACTTTGAAAGCTTCTGGTTCATCCCAGTACCTGGGAGCCACTTTGATAAATAGTATTCTTGGGACTATATAAAATTTACCATTGTGAGAGTAAATACATGTGGGAACACGGCAGGTTATTGTTCTTTTTTATGTATATTTAAACAAAATCTCTTGTTTACAACAAATCCCCACTTGCCCTGAGATTATTCTGTCCCAACTCAAGTCACCAAAGCCCTGTGTACATTTGCATTAATGTTTTCTCTATGGACTTAAAGACTAGCACCCATTTATACATTTGATGGAACATTAATAATAATTAAAATAGGAAAATCCATTTCAAAACCCTGAATAAAGGGTTTGAAGAACATATCACACAACTGCTTTCATAGATGAAGGTATGCTGTGTGCCATTCTCCCAAGAAAGTTTTATTCTAGGTTATCAAAATTGACACTCATTTTAGAAAGACATGGAAGGGTTAGAGCTCATTGATATTCTTCTTAAAAATTAATTAGAGCTTTCTAGATACCTCAGAAGGTCTTTTTGTGATTGGTCATAATCAATTTGACCATCTTACACCTTTAATGCATCTTGCAATCTAGCCACAATAATCTATTCTGTGTCCAAGAATATCCTGTGTAATTTGGCTTCTCTGTATTGTTTTCCTTGACAACCTCCTGTTCTCCAGTGCACTATTCTCTTGTGAAGACCTCTTTTGTTCTGAGGGCTAGTGATGGAGGAGTGGCCAATGTCCCTGCTCTCATGAACCTTACAGCCTGGTTGGAAAAGGGAGAAAGGAAACAATGGATAGATGAAGAATATGAGATAGTCTTAGCTGCTTGGTAGAAACTAAAATAGTTTGAAATGTGGGGATGGGTGACAATTTTAGATAGGGAAGGCCTCATGGTGAAGGCAGCATTTAAGATTTATACATTAAAACTCTTTCAGATCCAGTTCTGATACTACCTCATGTGCTAAGTGTTGCCACTCTTCATATCTACCTGCTGACCAAGTGTGAGCGCCTTCCTTTTTAGATCCCAGAGAATATAAAGTATACCTCAGAACATAACCTTCTGTCATTCACCCTGGTGCTATTATAGTTCGTCGTTTTCACGTGTATTTTCCCATTTTGATTTCCAGCTACTTGAGGACAAGGGATATGTCTCAATTCTCTTTATAACCTCCCTCCAGTACTCTGAATATAGTAGATACTCAAATTCAAATCGAACCAACTTTAGAAAATGCTACTTATGAGGGGTTTCATTTTTGAAAGCTGTACTTTGTAGCTCACCTAGCTCAGAATCTTAAATAGATTACAAAAAAAATTTAAAAAAAAAAAAAAAGCTGTTATCCACAAAAGTCATCACCACCACTGGAAAGGAGCTATTTTCTGGGGTATTTATAAACTACTGACCATTCAGAATACTCATTCAAGCAAATGATAGTTGCCAAGAGCTCTTCTAGAGGCAGTCAAAATTTGTAAGCAATGATTTCTTCCTAACAAATTTCAGATAATTACCCCTTGGTCCAAAAAGTGAATTCTCAAGCTTTCTGTTTGAAAATGTCCCCCTAAAATTGAGAATTCCCTAGTTAAAAAGAATCAAGAAAGAGTTTTTTTGTTAATAAATCTGAGCATTGGGCTGAACCTTGCACAAGACAAGCTGAATTTCACAACAGCCAGTGAGAATAAGCACAGAGTCTAAAAATTCTACCAGAAAGTTTTGGGTTTTGTTACTGTGCTTTTTATAAACACTTTACTCATTTGTTCTGGGCTTAAACATTGTGCTTGACAGAGACTTCCATTTAAAAAGGAAATTGCTCGAATACAAGAATTAATTATAAGACAAATTTTTAATTGCTATTCCTGAAGAATTCAAATGTTCTTTTTAGGTGGGATCCAATTCTAAAATTTCAATTTAATAAATGAGCTCCCAAACCTCTACCCCCCTCCAAAAAAATTCCTTTAAGTTTAGACTGTGGTAGGCTTAAATGTGCCACATGCTATTTCAAATACCAAGAACAAGGTAGGTATTTTCCCTGCTGCTTCCCTGCCCTGCAATTTGACATCCATTTTAATGATGCTTGCTTTATTGCTTGTCAGAAAAGTAAAATGGCCTGTCAATTTTATGGAGTTTCTCTTACCTTTTGGGTGGTAATATTACATTTTGAAATAAGTATATAGCCTCCCCTCCTCCCTTTCCCCCTTTTTTTAGCCTAAATGGTGCATGTGTGGGTTTGGTACTTGGCTGCCAGTGGAATGAAGTCATAATTTCAGGAGTCCAAGAGAATAGATCAAAATCACGCCAACACTTTCATGGATGGGTATATGCTGCTAAATGGATGTTTACCCAGAAAAGTCATCATCTGGCATGCAGCATAGCAAATGTTCCTAAGCAGCTAACTCATGTATACTAAACAAATTTGGCTTGGCTGCTGCAAGGGCTGCCCTGTGGAAATTCTCAACATACATTTGTTTGATTGAGCCGTCATTCCCAGTTGATCTGCTGATGATCTGTGTCACTTTGTTTAAATGTCCTGGTGTTTTTTTTAATATATATACAGTGAAAAGCCAGTATGTTTCTGTGATGGATTAAATAGAGGTGAAATTTGAGAGTGACTCCTGTTTTTGATTCCTGTGTTCTCAGACAGGTGGGTCTGGAATGATCAAGAATGCCACATTCAAACACAGGGGAAAATATGGAGCCCTTTTGATTTAAAACACATTACTGTAAGATATATTTGCTACTGTATCCTCCCAGTACAAGGAGCTATTTAGGATTCTCCATCTAAACAAACACCATATGGGTTCATTCTCAGCATCCCTTTCAAACGTCCAGAAACAAAGGACACAAAACTCACCGCTGGGAAACATAGTATGAGAGAAGCGAGCAAGTCCCATTTCTGACTTATGGATTCAGAAATCAAATGCAAGGTCAGGCTAGAACTGAAGCTCCAGATCTCAAATATCCTAGTAATGGTTCAGATGGAAACCCAACACTATAGTTCCATACCATGTCTGAAGGCACTAATCAAGCAACTGCCTGTTTGCTCCACGGTTAAAGCACTTCCTCCAGTTAATCTTCCTAGATAGTCTCTCAGCTTTAATAACCTATGGGGTCTGCTGTTAAGTGTGGGGATCTGGGCACCATCAACACTGACATCTCCACTCTGCCAAACCCCAGACAACACGTGACGCATCTGCACTCCCCCATCCCTTCCCGCAGGTCCTGTGGATGTGGTAGACTCAGACCTGCCTTAAGCTCAGTCCCCCTACCCCAAAAAATGTATCATTGACCAAGCTTGTTCTTATTCCTGAAGTTTTTCCCAATTTAACATCAGTCCTTTTGGTTAAGGCAAAACCATCTTCAAGAGTCCTCCTGATCATTGATAGTTTGCTCTTTTCTATGTGCAGACCCTGAGTGTGCATTCTAGGAGCCAAAAGGACTGGCCCCATTCCTGTCATTTTGAGCTACAGTCCAGAAGAGGAGAAAGTCATGCAAATAAAATATAGTAGCTATGATCAACAAACTATGTGCAGGGTGCAGGGGAGGAAAGAGTTCATTTTGAGGGTGAGAAGGATTAAGAATAGCTGCCCACAGATGGTAACACTTGAAAAGTGTGTTGAAGAATAAAGATGGTTTCCAAGGAATTTCCCCAAAGTAAAGACTAGGGAAGAAAGACCATTCCAGGAAGATAAAGAGTGTATTGAGAGGTATGGAAGTATGAAACAGCTTATCATCTGCATGAGACTAAGGGATCCTCAGTGTTGCCTGATTTATAGTGGGAAATAAGGTAGACAGAGATGTAGAAGAATAAGCAGTGGGAAACCGAATTGTCAAAGGCCTCTATGCCATAGCCTAGAATTTGGCCTTTCTCCTATAATGAATCTGGCGCTAGTGAATGTTCTTAGGGAGGAGAATGGAGAGATCAGAGATATGTTTTTTAATGATCACTCTAATTCAAAGAACAGGAGAAATTTAAGAAAGATGACATGGGAGGCAGATGAGCCTGTCAGAGGCTATTTCAATAGTCTAAGAGAGACTGTGAAGGCTTTAAAAAAAAATAACTGATGGTGGAGGACAAAGAATAGGAGAGATTCGAGAAGTAAAATTGAGAGAATTTAGTGAGGGAGTGAGTGAGATAAACTAAATCCTGATGAACAAATATACTACATATCACAAGTTAGCTTATCAGTGATTAGTGAAGTCTGCCAATCTGAGGGAATGGAGGATGAGAAGAGAAAGGCTGAGAAACTGAACACTGGGCAAGTGAAAGGCAATAAGAAAACTCTGGGTACCTAGAGAATGAGGATACTATAGAACCAAGGGGCTTTTCCCTTGGTGGAAGACTCCATGGAGATCAAAAAGATCAGCATGGAGACAGGAGAAAACAATGTAATTCTTGCAGGTACAAATAGAGAAAATGCCAGGCACTCAAAGCTATCTTCACTAGGTCTTAGGAGATGATTCCATAGCAGGCCTTTCTTTCAAATTAGTAACTATTGTCTTAAATGTTGATCACTTTTAAGTTCCTGTACTGTAAATTGTTCAATATATCTTGGTAATTCTAGCTCAGATACTAGGCTTCAAAAAGTGCTTACCAGATGTACGATCCCTTCCTTGCTTAATATTGCTCTCCTAGGGAAAGGCACCAAAACAACTCCTTATCTCAATGATTTTGATAGAAATCTATATAAATTTGACTTACATATAACTTTGCCCCCACCTCACTTAAGAACTTTGAGAGGAAAAAAAAACAGTTTGCTGCCAATACATGTAATGTATGTAAATTATTGAGATCATTTTAAAAATCCATTAAGAGAATATACAGAAAATCTTGCAAATTAACATTCTCAATCCAGTGCCCTTCCCTACCTCCCCTCGCCTAGAACTCCTAATCCACAGGGCATATGGGTGTCTCCCCTGTCTACCTGTCCCTCGCCCATGTGCCTCCTCCCCTAAAAGTGGATGATCTATTTTGTATTATTTACTTGCATATTTTCTTAGTGGAAAAGAAAGAGAGAGAGAAGGGAAAACAGGGAGAGAGTAGGAGTTTGGTTTTATTTATTATTGTTTAACATTATTTATTATTATTTTAATTTAGGTCCAACATCCCAGGAGTCTCATTGCAATGGGTGCAATAGATACCAATAAAATAGTGTCACAGTACATATGCATACATTCTTCTACTCCCTTTTTTTATGAGTCATATTTTCTCATATGCACACAAAGCAAATCTTGTCAAATTGCAATATACTTCCAGGCATTCTGCTTTGGGTTTTCATTTTTTAAAATATAAAAAAGGAAGAATAAACTGGAAGATAAATTTATCTTGTGTACTCATTTGTATTATTCAAAAGAAAATGACAATAAACTCCTTTTAGGGATGGCATGTTTTTACCATTGCATGGTCATCTAAAGTAAATATTATAAAGCTAAATTTTAAAAAAAAATAGCAGGGGCTTTATATTAATTTACATAAGCTTGAGTGATTAAGACACAGATCCAAAAAAGAAACAGAAAAAGGCAAATTTAAGTAAATTTTCCTAACTGATAAACATCATAAAATTGAGACTTATAAGTTTGATTGTAATGTGTACATATACCTAGGTTTGACTCTCTGACTAATTTACTGAGAAAAAAAAATGGAAGATGGGTAAAAATGTACACACTTGGCTGCCAAAGTTCTCTGCTTGGGAACTAAGAGACCAAATTCGTCATTACTAAGCAGTCCAAACTCACACAGGACTCTCCAGCAGGCTGGCTACGAGATCATATTGCAATAAATGCTTTCTATAAAGCTAGACACTCTTCTCCTAATTCTGAAAATTTAAAACAATTATTTAAAAACTAGAAACTACATTTATTTCTAAGTTCAAAAATAGAGACTGAAAAAAGTTGCTAAGGATATAGGAATATATAATGAAGGTTTTATTGGTCACCTCCCCCAAAAACACACACATAGTTTCTCTCTCCCTCTGTTTCTTTCTCTCTAGCTCCCTCTCTTTCTCCCACCCGCCCCCCGCCCCGCACATAAAAATATGTCTTTTCTTATTTGAAATGACAAAACCCAATTCTTCTCATAATACAAATGCACACAGAAGGAAGATCGCACAACAAACAACCCAGAGACTTTAAAAAAAAATTGTTAAGGTCTACAAACAACCAAACTGAAAATAAATTAGAAATAAACTCCAAACAAACCTAGCTGAACACAAATTAAGCTGAAGAAATCCAAAAATCTTTCAAAGTGCTGTACAGTTATTTCCTGTTCCTAGACTGTCGCCTGCGGGGACTGCTGGCAGGGGAAGCTGCTCAAGTGCAGGCTGATCCAGGGGTTAGTTTCCTTGCAGCCTCCTCCACCCCTCCCTCTGCCAGGCTTCCTGGAGCCCTGCCCTGCAGACCAGAGAGCTCCAAGCAGAGCAGGGCTCTGGCCACCCCGCCGGCCTGGTATTTGGCTCCTCAGTCACCCAGCGCACAAGTATGATGGATGATGATGGATCACAGCCCCACCAAAACCGTGTGAATTTCCCAAGGCCCCTGATTATTCTAATAGAGCCCCCAGAAGAAGCACAGAGCTTTACAAAAGCTTCCAAGGAAACCTCCCATTCCCCTTGTCTGCCTGACACAGACTCCACTAAATAAAGCAACCTGGCCCTGATATGGCCTCCTCTCTTTGACACAGATCTGGGCCTCCACACTCATTGTTCAGTGATATGATTTAGCCTTGAATAAAATTTTAATGAACATCCAGAGTTATGACACAGTGGAACGGCCACTCCAGCTTCTCCCAGGGGTTGATAACAGTTCATGGAGGCTTTCAGGTCTCAGCTTTTTAAATGTTTTCTTGCTATGCTAGACAATATAGTCAAAAGGATTTCCTTTCTCTTCTCTCTCATTCTCACCTCTTCTCTCCTCTCTTCCCTTCTCTTCTCCTCTTCTCTTCTTTCTTCTCCTCTCCACCCTTCTCCCATTCCCTACCCCCCCTTCTCTCTCTCTTTCTGTCTCTTTTTCAAACCACAAAGAGTCTCCAAGAGACATAATTCTATAAGGTAAAGGCACAATTATAGAATTTGCTCATACCAGATAAATAGACATGCATAACAAAATTTTTTATGTTATAACAATGGAGGTTATATTAAAAAAAAGTAGTACTACTTAATTTAATGAGTTGGGGTGTCATTGACTTATTCATTTTTTTTTGTCACGTAAGGTTATAGGTTTCAATGACTGCTGTTGGTCTCTTGAACTGTCCCAGATCAATATAGATGAATGACAGTACTTTATGTCTACAAAACTCCACAAATAAGCTATATTTAGAAATATAGCAGGTGTACTTGCAGCAAAGACTATTACTTTTTGGTCCCTTTTAATGCTTACTATGATCCAACTTTCAATGATTTTGTATCTAACTCTCTCCCTACCCCAAATATTCCAACATTTGAATTCATGAAATCTCTCATAATCTGCATAAATAAATTAGAATGTTCAGTCATACATTTCAGGAGTGGCTCCAAAATTTCTACATCCCAGGAGTTTATGAAATGAATATTATTGGATAAGGGTAAGGAGAGTGGTTTGAAGTTGTGTTTACATAACTCTTTGCATAAGAATAAGAAAACATCAGCAGAGTTAAATAATTGGGAGAGGAGTGTGAGGAATGGTGAAGATTATGGGTTAGCTTAGGGCCACTACCCATACTTCTACCCTGCGATCATGTTTTCTCATCTGACACATAAAATTGAGTTTTTCCTTTTTTTAATTAGTCATTCACTTTAAAGACTACAGTATTTTTAAGTAGTTCTTCCTCATAACAACTCTTAGAATATACAACCATAATTTGTATTTCCCAAATGAGAAAGGTAGATAAATAAAAATAATAGACTAGGCTTCTAGAAACTCAGGTCCTATTCCTGGCATTGCCACTAATGCATTGCCACTAATTAACTAAAAAATCTGAACAAGTCTTTTTATCTTTCTGGGAATCTATCTATTCGTCTGTAAAACTGCTGAATGCAGAGAGCCCCTCAGGTCCCTTCCAGCTCACATTGTGTGAATCATCAATCTCTGTGTGATTGTGGAAGTTGATTCCTAGAAAGAGTCACATCTATATAGCTTGCTTTTCACAATAATCATCATAGTACCAAGTGCATATAAATTCAAGAAGAGCCATCAAAAGCTGATGAAAACAGCATTTTGGTTCATATTATGAATTTGGCTTAGATAAGATCAATAAGAAAATGAAAAGTAATAAAGTTTTTACTTTAACTGATACCTACTAAATGCTAGACTGACATTGTATTATACATTTACATCATTATCTTATTTAATATCCACCTAAAAAAAACCTACTGTATAAATAGGTAATAACTTTATTTGACAGATAAAAATAAGACTCAGAGAGTTTATGTATCTAAGCCATGGTCCCTCAGTAATCCCACTCAGCTTGGGCCCAGGCATAATATTCTAAACCATTCTATTTCAATTTTATTCCAATAGTTCCATCACCTCCTATCACTCATAGTACCCAAACTATCAAAAGATAACTAAACTCATTAAAATTTGACAGTAGCTCCCATGTTCCTTTATTTCCCAACAAGGGACTTCAGACTCTTTGGCTTTGCTTCATTCCGCTCTAAAAGGATGGCCCAGTTGCCTAAGTGCCAGCTCCAGCCACTTCTCTAAATCAGAATTTACTCATGTTTTGTATGAAAGTTGAAAACTAACTTGTTAAAACATCATAACAAGTTAGAGCAAAAGCTAGTCATCATTGATTATCTCACCAACTCACAAAGATTATTTTTGTAATCTATCATTACTATAATATAAAACTTGTTTTTATTATTTTGATCAACTTCTAAATGCAACATGCAAGAAAAACAGAAATTGAAATATAAGCCACAATAATATGTATTCTTGACACATTTACAATCTTGTCAAGAAGGGTATGCTACATATATCTTAAATACCTCTATCAAATTATAAAATACTTCATCATATGTAATCTAAAACAATGAATTTGGAGGATATTTCTACTTATGATTCCCATTAAAAATTAGGATAAGAAACAAATATTATATATATATCTGTATAGAAACATTTACATACTTAAATTATAATTTCTACAGTAGTGATGAAAAAGACATGTGGATCTATGTGAGCTTTCATATTTCTCTATACAATCGAATCACATTCCTGGGACTCATCTTTATAGGAGTTGGTTTCCTAATGGTTAGGAGAATACTATGACACTGACATGCAAAACCCAAGATGGGATCTACCCATCTATTGGTCTCAGAAATTGACCATGTTTGGGAAAAATCCAAAATTTGGAGACATGAACCAACAGAGCTGTTAAAATCAAAGAGCAGGATATGGTGTGATTTCCATTGCTTCAGTCAGAGTCTGTGAAATGCCAATAGTCTGCATATCTTCAAAGAGCAGAATCTGTCTCCAAAATCCGTACAAAATAGCCCACTACAAAGGAAAATCCTTCAAGATCTTTGCTATTGAACTAGAACCAGAAATAAGAGGAAAACCTCTGAGAACAGTATTAAAATGACAGATATAAGAGGAGGCCAAGCATGCCACGAAATGAGAGACTTTTTGCTGACAGATGAGCACCTTTGAACTCTAACCCAATAAAAGAATTAGCACTCCCAATGTACAATCAGTACAGCAAGCAAAATATGTCAACACACGATAGGCAGGGTAATCAATCGACATGCAAGGTAAGAAACGGCCAGACTAAATAGCAACCCAGTCCCACTGAGCCAGACAGCCTTTTCCTGCTCCTTAAATTTCTCATACCACAGGGATGAAGAATTAATATGCAATAAAGGAAAACCCCTAACAAGTAGAACAACACAGCAAGGCTTAAGAGTCCTCAATAAAAAGTGACCCAGGATTCCCAAAACCGAAGGTCTTGACATTTTCATTTTTCTTAGGTGTATTCTAAAGGTCTTTCTCTAGTCAGATAATCAAAACTTTGAAATTATCAACCACAGCCCCCTATTGTTTATTCTCCCTTCCCTCAAAGATTTTAGAAATAATAAAAGGAACAGGAGCTATGGACATAAACAGAGCCTGCTTTTGATCCCAATTGGCTGTACGCTAACCACCGACCTCAGGCAAGTAACTTAACCAGGTTGGGCTTCAGGTTTCTATTCATCTGTAAAAACAGAAGAAAAAAAACACTTTTTAAAAGGGTTTTATAATGATTAAAATGGAATAGGTAAAATGTCTTGAGTAATACCAAAAGTACCCACTTAGTTGGCAATCCCAGGCTCCTTGTGGCATGGCGTTTTGACCCCTGTGAGCCCTTAAGAAAT
This sequence comes from Macroglossus sobrinus, assembly GCA_004027375.1. Taxonomy (NCBI): domain Eukaryota; kingdom Metazoa; phylum Chordata; class Mammalia; order Chiroptera; family Pteropodidae; genus Macroglossus; species Macroglossus sobrinus. Next base: position 95,864 of record PVKZ01002349.1, read on the forward strand.
GTAGTGATACCCACATATATTAAATAATAATCTCACAGGATGAAAAAGAATTGTGTGGTTTCAGACATGTGTGGAAGGGAAAGAGGGGATAATCTAGGTTTGAATTCCCAATCATATATTAGTTATATGACAATGTGAGAATCACCCATCTCTCTGAGTCATAATCAACTCATTTGTAAAACTTGACAAAGAGTATCTCACCCGTGACCTACAGGCCCAAACTGAAGAGAGCAACTCACGGTCTCTTTCAACTTTACATCAATCATTGCAACTTATCTATTGCTGATTTACTTTATCTCGTGGACTAACTTGAAAAAAAAAAAAAAAAAAAGGAAGTTTCAATTCCCAAATCTACATCCCTCCAGAGATTCAGAAATGATCTTTTTTCTTTTTTGCTTTATTTTATTTTCATTTTCTATTTTTCCAAGAAAAGAATCTCTAGTATTCTCTGCATAAAATTACTTAGCAGGTCTGCAAGATTTTTACATGGTGGTTGGCACAGTTGTTGGTAGTTAATTGCTTTTAAACATCATTCGCTAGCCTCAAACCACAGGTGGATATATTTTGCATCACTCGCCACTCATGCTACCTATAGTTCAAGGTTCCACCTGCTTTAAACTAAATAGTTCTGTGTGACACGATATTTTATTTTTTTTTTACTTCTCTCTCTTTAAGTATGTTTACTTTCCAAACAGATGTATTGCAAAATTGGCTTTTTAACTATTCATTTTTAACCCCATAACTACTCTCTCAGTACTTCAGCGGCACTTTAAACGGTAATTTTCTTCACTGACCATGGCAAATACCATTTGAATTAGCTAACAATTTCTCTTTGGACTCATGAGATAGAAAAGCATCCATCCCATTGCAGCTAAGCTGATTATTATAATTTTAAAACTACTGGAGGAAAGTAACTTAAAGTCAGAGAAGGAGAAATATTGTGAGATGTTCTGAACAACTGCCTGACATTGTTCTTGTGAAAAAAAAATTCTCTTTTCTGATATGTGTGGATACAGACCAATTCAGACATTCTAGTTTTTATCTCTCACTGACACTACAGCTACAAAAATAAAATCTGAGGCCTAATTTGCCTTAGAATTCAGAAACTGAAGAGCTTTCAGACAGCAACAATAAGTCATTTTTCACGTTTATTTTCCATGCACATAGAACACACCACTCTGCCATCAATATGTCAGGCAAAATCCAAAATGGTTTGGCACAAAAATTACCCAAAGAATGGCCATCAGAAAAAGAGTTGTGACAAAAACTATGCTAAAGTAGTACTTTGACTTGAATTATATTTGCATTAATTTGTTTCCTAACACTTTTGGAGAACTTTGTGGAGAAAGAGTGGGCTTTTGTTTGGTAGTTTTTAAAATATCAAACGTTTGTCATCTATCAGCTATCCCTTCTTGGATGTGACAGTGTGATAGAATAAAGACCAACTTTTGTTTTGGAATCTCAATGACGTGGCCTTTGGCAGCTTACGAGACCTGTTCTCATTTATTGTGTCTTTTGTACATTGATGCCTACTTATAAGGAAGGGCAATAAGGGAGGCCCACGACAATGTCTCAACTTTCCCCCCTAGAGACTGAGAACCACAGTTTCTGTAACGCAGAGCATGAATAATACTTATTGTCAGAGAAGAGAAGTGCTAGACAAATAAGAAACATCAATTGACACTTCTCTTCCACATTTAAGAAGCTAAGTGAATTGTGGAATTGTGCTTAGGAGTGAATAAATATCTCATCACAAACTAAATTGAACCAGTCCCATCTGCTGCACTCTCTCAAAGCACAGCTTCCCTTTTAATTTGATTATATTTGGATTATCTTAGAGTTCTTTAAATGCCTTCCATGAAGTCAGAGAATAGCATTCAGGACAAAATAATTGCCAATGCAAAATATTGTCATTATTTTATCTTATAGTCTGCTGAGTTGTCCAATTATCAGCAAAAATTAAAGGATTTACCTGCTATCAACAAAAACATGAAATGCTTAGTCTTTGGTTTAGAATAAATCACTGACAGAAATTAATTGTAAGCATAGCTCCTGCCCGTTCTCCTCTACTCATGTTAGCACAGCAATCTTTCTATCTCTACATGAATATGTGCATATATAAATATGTGTATGTGTATGTCACCATAGCAGTTCTGCTTTCAATTGATAGTTACCTGGTGAGATTTCATGTCTATCCTTTTTTTAAAAAAGTCACGTTATTAGTTCAGAATGAAGCTATTAAACTACATATAAATATCTGAAGACTTTAGTAAGAAAAACTGGGTCATTTCCATTTTCATTTTTAAGAAGACAAAAATTCCAGGAAAAAAATGTTCAACAAAACTCTTTTCTTTCTGAACATTAAAAAAGGTGGCCATAAACCAAAAGGAAAGATACTGTTCTTCAAAGAACCCAGATCCCAAACTAACCACAAGCAGAAATGCTTATAAAATAACTATCTTACAATCCTTCTCATTGGATGTTTCATGCTATAGAAGACTCCTTCTATAAAGAACACCACTTTATCACAGATTTAGTGTGCAGGTCAAAAGCCAAGGACAACTTTACACTGTGAATCTCCCTCCTGACTACATGAAGAAGCTATGGAGGAAGTATGTGCCTGATTGCCTGATATCTACACTGTGACAGGGCTCCACTGTTCCAAAGTCCACATTGTCACTGCAGATGGCATTTCTAATACAAGACAATACCCTCTGCTAAAGTACAAAAGTACCCAAAGGTTGCAAGGCCAAAAGTGCCAACCAGTCCTGACATAAATATTTATGTTAAAGCATTTCTTTGGATTATTTTTGTTATAATCATCTTACTTTTGAAAACCCATGAAAAAGATGATGTTCCCTGTGTTTCTCACTTAGCTTCTGTGACACTCCTTTGGCAATACCATAGGTATGTCATCAAAATAATAACAGACAAATGCTCCCAACAGCTGGGGTCTATCGGCTTTCACAGCAGGTTTCTTCCCCTGTAGCTGACAAGGAAAATAAACATCTCCCAAAGAAAATGAAGGCAAATGCCAAAATGTTGCATCGATTCCCAGTAAAAATCCCTTTTTAAATATTATGATAATGTTTGACTTTAAAAGAAAGGCAAAAAAGGAACGTTTGAGTCAGATGTGAAGAACTTTAGAAACATTATGGTCTCAATAATGTGATGCCACTGAAATATACTGGAATGTCACTAGTCTTCATTTGACTGCAAACCATCCACTGGTTTTTTCAAAGGACTAGAACAACCTCTCAGTTTGGGTCAGAAATGTTTCTCTTTAAAAAGTTTCAACTGTTCTGTTCAATGGTCATTGACTTTCAGTTCCAGAAATACTTTCTATTAGTGAGCACTATTTTTGTGTTTAATTTCTGGTCAAGAAAACATCAGTGACTTTTAACCACTTATGCTTTATTCACATTTTTAGAAAAGAAATAAAATCAGGTTACCTTTAAAAATATAGATCTACCAGAAGTAATAGGAATAAGAACAGCCATGGAAAACTTAGTGACAACTCTGGGAAAGGTTGGTTCTGAGCTCAGGGGGGAATATGCCAAAGGTGATAGGCTCCAGGAAGCAGGCCAGAGATCCGAAGAGCTGGGAAGCTACCAGGAACTCATGGATGTCCAGCAAGGCTGAGATGCTGCTAAAGGCTAGTAAACACCTATACTTTCTAAAGCAAGTGAAAAGAGACAATGGCATAATAATTCGAGAAATCCTACTTCATCAGCAATAAAAAGAAAATAGGGTTTCTTAAACAGATGTTTAGATAACTGTCGAAAGCATTTAATTTGTGTGTGAACACTTTCTAATTCTGATATCTGTTTTTAACCCTACCACTTGTAAGCAGAAGATAGAAGTCAACCACAGAGAGGCTATTTCTCAATAAAGAATTACAATTATATTGGGTAAGGGGCAGGGTGGAAAGAGGCACAAGTGAATGAATGCTGCATATTTTCAGGGTGTTTTAACTTATTACTACCTGAAGCCATGTGTGAGGATTCTGGGTTTAAACTTAAAGCACCACCAAGTGAATGTGAGTAATTCAAAATGTCAGCACAGTATCCAAGAAGAGTTAATTAAACCAGAGAGGGGCTACCTTGCATGAAATTCAGGAACAAACTCATCCTCACAATCACACCTCTTTCCTCCTTTAGGTACTTGAGAATTGGCTCCAACTCTTTTAGTCACAATATATGCTTAAGGAAACAAAATAGAGAACCGAAAGTGACCCATAAAATCATCAAATTTAATCCTTCTTTAAACAACTAAAGCCTAAAACGATAGAGCCAAATCAGGCATCAAACCCAGACCTTCCATCTCCCAAGTTCATGGTTCTCTCTACCAATCAGCTACTCCTAGGCAAGTTCAGGAGTTGTTTTGGTCTTAGTGAGAATGACATCCTAGAAAGAGCACTGGCCTGGGCAGCATGGGACCTGGGTTCTGACCCCAGCCCCTGAAGCAAACCCAAAATGGCAACATCTTTAACCACTCATGGTAAGTGGTCTAGACATTCTCCTTTTAATTCTAAGAATACATGGGTCTGAAATCGAAATATGGAGAAAATGTTGAAAATAAAGAAACAGAAGAAACTGGGGCAGTGGCTTCTTCCTGTCTGAGCAATAAAGTGACTAGCAAACACATTTCCTCACGGGATGCTGGTCTGCAGGACCAAGGCAAGGCTATTTCCTCCAGGAAGCAATTACAGGTAGTGAAAAGGGAGAAGAAGAGAGCCCCACTCCTTCGGTTCAACTATGAATCATTTTTAAAAAATAGTCTTGCCACATGATTTTATTTTCAGTTTCAATTTCTTTTAAAAATGAAGAATTTGCAAACTTATAAACCAAGCATATAATTCCTAAGAACATGACATTTTAACATAAGATAGTTACTAAAAAGTTACACAAAGACACTTTAACTAGAAAAGAACATGTATTTTGAGATAAAATGGCATGCATAGAAGAAGCTTGAAGATAACAAAAATAAAGATTATTTCTTACATGTTCCACTGAACACCATTTTATGCAGGGTATGTTTTCACCTCCTATAAAGGATCTTACATTCCATAGAATAATATAGCAGGCAAATTTAGCAATGATGGCAGTGTACAATATTTTTCTTGTAACTACATCTCCTATGAAGTCACTGTAGTCACGACAAACTCCAGTCTTTCTGGAATGAGGTTCAGAGAACACACTGAGAGGTGATACTCGGTCTAACAAGAAGAGGTCTATTACCTGACACAACCAAGAAACAGGGTAAGGTTTCTAGATTCTTCAAGGCTCAACTGTTAGGACCTGATTGCTTTTAAATATTGATCTACTTCTATGAAAGATCTTTAAAATGTATTATCTTCTTTCTTCTCTACCTAGTTTTGTGAGCACAATCATTGTACCGTGCTACATTATAGCTGTTTTAGGAAACCATTAAGGAATGTGGAATTGTTTGCCTTAAGATGAGAATTTTTGGATTGCTATGCTGTTTTAGTTGGAAATTCTGCTTTCTTTTTCTAGGTCCATTGCTAACCTCTTCTGTCAGTTGGTCAGTGATCCCTTGTCAATAGGTCTAATTCTTTCCATCTCTCTAGTACTTTTTACATGATACCATGATTGCTTCTCTTCTCAAATTCTTTTTTCCTTCTTGCTTTCTTTTGATCCCTTCCTTTCTTCCTATCACCAATTTGCACTGCCCTGTTTTTATAACTTACGTTAACCAGTCAGAATCCTTTATTCTCTTGGCAAACCAAACAATTATAGCATTTTCACTCTTTTCTTCTTTGTTTTTTGTAATCCTTCCCTGAATTAAGGTTGGAAGATGTCACTACTCAAACTCAGAAATGCTCAGGTACTTCTAAGTTAACTTCTCTAGATGGGAACCTGAGCAAGCAATAGATGGATATGATTAATCTTCTCTTGTGTCTAACACAGATTATCTACAATAACCCAAGGAAGGATCTGGGCTTTTTAAGAAGAATATGCATGCATTAAAGAACTAGACAATTTTTTTAAAGAACCTGGACAATCTTAAAAAGAAGAGAATTTATGCCTTATATTATATTCTATAATGTGCAAACAAATAATTTATTTGAAAGGCAGAGTTCTAGCTGAGACTCACATCCCTTTCTTATTTCACTTGTTGCCCAAGATGCTGTGTGTGACATTAGAATTTAGCATGAATTAGTGTAATAAAGAGGAGAAAACAAATGCATTTGATAAAGAAAATGGACATCGTGATCATTTACATTCTTGAATGGTACCTAATATAATCAAAGTCTAAGTTGAGTTTCAAATATGAAAAATATATAAATAATGCAACCAGGTTTACACCAGAAGCACATATTTCCACAAGTAAAGCAAACCATAGAAAAAATTTTTCCTTTTACAGGTATGAAAATTCAGATTTGTTCATTTTCCTCAACGTAGAACCCAAAAGATTTTGCCTAACATTCTAGATCACATTCATTTTTTTAAGAAATTTATCTCATTTGAGGATTCATAAAAAGACAATTATTTTCACTTTTAAGATCTAAGACATTAATATCTCCAAAAAAATTATCAGCCCTAAAAATTAAATTTGACCTTTTAGCAGAGATTCATCTGCCCAGGCCGTCTATGTACATCAATGTATATTAAATAAAACTTAAACCATATGACCCAGTGAAAACTTCTGAACTTAAAAGTCAGAAAATCTTCATTTTAAATCCAACCTCCATCATTCACAAGCATGCAACCTTTAACAAGTTACTTTACCTCTCTAGGTTGCTATATATTTTATATATAAAATAAAACACCACTAGTTTTGTTGTAGAACTTGAAAATAAGAGGCTTGGCACAGTGCAGGAAAATACACAATAAATTATAACTATTATCATTATTATTTTCAAAAGAGTGCTCTGATAAATAAAGAAACAACTATGAAGCATATGCTGAACAGTGGTTCTCAAACTGTAATGTGCACAGAACTCACCTGAGATATTGTTAAAATGCAAGTTCTAATTCAGTAGATCTGTGTGGGTCCTGAGATCCTCCATTTCTAACAAGCTCCTCAGGGATTCTAGTGCTGCTGGTCCGTGGACCACACTTAGAGTAGCAAGGCTCATTATGAATATGAACACAATGAAACATTACAGTATCATTGATTCATAAAAGACATAAGTTTCTTAAATGAAGATTTCACACCTGGAGGCACCAACAGGAAAAGTAAAACAGAAAAGGCTATCTTCCATAAACCAATTAACCTCTTTAGGTTTGGGAGAAGAAAGGGTTTGCCTAAAATTACTTTCTCTTAAAAAATTTTGTTTCCTTAAATCTCATCATCATATTTTCCTCAACTTCAAATTTTGATTATCTGCAAGGGGAAACTTGGATCTCTTGCTGACACTTAGCAATAGTAAAAAATCTCATCCTGTTTTATAAGAATCAGTGTTAAGGACTGAATGTTCCCTAAAATTCATAGGTTGAATTCATAACCTCTAATGCGATGGCATTTGGAGATGAAACTTATGGGCAGTAAATGGGTTTCAATCAGGTTGTGAGGGTAATGCTTTCATGATGAAATTAGTGTTCTTATAAGAAGAGGAAGAGATATGAGCGTTTGCTCTCTCTTCACCATGTGAGGATATGGCAAGAAAACAGTTTCCGGAAGCCAGAAAGAGAACCTTTGCAGGACCTGACTATGCTGGCACTCTATTCTTGGACATCTAAGCCTCTAGAACTGTGATAAATGTGTTGTTTAAGCCTCTTAGTCTATGGTATTCTGTTATAGCAGCCCGAGCTGACTCATAATACATCAAGGGAGGGTACTAATACAAAAAAAAATGAAACTAATCATGCATATTTATCTTTGATGGAGATTCTTTGTAGAATTCTTCGACATTTTTTGAGAATTTTTAGCATGATTCTTAATAAAATGCTTTAGCAGTAGACAAGACATAAGGATATCACCAAATATAACTCCATTAAGGTTCAGATGAGGAAGCTGAAGTCCAGAGGAGGCCCATGCCTTGTCCGAAATTACTAGTATCATCCAAGCAAAAACAAAGACTCAGTTTTCCTAAGTTCCATTCAAGTTGCCTCCTAAGTTTTGAATACTTCTTTTCTGACATGGAATCCTCATTATGTTTAATAATTAAGTTATCGTTGATTACCAGGAGGTAATATTTAACCCTGAACCAAAGCCAAGCTTGAATATATATATAGAAGACAGATGTGCCCTGATGTAGTCAGATGATATTTATTTGGTTTCCAATGGTCCCAGAGATTTAGTCTAAGATGCAAACAAGCCAAAAAATTTACTTTTCTCCCTCTGCCAGAATTTATAGTCAAATGCTTAAAGCTTCCATTAAATCCATGACATGTCATCATCTTCCCAACAGTCCTGTAGTTATTCCAATTGAAATAAAGAAAAACTCACTGTTCTGGGAGACCACCTCCTGTAGGACTGGCTCAGGAGCTCCATTTCTTAGTCTGACCTTAAAAACTAAGACAAGCATCTTCGAGACTGCTGAGGTTTCATCACATTCCTACCATGCAAAGACCATGATGTTCTGGTTTAAAAGCTGAAAATAGCATCTTTTCAGTGGCACAGCTAAACCTTCCATCTGAATTTATGGTAGTAAAACTTCAGGATGGCTTTCAAAGGCTTTCTGATCTGACTAGTGGTACATTTCTCTAAGTCTACCACAACTTCCGGAACAAGTTGGCGGTCAATCTCCAGTTAGTCTAAAAAAGTCACAGCTCATGACCCCTCTGATCAGAAGCCTCGAAGACGCAATTGTACAAACCTCCATCTTCCCCATGATGTGAAAGAAGACGGTTGTTCCTCTGAACGATACACAATGTGAAACATGACTGGCAAGTTTTCTCCATAAACAGAACAAATCTATCCTTCACAGAGCTGCCTTTATTTGAGCAGGACATTTGCAAAGCTTAGCGTCTCCTTGAATCTATTAGAAACCCTTCCCTGAGTGAGGAAACAGACATTGTAAATGAACCATGACTTTAGAAACCCCCGTGTACCAGAAAATATTCTACAGATTCCAGAGGCATTTTATGTTCTATTTTCCTGACATACTAGTTCTAACTATCTGATTCATTTATTTTTTGTTTAATGTTTTAACCAGTTTCTGTAGATTATTACAGTCAAACAAGTGATTTCTTTCAGGGTTAGTTTTTTTTTTTTTTCTCTTTCTGACTTTGGAAGAGTTTCAGATTCAGTTGAAGGAAGGGTCTGTTATATACTGCAGAAACACCCAATACCATATATTCAGCTTAGCTACAATAAGAAAAGCCAGACCCTGAGGTCCCAAGCTAAACAGAGGAAAAGGAGGAAAATTAAAATTTAGTGTTCATTTGCAGAAACTTCCTACTTGCATATACCCCAGATAACCAGTTGGAATCAATGAAAATTTATAAGCTTACAGAATAAAAATCTAATTCCTCTGTCTCAGAGGACCTTGCAGCACTTTCGATTTTTATGTACTATGCAGATGACTTCAGTGGCACCAGAAAAGTTCTTCAATTAAGAGGAAAAAAAATGTGCATTTTTATGCTTTTTTTCCAGTGGAAAACAGTATTATCAAAACTTCACAAATTCAAGTTGCCCATGTACACAACCTGTATTTAACATATATGTATCCTCTCAAATTCTATCTAAATATGGCCCATAATTGTTAACGTGAAGCAAAATTTTTAAATTGATCATGATTTTGATCCAGAAATTTTATTTCTATAAATAATACTTGCATAAAAATGTATTTAATAAGGAAATAACTATACAGAACCATTGCCGAACATTTATTATGAAGTAGGCATAGTCTTAGGACTTTATATCCAGTGTCTCAGCACAACCCTGTGAGGTTTGTCCCATCACTATATCCATTTTAAAGCTGAGGAAATGGAGTTTTTTAAAAAGTACATCAATCAATTGGTAACTGATGGTGCATATTCAAAAATCCCATACTCTTAACCCTAAACTGCACTGTGTGAGCATTACAGCATTCTTTATAATAGTGAAAAATCTTAGCAATCCAATGTCCAACAATAGAAGTTTTTAGAAAATAAACACAATGGAATTCAGTGCAGCCATATGTTGAAGAAGAATAGTATTATACAATCTGAGAAAAATGTCCATAACACATTGAGTGAAAAAATAAAGCAGGTTTTCAAAACAGATGACATGGAGTGGTGCCCTTTTAGTGACATAAAATCTACACAGAGGAAAAAAGATGTACAGATACATACCTAAAGTGTATGTATCTCTGAAAGTAAGTTTATGCATGGTATTTTTCTTTATTATCCTTTTGTAATGGCCTACATAGAAAAGGACAAGAACTATATCATTTCACTCATATGTGGGGTACTAAACAGAAAGCAACAAATGAACAAACAAAAAACTCATAGAGACAAACAACAGTATGGTGGTCACCAGAGAAGAAAAGGAGGATGAGAAGAGGCTAGAGAAGCTCAAATGTATGGTGATGGAAGCAGACTAAACTCTGGGTGGTGAGCACACAATGCGATATACAGATGTTGTATTATAGAATTACGCACTTGAAATTTTACATAATGTTATTAACCAGTGTCATCCCAATAAATTTAATTGAAAAAATAATCTATAATAAATATTGCAGAAATATTTTTTCCATTTGAAAAAATTAGTTAATAAAATGGTAGCCATTGCCTAGTAAATCCCCCAGAAATAGCTTTACTAACACAAAAATATAATTTTGACTGAGTCTGTTCTATCTAATGTAATTTAGAGATTTTTCTAAAAGCTCATGTAAAAACTTCAGCTAAGAGATTTTAATAAATCTATAAAAAGAAGTCATCAGCATTTTTCTGATGATTTTACCAGGTAAGTGCATGCTCCTTGGGGAGCTTGGGCACACCAATACATGTGAAAGTCATTTAATGTCTTGCGGCTCTGCCCAAGCTCAAACATAGAGCACAACTTCAAGATGGTGGCCACCTAAACAGAGAGAAGAAACCTCTGACACTCAAGCTTGTCACTGGTATTTTGGTGAATGACATCACTGTTCACAGCAAATGCCTAAAGCTTCCAAACATAGTGTGAATTAATGTTCACTCTCCACACCTTCCAGTTCACTCATGCTGAAAAGTGTTTTCACCTTTTGAAATCCATCTGATTTGAAGTAAATGAACAGCTTTCTGCACTAATAGCATGAAACATATGAGAGCCAGTTTATAGCAGTCACAAGTTTAGTAATTACTGACGTAAAAGGGCTAGAAGAGTAATCACAGTTAATATGAGATTAATTGAGCTATACATGGAACAGAGAAAATCTTTCAATAAAGTCCTAAGAGTCCGTCTTCCAAATATGAAACCATAAAATGTTGATATCATGTAACCACCTACTTAGTAACATAAGGCAAGTGGAGAATGTGGGAGAAAGACATTGGCATTTAATGAATACCTACTGTGTGTCAGACACTATATATATAAATTAAATCTTCATAACGACACTACCTAGTAGAAATTAATCAACCACCAACTTATAGGTGAGGACATGGGGAACCAGAGACATTTATACTCAGTGCCTGTATTCTTGGCCCCACTTCTTCAACAATAAGTATGCAAACACAGCAGAGGGCTTCTCATGCTGTGAACCCTTTTATGAAGTCTCTTCTAAGTCTTCATTTTTTCTTATTACTCACTTTTCCTCAGATGTTACAGAAATGCTAATAAATATATATATAGACATATATATACTTTTAAACTTTTTTGCTTCTTTATTTGAATCAAAATCATGATGTTTAAATGCACACTATCATTTAAATTCACAGAGCTATTCTCTGTTTTAGTTATCAAATGCTATTCTTTTTAATTCTTAATGCAGTGCAATAGTTTTGTATTTTGTTGAGGTAATTAAAAGATTTTCACTTTATTTAGGTGAGTCCAGGTAACTAAAGTTGTCAAAGAAAGAGGTGTCTAGTATACTATAGAAAAGATATTTTTACATATTTATTTCAGTCTAAAAGAAAAGGAAACCACTACAGCTATTTAAAAAGAAATTCACTATCTTTATTGACTATAAATAATGATAGAGCTGAATCTTGTCAATTTGGTTATTAAAAGAAAGGCAACCTTATGTTGACCTTTTACAGCAACATCTTGAACAGAAGATGAAATAACCAGAGAGAGACTACTTATTAAAATTAAAAGGCATCATATCAACAGAGAGGAGTTTGGAGATTACTGCTATATTTTCTACCATTAATATTTTTTCAGGACATGTGTGTTTGAAAGATACCTAAAGTGGTAACTAAAGACAGAAGGAAACCAATGAAGAGGTGATCAAATTGTTATGGGCTAAATTATGTATGTATCCCCCCTCCAAAATTCATACGTTGAAGTTCAAACTTCCAATACCTCTGAATGTCTGTCTAGACAATAGGGTCCTTAATGTGGTAATTAAGTTAAAAATCAGGTCACTAAAGTGAGCCCTAATCCAATATGTCCTTATAAGAAGAGGGTAATAGGACACAGACAGCATGTATGCACTGTAAAAAGACTAGATAAGGGCACAGTAAGCTGGTGACTGTCTGTAAGCCAAAGAGAGAGGCCTCAGAAGAAACCAAATATGTCAGAATCTTGATCTTGGACTTCTAGCTTCCAAAAATGCAAGAAAATAAATTTCTGTTGTTTAAGCCACCCAGTCTGTGGTATTCTATTATGGCAGCCCTAGCAAATTAATACAGAAAACTTGAAAATTAGAGAAGAATATGCTGATAACTGGTAGTAGCTACATTGCATGTCTTTTGTATTTGTAAAATATTTTATCTAGAATTATTTTTACAAATAAACTATAAAGGCTTTTATGCACTTTTCCAGACCAACAAACTAAAAGAATGAGAGATTTTGTGGTGAATGGACATTGAAATCAGAGGTGGAAACCATGGGTCAGAGTTTTTACCCTGCCACAACCTGAAAGGCTCTGGGCCAGATATTGGGAGGGAATGAAGGTAAAGAGAACATACAAGGAAAATGAGGAGAGATCCTTTCTCAAGAAGCTCAGGGTCCAGGGGAAGAACCAGACACTTGGATAACTATCAAATAAAGCCAAAAGTTGAAGTATATAGTATAAACAAGAGTTATGGAAACAACAGACTGATGGTAATTAATTTCATCTGACTATCTGAAAGATACCACAACCTATAAACTAAAGACTAGGTTCAACTCTAAAATCCCTTGTAAGTGCAAAACTCTGATGCTAAAATCCCTCTGCTGTAAATTACTTTGGTGGTAATAATGGTCAGAATGAAAAATCAAAACACTTGATCAGATATGCTATGTATAAGCTTTTCCTGATATACCAGCTATAACAAACCAAAACTGCCTAGACAAGTCAGTTGAGCCTGTTATCAAACCACTGTGTGTGTGTGTGTGTGTGTGTGTGTGTGTGTGTGTGTGTGTGTGTCTTAAGGTCTTAAAGGTGATAAGGAGGAAATTCAGTTTTTATAATCAAAATAATTTGCATCAAAATGTAATAGAGCACATTAATTCAGATTTAGTCTAAGCAGTAATGCAATCTCAAATTAAGCTCCAAAATAAAGAGAATGTATTTCTTATTCTCTATCACAAGTTCAGAGCTTAGTATCATATCAACACACAGCACACATTTGACAAATATTTTTTGCATGGAAGGAGAAACCAATTTTCTATCAAATGATATGTAAAATTTATAGGGAGAGAACATCTTGAAAATTCAGCTCTAGAAATATCCTAATTTATACATGTCCAGCAGCTGGATGAACGTTTTGGTAAACAGGTTGAATGGCCTTGATATTAGAACATTTGTGTTCCAGGCCCTTCTGATCTCAGTTGTGTAAACTACACTGTGTCCTTACACCTCTCAGTCTCCCCATCATTATTGGTCCAGCAGGGTCAAGGATAACACTTCTCTATATCAGTGGATAGTTCTGAAGATCAAACAAGACAATGTACATGAAAATTCCTTGAAAACAAGGTAAGAAGAATGATACAGATGTACAATTAGGTGGTCTGTATGTTGCAAAGAATCCCACCATCTCTTCTTGCAGCTCAAAGTTCAGAGATATAGCTTCATTTGTACTTTAGACTCTCCATAAGATACTTAACTGTAAAAGAAAAAATAGTATACTCTGAAAAATAAATAAGAATAAGTTTAGAGAAGTTAAAAGTGGGAAAGTCTGTTGATACATACCCCAATAAGATCCTACTTTGCACAATAAGTCCATCCCATTTATAGAACTGTCTAAAAGTAATTTGTTTTTCAATAAATTCTCATTTTCAATATTCTGGATGGCCTCTGGCAGAAAATGTTATATAGCTATAAAATGCAATTCTTCATCAGGCCATTTTAAGGTTTTTGCCTGTCCTAGCTACTTAATTTTGGAAGCTGCATCCTATATTATATAAAAAATTAAAATGTACCCACACCCCATATTTAATATAATTCAAACACAACTCTAGGTGAATCGAATTATAGTTGGCTGGCTGATATAGTACCATATTAATAAATGTTTATTAATTTTCATTTTACCATTTTCATTCATATTTTGAAGCCTGTAATTTTGTTCAGACTCTTGAAAAATAGCAGCATCATGCTGTAGGCTCATAATGGTAACAGATAAAAGAAACCTGTCTTTAATAATTGCCCAATTAGTCACTTTGTATAATTGCACTGGATTTTGAAAAAAAAAAAGAAAAAGTCCTCACTCACTGCTTTCTCGTAATCTTTGTCCACAAGTCTATTTTCCCCACCTGCTATGTTTGCCAAAGACTGGTCATTTGTTACCTGCTAGTTCCAATTGATTTCCTTTGCCTTTGCCTCCTTTAGCCATGACTGCAAAGAACAGACTGTACGATTTATACCAGCCATCTAGTACCAATCATTAGATAACAAGACCCTTTACTGAAAGCATTTAGAGTAAAACAATACTTTAAGTTTACCTTTGCTTTCATTTCCTTCTTTATTATACTAGGTTCAAAGTGAGGCCAAAAATGGTATCACAAGGCCTATTTAGACATCCAAGCAAAGAATGCCAAGTTGTTCTAAATAAATCCCTTGGCTCCAATAGAATTTTACACATTTTCAAGTGCAAGTTTCCAATAACATTTTTGGGTTTGGTTTTCCCCTTGTTTGTTTCAGTCACTGTCTTTACATATAAGGGGAAATGAGTCATATTAAATTATGCTCCAACAAATGTCCTATAAAGCCATATCTAAGTCATCTGTTTGCTAATAAAAAGATAAGATTTGTCCTCTGAAAGAGGCAGGGTTGGACTATACCAAAGGGCTTCCAGCAGAGTTAGACAAACCCAAAGTCATTAGCTGGTGGGGAAATCTGAACTTGTGGCCTTTCTTTAAGTGGGAGGGGTAGGAAGGGAGTAGCAGGGACCTGTCAGCCTTGGAAGCTCAGGCTTGTGGCAAGGATTCTGGGAACTTCCTGTGGTTGCTAAGAGGCTGCAGTACCCTGAATAAATGTCTTGATAATTATTTTTCTAATGTTGGCTTACTGTTGCTAGTAGAACATTATCAAGACTGGTGCCTTCCAGAATAATAGGATTCTAAGCTTCATATAAAAAAAATTTAACATTTCTACCATTGAATGAGTGTGGGGGGAGGGGAGTGAGGGGAGGTTTGTATTTCAAACTTTGAGTTCATTTGTAACCCCCAAACAGATTCCCAATTTAGTCACCTGATTAGACTCAAAGTCACACAAACTAATTTTTTTATATTTGCCAGGGTAAATACATTAGGTTGAATGGTCTGCCACAAATTCTTAACCAAATACACACGTTTTTGAGATATTCAGATTATCCTATTTGAGTTCTCTATTCATTAGCATGGATTAGTGCCTCTCTTCCCCCCCCCCCCCCCCTCTCTCTCTCTCTCTCTCTCTCTCTCTCTATATATATATATATATATATATATATATATATATATATATGTATGTATGTAAAATTAAGCATAAAATGTAAATGAAGAGTAAGGCAAAATCAGACAGTAAAAATAGAAGGACTAGAAAGGCCACACTTCATCTATGAGAGGAAGCTACTACTCAGCCATGGCTGATGTTGCCATGTAGAACACTGGCCCGGCATGCCAGAGTAGTCTAATGCTTCAAGAAAAGCCAGAAATTTAGATTTTTGTGTGAGGTTTCTCAGTTTGTTTGGTTTTTTTTTTTTCACATTCTGTTAACCTAGGCTATATATGCCTGCAAGTCATATATAGGTAGCCTAAGAGGCCAAGAGTTTGAAACCTGGTCTGAATCCTAATTAAATCTGCCATTTTGGCATGAACGACAATGATAATACCACTGTCACTGTTTTGTTTCCATTATTTTATTTAGCTTTAGCTGATCTCAAAACGTTACTTGAGAATATTCAATAACAAGGAAGTGTGGGAGTAGAAAAAGATCTATGAAACAGCAAAGCAGATGTCAAAGTTACATACACGCTTCATTCAAAATTACTTAAAAAACTTAAAATAATGAAAGTTCATCATTTGAATAAATTATTTCAACCTTATAGATTATAAAAAGTCCATCTATTTTCATCTATTTTCTTTACTATTGAATTTTAAAATGTGTGCAAAGTGAGGTGACCTTTATATCAAAGACTACAAACAGTGTTTAAAGATACGCAGCACCTTCTTAAAGAAACACACACATTCTTATAAGCACAGTTAAAAGGGAAAAGGTTAAAGGCTACACGAGATTATTCTATTCTGTGCCAAGATTTGTCTCCAGCTGCAACTAAATAGTGGTTCTCAGGCTTAATTAAATAAAAACCCGTGTAAATTCTAACTGTTTACTATGTGATTAGAACTTTTCTGAGCAACAAGTTCATATTTGATTTCCTTGTTGTCTGCACTTGCCCAAACTCTTTACCCACCAGGTATGTACTGAAGCTGTGTAAACTCAACATTTTTCTTTTGGAATCAAGGGTAAGATATAAAAGTTAATAGAAACAGTGAAAACCAATTGTGGAAAATTCATTTTATATGAATGAAAATAGTTTATATAATTACAACCAATGTTGTCATGATAAAATTTCACCCAATAACATTGAGAGCAGTAGTTCATAATTTTGTGTATGAGTCATATGGGGTGCTTATTAAAAATGCAAATACCCAGGACCCATCCCCAAGGTGTACTGTGACGACAGGTGAGGCCTCTCAAGTGATTTGAATGCTGAAGATACAAGAACCACATCTGGAGAAGTGCCAATCTAACCATAAAACTATTATCTAAATTCATTTTGTGGGAAAAGAATAGATTTATTCTTAATAATAGGTAAGGGTGGGGCAAGAATCACCTTTTCCATTATATTTATTTTCCAGTTTCAAAATTTAGCTAATAATTTTGTTTTCTTTAATATTTTTAATATTCAGTTCATTGAAAAACTATACAAATAGATTCTGAGATAATATACAAAATATACAGTCAAAATTTCAATGTTTTCATTTGAATATTCTGAGGAAAATAAGCACACTTTAGAAGCAAGCAAATAGAAATGGATAATTCAGTTAGTGGTGTGTGTTTTTTTTTTAATTTGTCCTTGGCATTGATGAAGAACAAATTAGCTACTCTCCTTGGGTGCCTACCAGAAATAATAGTAATAAGTCGAGCTTTTTTTCCCCCTCAGTAATATGTTCCTTTGTAGATAAGCACTGTAGAGAGAGTTAAAATAATGTCTTTTAAAAGTTTAGAGTTTTCTTGTTCTAAGATGTAAATGATAGGGGAATGACTGGGAGCTATTTCAGAAATATTTATTCCATTGAGACAATGGATTTTGCTCACTAGAAAAAAGAATCATGAATGATCAAAATGAAATAAAAAGACAACACATTTCGTTCAATAGCAAGTTTCAATACATAAAAAAGTAGACATACCTCAAAATATTGTACATTTACCGTTTTGGAGAATAAACTGGGGGTGCGTGTAGACATATCATGGGAAAAGCTTTAATGATGTGAGGCAAATTTTTAAGAGAGGAGATGTTTTTATTTTTAAAGAATTCAATAAATATAATGATAGAGTTAACAAATGTGTTTTTCTTGTTTTTGCTCTCAAAACTATTCAAACCACTTATTAATCTCCAGACTGTTTCATCAATCTTTTATGATGTGTTACAAGGAGTTTTTCAAATTTAAACTTCATTACATCATTTTATAGTTATAAACCCTGACCACTATAATTCTTGGGTTTTAACTAGGCTATGAAGAGAGGAATGTATTCATTAGGTTAGTATGGTGCTAGAAGCCTGTAGTTTAGCCAAGGTTAAAACAAGATGCTGAAGTCCATAGTTCTAAATATACTTAAGAATCTGAAAAATTAATTGAGAAACAACATAATGAATCTCTGTAATTAAATTTGTTTGTCATTTTATCTCTTATGGAAATGTAGAAATACACAGCAATTATTGTCTTTTTCTATATCAAGATAGGAAACATAAGTGATTCTTAGCAGTGAGAAGTTATGTGGGCTTGGATCTCCTTTGCCACAGCTTCCTTAACTAGCTCCTGGGTAGAATTCATTAATTTTTATTAACAGGGAAAACATTTGTTCCCGTGACAATATTTGCATTGCCTGAATGATTTTCACCTCTGGCACAAGGTGTGCTATCGGCTCATACATCACCCGATTACTTGGAGAGCAGAAAGACCCTCAGTCATTAGTGAGTGAATTAAAGATGATCTTAAGAGCTATTAATCACAGTGACAAAAGCCTTAATGTTTCTGTGACCCTAGTGGAGCCTGGGGACTCAAAGGGAAGCAGAGGGAGAGAAAATGGAAACATATGTTTTCTCCAAAATAACCTACCTTAGGAGAACTGTCAAAGAGAGAGTCACATCAAACTAAGAAATTCTGCCAGCAACTGGCCTCTGGTTTATGTGTCTATTTATCTTCTTGCAAACCCATGTTTCCTTTTAAAATATATGTTTTTTGCTAAAGACAATTAGAGAGCCAAAACCATTGTCTTTTTTATCTTATTATCTCTATTCAAAGTTTATTCAGAAGGACTTGTGCTTCTGCTAAACTGCATTTCTTGAAAAAATTCAGTGTAAATTGTATTCAGTCTGCTAACCACATAAATCAGGATAAAAACAAGCAGACAATAGCAGTAAAGCATCATTATAAACATTAATTCAAGCAGATACAATATTCCAATAATGGACCAAAATGGTAACATTATTAAGTACTACAGAAGGTTACAACACTTAATCATTCTTCAGTATATCTGGTTATATTCATCTGGATGTTTACAGGATTATAATGGCATCAACTCTACAGTTAATAACATAGGCACTTGCTGGAATTTCAATTATCTTTTGCAGTGTGTTGACATAAGGAACAGACTACAACTGGCTATTTCTGAATATGGTAAGAAGATCCATAGCTCTTTATTTGTATGCATGTCTTTGTTTATATAGCTGAGGAAAAAATATTGCATTGTGCTCATATTTTGCAATCGGTTCTGCCTCTATGATCCAAAAAAAAAAAAGGAAATTCTAGCTAAATGGCTTTTCTACGTGTCAGTTTCTTTGATGCGCTATAGAATAGCAAAAGTATTGCTGAAATTACAGTTTCCTCTTTTGATATTGATACCATATAGCCACACATAAAAATTCTCTCTTTCATCCACTGTTCAGTGCCCAATAGAGAGACTAACACATAATTGGGGCTCAATAACTATGTGTTGCCTGACTAAATTGAATAAATAAATAACATTGAAAAACAAATATTGTGGATAAGCAATATCAAGAATTTTCAGAAATTTTTTATTTTTAATAAAACTTTTATTTCATTTTTTTGACTAAAGAGCCCAAATCAATTCAAATGAAATACCTGAGTTTGAATTACATAAGATTATTTTATTATTCTTTAGGGAGAAAATTTTTAAGCATAATTATCCTTCTGAAAACATAGACAAGATAAAAAAAATTATATAAAATTATGTTGCCATAGCAAGAGAAATTTTAGAAAAATTTAAGTTTCATAAGTAAAATAACCAATCAGCTTTTTTAATTCCATTTTACCATTTGCACAACTCGTATGAACTAGATTTCATTATTCTTCACCTCTCAGATGAGGAAACCAAAACTTGTAATATTATTAAAGTAACCTTTCCTAATGTTACAAATCTAATTAAGAGGCAGAGCGTGCCGATTTCCAGCTTCCAATCCAGTTCTCTTGCCAATAAACTAAGCTGTGTCTCAAATAGTTTCCAACTCAAAGAAAATACCTTGGTTAACACAGAATCAATCTCTGAAATTGGGTCTCTGATAAAGCCTAGTTTCTATTCAGGAAGTCTATTAAAGTTTATGGGTGACATCTAAATACTAACTTCTTTGCAATTATTAGTCATAAGAAAAGAAAAGTTTAGGAAACTCATGTCAGATCCACTGATAGAAAATCAAAGATTAATGAACAAAATGCTCATGGAAGCACCTTCTTTGGTAACCACACAGGTTCAAATTACAAGTCTATCCATTTAACAGAATCAAGCTTTCTGGAATGTTATTCCTGGGGACAAAAACCTTCTTTATATAATTCCCTCTTCTCCCCCTGCAACCCCTAGCAAGTAAGAGTAAAGGTATTCTTGAGTTAAAGGAAAATACAAAGTATAGATTTACAGAGAAATCTGTTTTCATTTGGCATTTTTCCTTCTCCCCAGGCATTAAAAAAAGATCCATTATAATCTCAGAGTAGAGTTCAACACTTGTAAGATTGGAACTTTTTTCTAAAAACAATTGAAAAATTATTTTTGAATGGTTAGACCGCACTTCCTAAGATTTCAGCAGAGCTTAATTGCAATGTCACCTATAGAGTGACAAGAAATGCATAATCATCTTAACCCTCTAAAATGTATCAAGTGATGTGTCTTTCATTCAATGGCTCCAAGAAGGCACAGGATACAACTAATTTCTAATATTTATCAAACACTTACCATAAGTGAAACACTAGTCTTAGCACTTTGCTTATATTAACCTATTTAATCCTCATAAGATAAATATTACTATCATCCATATTTTATAGGTAAGGAAACTGAGGCAGAGATGTTAAGTAAATTAATAGGCAATGAAAAGTTTATGATTCAAACCCAGAAAATCTAGCTCGAGAGCCCACTCTACAAACCTTCTCACTCTGCATCTCACCCTGTAATAGCTTCCCAAATGTAGAGTAACAGTAAGAATAGCTTTTTAAAAGATACATTTATTCAACCCTAAATTACAAGTATTCAAGTTACTGAGTCAAAAATTGACATTCATACATTTTTAATCGTACCAGCAGATCCTGAGACAAGTAGTTTATGTCAGAGGTGATGTCAGGAGACACAGGTAGGAGAGGGGAGTAGGAAGAGAGATACAGAAGAACCTGAAGTCAATAAAGGGTGTGTTGTCAAGCGAGTTACCACTGAGAACTCAAAAAAAACCAGTGTAGATCAGCATGGCTGAGGTGAAGGAGCTGGGGTTTTAGCCACCAATTTCCATAAGTCATATGCTGAGAGCTGATCTCAGGGGATGTAATTCCTCAAACTTCTGACCTGCCCACACTCAGACCCAGCCAACTCAGGCAAAACATTTGGAAGTTGTGTCTGTCATGCACAGGAATGGTGAGGGGATGTGGATGGGGCACTGGATCTCTGTAGTGCTGACCATAGCCAGCACATGAGGAAGAGATATTTTGTCTGGTTTTCTTGTTCCAATGTGCAGTTTGATCCAGTAATTAAAAACCACATTTACTTGGCAAATGGAATATTTTTTATAAATCCTCTGTTGTTATTATTTACTAATTCATTATTTTTTTTTCAAGCAAAATTTATTGTGATCTTGAATCTAGTTTGGATCCTGGGGGCAGAGATTAAAACATAAATTCAAAGTAATGTCAAACAAGTAATAAATTAGTAGACATAAAAAAAAAAGACTGATAAAATTGACTGCATTAAAAGAAAGACTTTCTTCTCATTCAGAGATAACATAAGGAAAGAAAAGTTACAAACTAGAGGAAGATATCTGAAAAAGATATCATCAACCAAAGATTAGTATCCACAATATAAAAACCCAATGGAAAGATAGGTCATAGACATGTACATGATTTTTCACTAAATAAGAAACACAAGAGGCCCATAAACATGTAAAAAGAAACTGAATCCATTTTAGTTATCAGGAAAATACAAAGTAAGGTGATAATAAGATAGTATTTTACACTTCCTAAGTTGTCAAATAGGATAATGCCAAACGGTCTAAATATGTAAAGAATGAAGGAGCTCTCGCACATTGCTGGCAAGTGTGTAAACTGGCACAACTACCTTTAAAAACAATATTGTACTATCTTGTGCTATTTGCTTTGACATAGCAATTCACTTCTAAACATATATGTTGGGAAAGCATTTATATATACATACTAGAAGACAGGTTTGAGACTCTTCATGTCAGCATTGCTCATGTCAAAAACCTACAAACCCTAAGGCCCATCTACAAGAGAGTGAATAAATACATTGTGGTACAGTCATATCCATAAAATAGGGTACAACATGAAAACAAGCAATAGTGATGAATCTTAGAAACAAAATACTGCATGAAGAAAAGCAAGATCCAGAAGATTATTTTCTTTAACTCAAAATCAAGCGAAGCCAAACAACATACTGTTTGGTAACATATAGCAATAAAACCATTTTTTTTAAGTGGGAGAATGATAAAGGTAATGTTCATGGGAACAGTTACCTCTAGAGAGAAGCAGGAGAATGGGATAGGGAAGATGCATGTGGGGAGATGTAATATGGTCATGGTCCACTTCTTCTGTTAGGCAGTGATTCCAAAGGTGTTTATCTTATTTTTATACTCAATTACTTGTGCAAATGGTGTGTGTGTGTGTGTGTGTGTGTGTGTGTGTGTGTGTGTATATATATATATATATATATATATATATATATATATATATATATATGGAAAGAGAGAGAGAGAGAGAATATAGAGAGAGAATATATATATATATTATTCTGGATGTATCAAGTATTACATAATGAAAGAATAATAATGAAGAAAATGAGCCCCAACCTTACAGAGCTCACATACCTGTGGGGACACCTTCTAGCTCAAATGCTAAGTGCCTTAATAGCTAAGTGAATCACAATAGAAGGAGTGAGAAGTTCACACTGAGGGCAAAAAGGTTTCATGGAGGAAGGCTTGAAAAATGAGTATAATTTGCCAAGTGGAGGTCAAGAAAGCATTCCATACAGGGGAAACAAAATGAGCAAAGGAAGAGTGAAGACTACTGGCATTTAAGGTGCTAGGATGGAGTGTTGGGAGAGGAGGGAGTGGGGGAGATGACACCCCAAATGGTTTCCTATTGAGTGAATGACAGGATTTGGATTATTTCATGGCAAGGTACCATTCTCACATTTTTAAGGTGATATGTTATCGTTGCTCATCTTTTCAGAAATGAACCACATGCCCCTCAAATCTCTTGAAGGAAAAACCACTTCTGTTTTCCCTTTCAGACTGGTGGTATTTGGAGAGGGAGATGAGAAGTTAAATACATCTAGCCCCTTCTCTCTGCCAATTTAGGCAGCTTATCCTAGACCAAAGGGTCAAGTAATCACCTCTGGATTTGCAGAGAAATTCATGCTGGGTGGTCTACTAAGGTTTAATGCCAGGATCATTGAGAAAATTTCATCCCATTAAAGTTATAGAGGCCAGGCGATCCTTCTGTTTGTGGAGCTGACTGTGCCTTGGGTGCACAAGGAATTTCGCAAATAGTTCAAATAGCCTAGAGGAGCAGAGACTGCACTGACAAGGGGAATACAGGCAACAATGGGTCTAATCATATTGCAGACTGCCCTGTGAATTCTGAGTGCATTCACGAGCAGTGTGGAAAGTAGTACTGCATTTTCTAAACCAACCACCATAGTGGCCTTGAGAGCAAACAGGCAGAATCCACAGCTCTCAAGCAGAAATTCAAGGCATCCATCTGTACCTTGGACAGACCTTGATCTCTGAAGAAGCAAAACCAATATGTTGACACTTCTATGCTGTGTGACAAAGATTTTGCAATAAAATGTCAAATGTAAAGTTACACGATGATAATAAAATTCATCACCGAGTAGTATTTCCAATGTTTATGGTAAAATATTTTAATTCACCCTCATTTTTAAAATTCTGAACCAATACAAACTGATCACATTTACTGACATATATTAGTAAGAACATGCCCATTTCACCAAACGCAACAATTCAATCTATCAAAAATTAAAAAGGCCTATAGGAGACAGAACAGTGTTCATTTTGTGTATCCTTAGCAAATTTGAGTTGTTTTATTATGCAGATAATACTATGGTATTAGTTCCATGTAAAAATACTGTTACTTAAAATGAATTGTTCCAAAGTATTTGTCGGACTTGTTTCAAATATATGTAAGATTTTGGCAGATGGAAATATTAGGAATAAAAAATGTTTTTAGTAGTTTTCATCTCAATTACATTTTTTTAGAGTACTTCCAGGTGCCATTAAAGTATGAATCAGAGTTGTAATCTTCTACTTTTGTTTTCCAATAAGCAAAAAGCATATAAGAGGTAGCTAGTAACAGGATATAATAACCTACAGTGTGTAGGTATGTAAGTATCCCAATTAGGTGGAAGTGTTAACTTAATTTCTTCCACGCCTGCAAAAGAAACTTAAGGTTTCGCTTATTAAGGTTATAGAGAAAGTGACCACTGACATTTAGTGAAAGAAGAAAGAAAATCAGTTTAAACAAGTAAACAGCAAGTTTCCTAAAAGTGAGATTACTACAGGTGACGTACAGGGCCAATTTTAGGGTTCTCTCTTCCATTCCTGGGCTTAAGGAGACTGAAATATTGGAATAACCACCATTAATGAAGCTTCCGGCCTTTTCCATTTGCAGTCTTTGACCCTGACTATAGAATTAGCCAAATAGAGTTTTTATGGCTCTAATAGATTTCTTCATATTGCAATTTTTTAAATGGAGGTCTGTATTTTTATTTCAATACCACTGACAAAACTTAGTCCAATGCCTTGCCTTCAATATATGCTCAGTAATTATCTGTTGAATTTAATTTAAATGAGTAAACCTCTTGAAAAAGGATACATTCCCCCACAGTGTCCAAAAACAACTATTCAAAATAAGTTTATAAATATTTTTTTCTCTTCATAATATTTGAAATTATTTATAAGAACTGAGATTCCTTTCCATCTGCTTTGAAATTTCTTGATGTTGCATGGAACAGAATAAATTATGAGTGAAAGTTCTGCCCTGTCTCTTCTCTGTTAGCAAGCTTCTTGACCATCTTCCAAACAGCAAACATCAAAGTCTCCATTCATGCTGCCCACATGAGGTTCTTTCAGTTCACTCATGTGCTGTCAAAGTTTATTGAGTACCTAGTATGTGCAAGGTATTACTTTCTATAGCAGAAAGAAAAGGGAGAAATATAGCCACCATTCCCCTACCCCCCAAAAAAAATTGATATCACAACCTGAGCAATAAATTTTCTGGAAGTAATTATATTTATATTGTAATATCTTTGCCCACCTTACCTGCCAAACCTAGTGTTAAAACCCAGGAAAACAAACAAAGCAAAAAACAAAACAAAACAAAACAAAAAACACTTTGTCTGCCCTCAAACAGTTAAAAGCTAAAATCTCATTTCTGTTTCCATCATTCCACTAAACAAGCCCTTCTCTGACTTTGCAAACAGCCTCCATCTTCATTCCTGTTTGACCAGGCTCATCACCTCTCTGCTCTTCAGGAAGAAAATAAACTTTTTCCCCCAATCACCATTTCCCCACCTAAGATACTGAGTCTAATGCTTGCCCTGCTCACTCCTCAATGCAGCAGGGCTCCATCTGAACTTCTTCATCCCCACTCCTTCCTTGGGGGCAGTGGGAGGGGGCCCAGCTGCTCCCAGAAACTCAGTTCTTTCTGAAGACAGAGAAGGACTCTCAGAACTATATATTTAGCCTGGCTTCTCTCCTTTCTTGTGGTAGGTGAGTTTTTTTTCCATTTCTAAATCCCTCTGAATAACGAGATCTCTCTGATATGTGGAATCTTAAAACACACACACACACACACACACACACACACACACACACACACACACACACACCAAATTCATAGATACAGAGAACAAATTAGTGGTTGCCAAAAGCAAGGGTAGGGGTGGAAGAAATGGGTACTGGGGGTATAAATTTATTTTTTTAAACAAACAATAAATAATAAACAAATAATAAATAAAACTGAAAAAAGCCATCAAGAAAAAAAAAAAGAAAAAGACTGATCCCTGGGTAGGAAAATGATCTTTTCAACTACACCAGTGCATTTGACGTTATGGCAGATAATCTGCACTCTAACTAATCATGCATTCTTTATATAATTACCTTACTGAATTCTCAACAATACTAAATACCATTTGCCTCAATTTTTCAAATAATAAAAAAAAGACAAGAATTTAAAGACCTTGTATAAAAGCATAGCCAGTAAGAAGTTAAGGCAGGATTATACCTAGATCTGTTTTATTCTCTATAAATGGCTGGTTATATATTTTGTGAGGCTAGATTTTACTAATTTAACTAGTATTACAAGTTAAACTATGCAATAAATAAAGTTGAAGAGCTATTATATGTGCACAAACAGTACACAGAAAGATGTGAATAAAGAATGAAAAATAAAGACTGTTATAATCTTCAAATTTTTATCCCCAAACTCACCCTTTACAGGTTTCCCATAACTGCATCTCAGGACTCTTGCTATATGTTGATAGCTGATGACTTTAAAAATGTGTTTTACTTCTCCCTTGCCCCAGACTCTCTCACCCAGTCTACTTTCAAATCCTTTTAATACTTCCTGAAGCATCATTTCGATCATGTCACCCTCACTCTCAAATCCTGTGAGGACTCTCAGTTCTCACATCAAGAAAGATTCCTTAAGGCCTTTGCCAGATGTTTCACATTACAGCCGGTCCTTCCCCTCACAGACTCCCACTCTACACAAATATTGCTGCTCTTCCCTCTATAGTCACCTTGCTCCAGGAAACTATCTCAGAACTTGCTGAATGACCTCTCAGTCTTAAATAAACCACCTCTCATTCTTGACCATTTAATAAGCAGACAATGGTTCTGGGTGCTGTGCTTTTTCTTGTCTTCATTATCTTAAAGCCTACACTACCATCTGCTGTGAGGTCGATATCATCATCTTCGTTTTGCAGGTAAGGAAATTAAGACTGAGAAATTTGCCTATGATCATACACCTGCTGTGGGAACTAGGATTTGAACCCGAAGCTGGCTGACTCAAGCCCATGTTCTTAGGTACTATACAGTACCACTGTCCACATGCCCATCTGGACAGCTCATGTCACAGTACACTCCCTTTGCATGCTGTTATGATCCACTAAACGCAAACTTAATTAAAAGTCTTTTTGAATTCCCAGTAGGTATTTTTAGTATGATTTTGTCAATCAATAAGCACTTAAAGGTCTATGAATTTTTCATGTATAAAAAGGAGTCCTCATATTTTAAAACATTAAAATCCAACTCCTTCATTTTATCTAGAATCTAAAACTTAGTCGGAGACCTCCTCACCCTCTAAGATCTAGATGAAATTGCCTGAACCATCCAGTTCCTTGACCTGTGACAGTCGAGAGCCCTCACAGAGATGTCTACCAATTGCCAGGGGTAGAAGAATTAAGTTCTTTGGGCACCCTCTGCTACCCAGACTCTAGAGCTCTCATGGTCCCCCTCCACCCTCTGCCAAGTTGTCCTCCTGTCAAACTCACCCTATCATTCAATTTCCAGAAGAAAGCCAGTTAAATCAGGCATTTCATGAGCTTTATTTGATAGCGGGAGGGAATAAGTGGGTATCTGTAGGTTAAGATCACAACAAGGAATATGTAGTTGCCCACTATCTCCCCTGCTGAGAATTTCTCTTACTTTGTGTTTGAGGTATTCAAGGAAAAACAGAAGAGCTTTCTCATTCATTCCATGTTTATAAAGCACCTACTACACACCAGGCATCATGTTAACTTTTGAAACAGAAACCGTTCCTGTCCTCAAACTCACAGTTGGAAATGGAGCACATAGACAGATGGTTGCTGCACAAAACAATGAGAGGGCTATTACCCATGAAGTATTGAGGAACACCTAAAAGGAAGAAACCACCTGGAAAGCTGGGGGAAGCTACAGACCAGGGCTGAAATTTTAAATATGTTTTGCATGAGGATTTGGCAACATCAAGACTGCTAGGTGAAAGAAAGTACATTTTAGACAAAGAGAAGGATACATGTGATTTACACATTGAAGGACCAGTTAGTAATTCTTTGTAGCTAGAGCATAGTCATGAAGGAGGATGCAAGACATGAAGCTGAAATAGTACGTCTGAGGCATATCATGGAAACCCTTGTTTGTGAGGCTAATGGTTTGGCAGTTAGGCATTGTGATATGATCAAAACTGTATTTTGGAAAGATAACTGGAAAGTTTTGAAATGAGAGCCAGAAGAGGGGAGAAATGAGAAGTTATTACAGTGGTTCTGATGACCAATGGTGAGGTGATATTTAGGTCATCAGTGGAACCTGACTAACAGTAGACATTCAACAAATGCTTTTACTTGATTAAATTTGTCTCACTAGCATCTTGCTCTATCTAATATAGCAACAGCCCCCAACATTTTTGGCACCAGGGACTGGTGCTCCTATGAGAATCTAATGCCCGATGATCTGAGGTGGAGCTGAGGCAGTGATGCTAGCGCTAGAGAGCAGCTGTGAATACAGATGAAGCTTTGCTTGGTGCTCACTTCCTGCTGTGCGGTCCAGTTCCTAACAGGCCACAGACCTGTACTCATAGCCTGGGGGTTGAGGACTCCTGGAATATAGCAAACAACTGTCCTTGATAGAGCATCTTTTAAAATGCAATCTACATTTTGAATGTTGAAAGTGTCCAAGTACCTGACCAGGGTTAAGAAGATATGGAATTAAGTATTTATAAAGTATCTATCACATCTAAGTATCTTCTATACATTTACTCATTTATTCTGCATAACAACCCTTCAAAATAGTATTTTCTCCATTTTACATAGGATGTAAATGATGTCAGAGTATTTAATGAACAAATTTATCCAACTAGGGTCAACATCAGAATTTGAATCTGATGTGTACCTAACTTCAAAATCACCTACAAATTGTGAATATTGTGGCAGCAGAGGTCACTGGTAAAGCCACGATGTCTTTGATTGAATATTTCAGAATAGGATCCACAGGAGTGAGACAAGGCTGTGGATGAGAGATCTCTGGCCTGAGAAGAGAAGTTCAGATCCTGGTTCCGTTTTTCACAACATATGACAGCAAATCATAATGAGTCAGATATTATCATAATACACTGCATAATTCCAAAGATGTATTCACATCTCAACTACTCTTGCTTATTCCAATTCAGTGAGAAATCAAAGAGATCAACTGTTGGTGGTTTGGGGGAGAGTGGAAAACTCATTTAACTCTTAAATACCATTAAATATTTAATAGTATTATCAGGAGGTAATGCCATTTTCCATAAGACATTTGGCATCCAGACTTCTGACATCTCCCTAAACTGATAAATTTCTGACATTAAATTTTTATTTGCATTCAGGTCTCCAAAATCTCTTTAAGTCAATCTAGCAGGAATAGCATCTGTCAACATAAAGATAGAACATCATCCACATGGACTTTAAAGTTTTAAAAACAAAGCCAAATGACACTCATTTGGGAAAGGTCTTTTCTTTCTTTAAAGTGAGAGATGAAGCACAAATGAAGCATACCATGGTAAATAGAAACTGTGCTCGCTTGCAGTCATGCACTATAGCCATTAAGCCTTAAGGTCTTAAGGTACCAAGCAATGCATATGATAAATTTCTCAAAAACATCCCAGCCATAACATAGTTCTTGCTGATTGCTCATTTACCCATAATGCATGCTGTCATAGCAAAGCCTGACAAATGACAGAGAAAGCTCAGGTTATTTTTTACACTGACTGCCAAGCCCCTCACCTCAGATTATTCATTTATTAGGGCAATCACTGAGGTCTGGGTACTTAATATTGTTTTCACCAAATATGAAAATGATCTACTTGCCTATTCTTTAGTTCCTCCTAGGGCAAGCCATTTATCATCAGCTCAGGATAAATGACTGCTTCATTATAGCTATAATTTATGAGGTGTTAGAAGTAAAGAGCCACACCTAGAGACTTAAAGCTTTAATATGGATTAAAATAAGATAATCAATCAAGCTAATACAAATTTTCTCTCAACATTATTTCTTGTTTTGAAATAGCTTAATAATTTGGGGGGAAGGGGATTTTAAGCCATGTTGAGTAGCTCATTATCCAACAACATGCATGAGTGTTTGAGGCAGCATGTAAATAAATACAGGATGAGACGCTACCAGAAAAAAAAGGAAATAAAACCAAACCACCAGCTGTGATTGATGGAAATCTTTATTTACCTTAATGGTGTCTGATAAACTGGAAGCCAAAGAGTTTACAGAGCAGGTGTAAACTTAAGTAGTCTATTCTCTCCAATTTTCTTATTTCTCTATGAGAACACTGCAGAAAGATCGCTGCTGCCTTATTTTTCCTTATTCTCGCTACAACAAAGAACTTACTCTAGGGGAGAAAAGTTATGTCTCAATAATATTTCAACAATTTTGCATTCTTTTACTATCTGAAGCAGAATTTCGCAACTCATAATTTGGACAAGAAAAGCTTCTCGCTGTTTCTAGGGAATAGCGTATTTTCCCACTTAAAATAGCATTACGGTCTTAAATTTTTATTCTGGTCTGTATCTTGATTTTATAGTTATTAGGCTATGCCAAAACAAATATTATATCTAAATTATGTGTCATGCTCTATACACTAACATAAACCTATTTGACCACTTGAATAAAAAAGCTTTGAAGACTATTCAGGAAGTTCACAATTTAATACTTTAAACACATACCACTGGGAAGAAAATCACCACAAGAATTAACAAATAAGCAGTCTAAAGCCAAAGACACTGAGGTGCTAATTAAAAAACCTTCCCAAAGTTCTTGCCATTTTCCTAAGACCATGCTCCTTGCAGGTGAGACTAATGTGTCCCCGCTGCCTCCAGGCAAATCTTGACCGATACTTCCAGCAAGGCCTGGTGACTGGAAACTACTCAGGCTTGAAATTAACATCCCTAGGAAAAAACCTTTTTCTCCCCCTCTAGACAACGGCAGCTTACATCTTCAGGACAAAACGAAAAAAAAAAAAATGATGACAAAAAAAGGGGGCCAGAAAAGACAGTTGAAGTCATGCTGTGTTCTCCCAAAGGGCCCCTTCATTTTTTTACTTCAGAGAGAGCGCAGAAACGCAAAGACCCTGATAATGGCTTTAGTAAATGTGGCCAATCTCCCGACTTCCTCACACACGTACCACTGAGTTTACCTTAAAGGAGTAAAAGCTGGGACTTTTACAAAAGCTCTGTGTCAGGAGCTGTTGTTACAAATTAAGCCAAGAAAAGAATCTTTCACAAGCTCCTAATAGAAACTGAATGCAAAAGCCATATAATTGTAATCTAGAGTATGGCAACCTAGGATATAAAATATTTCCACTCAGTGTAACTGTTTTCCATTCAATACTATTTCCAGTAATAAAAGCCTCTGGAATATCACTCAGACTGGTTTAAGTTAAATTCCAATCTAGATATTTGTTAGCTAAAAGACATTTTTCAATCCAGTCATCTTTCCCTACCCTACATATAATTCAACAACAGCACTTCAACAGGGATAAAACAATTTAAACTCTGAAGTTGTTCTGTGCATGTGTTCATGTGCTTTTCATGCCCTATGTATTTGGACATAAAATGAATCACTTTATACACATACACACACATTCTTGTGCATGCTCGCTCTCTCTCTCTTTCTCTCTCTCTCTCTCTCATTTGGACCTAGGAGCAGAGATCATTTAAAAAATGAAAATGTAAAATCTAGCATTCACAAATGCACAGCATCTTATTTTCAACTTAACAGGTGCTAGAATATACCTGCCTTGGCTATACATATAAAGAACTCTACTTGTAAAAATATATAAAGATAGATACTACAAAAACACTAACCATCTTAGCTGTGAATATTCTTCTAGTGGTTATAGAAAGAAGAGAAAACAAGTAGAAAACCCTGGTTTAACTGTTGAATCTTTGGTCTGTTAGTTACATGTTTATTTGCTTGTTTATTTAACACTGAATAAGGCTGCCCATCATTCATGGCAACAACTATGGCAAATTTCTGGTTCTTTCTCATGTCTGCTTCTACAAGGTTCCTGATACTGAAGGAAAATATTCTAGGTTCAATGAACAATGTTATTATCAACTATATTTTCTATGCTACACTTCGTGCAGATGCCTTTAGTATTTGGTATCATTGATTATTGCTATGATTTTTATTTCTATGTTAAACACAGTTGGTACAAAATATTCAGTACTTAAATGGTGAAATACATATAAATTAGTATTATAGAAAACATTAAAAATAGTTTTCATAATAAGTGTGAAAAGAAAATCCTCACAGGCATGTTTAAAATATACATGGTTTGCCTCATGGTGAAGCATAAAGTCCCACCATTAACTGAAAATTTTGAAGAACAGACATTAAAAACTACTTTCCCCTTACATCTGCTTCACTGTTTATGTGATAAAATCTCCAAATAAATTCTCCTCTCAAAGTACTAAAGTGTCTAGTTATACTTTTCTAGTTATGTGATAAAATCTTAGGGTAGGTTTTCCCAAATAATAGTTACCAATAATAAAATCTTTTAATAAATCAAAGCTTCCAACAGGAATCAATTAATATGATCATATGCATTGGTGAGCCATGTCACCACAACTCATGCCACATGCCCAGTTATAAAATTTCAGCCTGGTAGGTTGCCAGAGCAAAGCTGCTTTCAGTGAAGGCCAGGTGCTGAGGTAAAGCTTGCATCTGCTTAATAAATGCAGACCCTTTCCTCATTTGTAGAATAAATAATATAACAACTTAAAAATTAAATTAAATAAGTTAATGTATGGGAAAGTCATTGGTAAACTGAAATGTCTACATGAACATATAATGGGTCAATGCTGCTGTTATCATTTCTCTTTAATCACGTCACTCATCTTCCTTAATAAGTAGATCAGAATTTTGAAGACATTTTATACTGTATTGAACTTAGTTGATTCAGTTGAAGGAATACAAATTGAGCATCTACCATGTATGAAAATACAGTGCTAGACACAAAGGAGATGTGAATTATGGAAGTCAAGTCCCTGCTTTCTAGTAGCTCACAGTTTGACACCACTAAAATTCAGTTCTGTGCTGGCTTCAGAGAAACCAGGTTCCCCACAGGATCTAGAACTGACCAATAACTGACTGCACACACTTACCAAATATTTGTTGAATTAATGAATGAGTGAATGAATGAATACCAAAATACCTCATTTTTTTCGGCTAAGCCTGGTTATCATCCCCATTTTTATCATCTACTCAAGATTATATTTACATATTTCCATTCTTCTAAAAGGTTTAAAAAAACATTATTAAATATCAAATTATTTTTAATAAGCTAGGCCTAAGAAAAAACAAAGGCAGGTTCATACTTTCTATGGCCTTCATTGCCCCAATCATTTCTTGCATACTTATATACAAACTCTTAAATGCTGCCTTTTTATGGGAAATTTCTCAATTGCAAATAAATATATTTCACTAAGTAAAATCCTGACATGAATGAAATGAAAAATAGTAACTTAGATGTAAACTGCTAAGTTACCAATTAGCTTCTTAAAACAATTGAAAATCACAGAAAGCCCTCAATACACAGAGGCGGTTAATTAATTAACATTAGATGTGATTAATAATGAGTCTCATTTAATAGCAAATATCTGCCTGCAATAGCTGCATGACAGAACAAAAAGCCTTCAGAGAGCAAGCAACTATATTTATCCTGATTGTGTTTGGGATTTTAACATGTTTTGTGCAGGCTGACAAATGGCCTATTAATTATCTAATGTTGTCTGACAACAACAGCTTGATAAAGATGTATGTTTTTGAGTCGCTGGATGGAAACTGCTGGAGAAGAGCCCCAGAGGGGCCTTGCTGTCCTAAAACTGGGCTCCAGGCCACAATGACAGGCAAGACAAAGCCCTATCTCCCGCCACAGCCTTCGCAGATAAAATATGGCTTGGCACTAGGGACATTCTTTTTTTCTTTCAGAAAACTGCTTCTGCAATATCTGATTAGGAAAAGGAGGAGTAAGTCTTTACTAAATTGGGGTTAAGGCATAATCAATATCATATGTGGAGTGTCTGGACTATTCTGCATAAACACAGGCACTTCATATTATTAAGGAGTCTATAATGCTGAGGAAGCATATGGCAGGACACTGCAGCTCTCTCTATTCTTTTTATTTAGAAGTTTATCTTCCAACCTGTTTGACAGCTGCTCCTAAGTGGTTTCACAGTGCCAAATTATTTTTATGATTGTTTGATGTTTTATTCTCCCATTTCAGTTAATGAGATAGGATCCCACAATGGCCATAATTCAGGGCTGTCAGAACTAAAAAGCATGCTTGTGGCAAGAGAGCCTGATGGTAAATAAGGCTAAAAGCAATGGATAATAAAAAACTCTGTTATCAGAGTCGCCTTTGTAATCAAAACTTGTTGGGGTCAGAGCCTTCCTTTCTTTGTGTGGCTCCTGGATATTCCCAGTCCTGTGCAAGGTCCCTGTCCACCCTACCCCATCACTCATTTTGACTCTGCAAACAAGTCTACATCTCCTTGGAAAGGCGTATGAGGAATAATATTAACTAAGAATGTTAGAAGGTCTTAAAGATATCGAATGCTATATTCTAATTAAAGGGCTTGTGCATCATTTAGAGTGCCAGGTGAGTAATTTGTCATACACTTTTAGAGAGAAATTGTTCAACAAATAACCTTTACAAGGATCATGAGAACAGCTTCATAATTGAAATCCCTAATGATTTCACTGGCAACTTTTATTAAGGTTGGAGGGTTGTTTTTTTACACTTCTCCCTCATGAGTGTATAGCAACTTATGGTTGTAATGTAGCAACTTTCTTTCAGAATAGGAAGTCCTTTCTTAATTATATTTACAAATACCAGTAAGTATTAGCAAGGCCGGTGCTGCTAATGATCAAAAGAAAGTGATTTGCCAGAGAAAATGAAAGTTTTGTTTTGTTTTGTTTTTATTTTTGATTTTGTTATTCCTAATGGAGAAGATTTAAGAGAGATGTTTCATAACTGAATTTAGAATTTTTTTAATCATACACAAAAGTTCACAATTATTTTAGTGTAAAAGGATCCCTGAAAATGTGATGATTAAAAAAATAATAAAGTCATTACTAGACTGAGTCTGTAACATAAAATATTATTCAAAAGTTCAAAAAATGAAAAGCTACCACTTTCCCAAATAATATTTCTTTCTTCTTATTACACATTTAAAATAATGGTCCTTCATAGGCAGAAAATAGCATGGCAAAAACTCAAATAACAGTAAGTCCCATAACTAATTATAAAGCCTGACATGCCTCATGCAGAAACACTCCCCAATGAGTACCAAAGATTGGCTGCTTTATAAATATTTAATGCTTGCCAGCAACTCCTGTTTTTCTCTCACATCTAAGCCTAAACCATTTATCTCCTCTTATAATCAGCCATGTCTATGTGGTGTCATCATGTCTGAACAAGTTGGACTTACTACATGTTTTCCAGGATATAAAATTCAGGACATGACACATCTCTATAATGTGAATGGAACAATTACACAACCAAAGAGGGAAAAAAAAAAAGAAGGAGGAGGAGGAGGAGGAGGAGGAGGAGGAGAAGAAGAAGAAGAAGAAGAAGAAGAAGAAGAAGAAGAAGAATTTTAAATGGGCTAAGTGTCATTAAAAGGTTAATTCCAGAGAACTCAAGTCAGAAAAATGGAACATCAAAAAATAATGAGTAGGTATAGACCCACCGTGGACAATTATCAAAGCTACGTCTCTTATAACACTTTCTGTGACCTTGAATTCCCTTCAGCAAGCAAATAAAGTTATATAAAGAACTGCACTCGCCCCCCACCCCCACCCATTTTAGGGATGTTCATATCCCTAGTAACATAATGTGCATCTCCTCATTTATACTGAGCCACCTCTGGAAATTAGATAGTCTCTAATCAGGACATTAATGGCACTGAGTCAATAGAAAAACTTTGACAATTAAATGATTAGTTCCTATTAAATAAGCCTTAGAAGAAGTTAAAGATTATTTCTCTGTGACTGATGAGCTATCACCACCCTGAACCATCCTAAAAGCCACAGTATTTCTGTGAGAAGGACTCTCGTGATTCCTGAGCATTTCACATGTATCACTGCCTCAAAAACCACAGCATGCCTGGTAACTCCCAGAACAGTAAACATGCAAACAAACCCAACTACAAATCATGGGTGGGGCAAATGCCCTCAGGAGAGCTCTCGTACCCTGCTGGTGTTTGAACAGCCCTGCCACCCATCTTAAGTACAAAACTCAGAAAAGACCAAAGTGCTGAGACACCAGCCTGCCTCCCCATTCCACCATGATAGCTATTTAGGTTTGTCCATCAGGAATGTTGCTCTCATTGGCTTGACTGTACTGTTTGTGAACATAGTTCTGTGTGTTTGTTAGAAGAACACTTTTGAGACTGGTTCAGGCCAGGGGCTGTAAACAGGTGGCCTGTGGGCAGTCTTTGACCTGCAGAAGTATTTTATGTCATTCCCAGGTTTTTCTTTTAAAAACATTATTTTACTTGGCAACATTCAAAAGTGAGGGAATTTTACATAAATTTTTTTAAAAATCAAATTTTCAGCTTTTTGAAAATTTGTAAGTTCTGGAAACACAGGCTTCACACCCAAGGAGAGAGTTTAGGGAGGGGGCTCTCTTTATACATGATACCCATTCTTGGATTCCTCTTTCCCACATTCAAATTTCTCTTACTCCTGCTCTTGCTTTTAAACAATACTGAAAGTCTAGTCCAAACCCCCTTATTGCACAAAATAGAGGTCCGAGGGATTTCAGTGGAAGTGATCAAAGTCTCAAAACTAGTTTGGTGGAAAAGTGGGTTTAGATCCCAGACCTCCCAGTTGTCGAACCCAGGGAATCAAACATTATATTTTCACCAAAGCAGTCACGGCCTAGTCTCAAGGAGCTTGGTACCTAGTAGGACACAGAGAGTGCTTTTGCAAATGGCTGTGACAGGATGAAAAGTCACTCTTGCCACAAGAAA
The DNA here is from genome assembly GCA_004027375.1 of Macroglossus sobrinus. NCBI lineage: Eukaryota > Metazoa > Chordata > Mammalia > Chiroptera > Pteropodidae > Macroglossus > Macroglossus sobrinus. The sequence continues at coordinate 133,164 of PVKZ01002349.1, forward strand.
AGAAAATATAAAGTGCCATGGACTTTCAGCATCCCCACCACCTGAGAGCTTGTCAGAAACGCAGAATTTCAGGCCCATCACAGACCTACCAAATAAGAGCCTGCATTTTAACAAGCCTCAAATCCATGATTTATAGTCCCTGTTCTGGGGGGAGAGTGCTTCTTACCATTCCTGTTTCCATCATCCCCTCTGTGAGGGTGGAACCATGTGGCAACATGGTTCTCTTGGACCCTGTGCCCACTCAAACATTATGCACAGAGAGCTTAACCAATATTAGTAATAAAAAATTAGGTTGCTAACTTAGGATTCTTTTTTCAGCCCACAGGAGGAAGAGTCCATGCCTGTTCTCGCTGGATATACTTTCACAGTGTGAACAGCTAAGGACTGAAAACAGAAGAACCACAGGAGCAGATAGGGCTGGACATGGGGCAGACCAGGCAGGATGTTTGAGAGGAAAGTACATCCAGGGAGCTGGCTGCCCATAGTCCAAGCAGCCAGACTCAGAACCCAGTGTTACCAATGGCCCATTTACTCCCTCCAATTACATCATGCTCTAGCCCTATTCACGGCCCTACTGCTGTTCTCCACAGCTAGATGCAGCCCCCTGAGGGGACCCTGCCACATGTCTGACAGCACCTCTTCCTTGACCAGGAGGGTAGGGAAGTTCACTAATTTATTGCTACACACAGGGCATCACCTAGGAGAGGCTATGGTTGTTGAGATACCCAAGAGAATTTTTCTTTAACAACTTGCAGGGCTTACTTTTCAGCTAAAAATGTTTGGTTGGGCTCCCTGTAGAAGATCTCAGCCAAAAGATTGAAAACTAGATCCAGGGCATGACGATAAAATGAATGAGTAAATTAGTACAGTACCTAAAGGGAGGAGTAGGGGACACCCTTTAGAATGTAAGGGGGAAGGAAAGACAATGACCTAAAAAACACCTAACTGCTCTTGTCTGGTTATATCAGCTACTTGTATGTGTGCAGACAAGCAGAACATACATAAAGGAATAATAGAAGAAAGTGAACCATAGTCTTCCTTTTGGCTCCATAATCGTGTTTTGGACATAAAAATGAGACTATCCCCTTAAATAGAATCTCTGATGTCCGTGTTTGAATAATAGACGTTCCCAATTATTACCAAAAGTGTCACCTCTGAAATATGAAGCTACATACATGTGACACCATCAGCCTTCCAGGCACACACTGAGGATTTAGATTCCTTGTTTTGTTTTCCCTTACCTTTTCTCCCCCTTGACTAAGAGCAAAATGTATTGTTCAAAAGCATGCACAGAAATGTGATGTAACCTAAGCTAAGTTTTCAGGTGTTCCTTTTTCCAAGCAGGAGGAAAGAAAATAGATGACACCACAAGTTTAATACTAATTGATTTATTACCTGCCTAAGCAAATCCCAGGCACTGCAATGGCAGGCTTGGACTTAAAGCAAATGATTTACAAGATAATGTTTGACTCTGGGAAAGGGTAATCAGACCCAGATACAATGGATGATAGGATAATTGAGAAGAAATAAAAGAGGATAAATTGCCGTGTGCTAATGAGTTTACAGCCCTAATGGGAAGGACATCAGTTTTAACACTCAGGTTATGAGCTGGGAGCAAGTCTTTTTCTCCACACCCCACCCCCTTCAACTGCTAAAGATGTAGTGCTGAAACAAACCAAGATTAATGGTGTCCCACTCATTTACTTAACCATTCTTTACACCTCAGACAGCTTCCTGTATTAAACATAAAGAGCTGGGTGCTTATTTTTTAAAACCAACTTTACTCCAAGCAGTTCCTGTCAGCAAATGCTACTTATCCAACAGTGCCCAGATATAAATGTTTTTGGCTCAACCACTTGAGTAACAACTCTTCTGCCTCCCAGGTCCCTGGGGGCCTTAGAGCCTGATGAGTTGACCTGTTATCTATAAGCCTTTTGGCCTAATAGGGAATATTCCAAACCATTTATGCAACCTGGGTGCACTCACGTTTGGAAATGGCTGCCTGAGCAGCAATCATGTCTCGCCTCATGATTCATTTTTATATCTCACTCACCCGCCATCCCACATCACCAGCGAGGACCGGTGACACTTTATTGGTATTTTTGATTACTTCTATAGCCATCTGAATTTTTCACAGGTTGGGGGCCTCTGGTCCAAATGTAGCCACACACTGTACTAAAAGTACAGGCCACAAAAAAATAAAGGGGCAGTGGTGAGTAGGGCGACTGAGCTGAGGCACCTCCTGGGAGACCAAGAACCTATTCCCTGGTAATGTTTCCACCAAATGAAGTTTACTATGATGAACCGTAGTGCCACTCCAGCACGTTTCTGCCTCGCAAAAAGGCAGCTCAAGTGCAGCATTTAAGTATGTCTGAATGATGACTGGACTCCCTTACACAAGAGCCAAAGAAGTACATAACCAAAAATGGCTATTTCTACCTGTATTGGGACGGTTGCTTTCGAGCATTCCACATTTTCACATTCGCTTGAGAAATCTGAGTGTTTGCCTCTTGTTAACTGATATAATGCTGGCTAAAATGTACTCTTCTTCAGAGGACCTGAGTCCATGTTATAGTTAGGGCATAAGACATAATTGAGTGATTTCTCCTCAAACCATATTATTTTCCTGACCTGATATTTTGTGGAGTAAGGTTTTAGGGATTGATTTGAAACTGACAACTTGCTATTTCTGAATCAAGCAGTGTCACTGGGATACAGCAGGCAATATCATCTTTCCACTCTGTACATGAGATTTTAGGAATACCTGGTTGTATCAAGTTTCTGGCAATAGCAAAACTTCACCAGTTCATGTTAATTTGAAGAAACCAGCAAAGTTATATTAAGTTTGTCACACTATTTTATACTTTACTAAATACTTTTATCTGAAAAATTGACCAGATAATATAATGATTGTTTTTAGTTTTCTGTTACTGCTGAAAATACCTGCATTAATGTAGAGAAATCTGCTCAGCCTAATCAATAGCTAAGGTTCATTTTCATTAAGATGGTAACTGTTTATGTAGAAATGGATGCTTCTAACAAATTTTTCAGGCTTTCCTCCTTTTTTTCCCCCTGTCCCCTACCTTAGCTTTCAAGTTTATTTATTAACCCTTTATACAGCAAACCTATTCTCAGGTACACAAAGCGTCACCTCCAGATCAAGCCACCCATTTTGGTTGAATTTTTAGTTTCTGAATTGGGCCTGTGATGCTATATCCCATACAATTTGAGAAAAACCTCCTTGGTGCTAGGCAGCAAAGAAGCATCTGAAACAGGGGTCCATAAATTCTCTGAAAGACTAAACATGATCAGTTTAACCCTTTAGCCTGCTGTGATCCTTTTCTGACAACTTTTAAAATAGATTTTCTCTGTGGTAAAGATAGAAGAGCCCAATTTCTTAGGCAGATTAACTGAGTCTTAAGAGGCACCCAATTTCTCAGGAAGATAAACTGAGTCTTAAAAGTTGTTTCATGGCCTGCGAAGGTCACATAAGGAGCAGAAAAGCTGGGAACAAGTCCTGGGATCTCTGACTCCCACGTCCCTATTGGGAACACTAGACAATACTGACACCCTCCAGGAACTGAATCCAAAAATCGTAAAAGATAAGTTGTTTCCTTATATTGTTCAAAGAGGAAAAAAAGAATAGCTTTCCCACAGAGAACAAACAAATAGTGGATGGGCCCTCTCTCCATCCTATAGAAGTCTATGTGAGAATATTGTTTTCTTATGTGAATTCTTAAAAAGTCTATTTGGATTGCTGCCTAAAAAAGAACATTTCAGAACAGACTTATTTTTTGTCTAAACAATAGAAGTATCGGGTCATAGAACTTTAGAGTTGGAAAAGATTGGTTATCGTAAAGTTCAACACCTTCATTAGAAGGCATGGGCATGTGTATAAGCTGTTCATAACAGAGGCAATTAAATAAATTACAAGGGGACTAAATTTACTTACATGAACATTCCAATTATTCTAGGAAAAAAAGTGCAAGGATATGTTATCTGAAGCACATTTATTATTTTACATGGACTTGGCTTCTGTCCTCCCAAAGAACTAGAGCAAATCTCACTAGTGGTATATTCAGTTGCATTGTAAAAAATTTTAAAAATACCGATGGACACCCCCCTCCCCAAGACCAGATTCCATGGGTCCTGGTTTTGTCAATAGTCGAAAGAAGAAATTATCATGATTGCAAAGCCTAGTACAGCACAGGAACTAAATAAGAAGAGGGTCAAAAACATCCATGGTGGGGAATCGGATGACCTACGGAAAGGCTGAGATATACGGTCCAGGTTCAGGTATCAATCGGTCAGAGCCTTTTTGGAATAGAACCACTATCTTTTGGGGGGTGCCTTCCTTGCTTTCCTGTTCCTTCTCATCCAGTAAATGTGCAGCCATAGAAGCCAGCTTTGAAGAAAATTAAGATCCTTTCTGAAACAGAAAAGCAGTCAAATCAAGAGGGCTTTCTCTGAAAGGTTATCAACAAACACAAACCATAATGTTGTTGCCCAGGGGAAACTGATATCCATGGCTAAGTTTTGGAGAATCTTAGAATTTTAGGAGTACAAATAAATTTGTGACTCTGCTTATTCAGAATTTTATTTTACAAATAAGAAACATAAGCTTTAGGTTTTCAGAGATTTGGCCAAGGTCATTTTAGCCAGTAAATAGCTATGAAAGATCCAGACTTCTAAGTTCACACTATAGTGCTTTTTCTAGCAATTCTGGATAATCTGTCACAGGTCTAAAAAGACAACAGCAGAACAATAAAATATTGCTCTACGTTTTTTTAAATGGGATGTTGGAAGAGAGTGTATAAATTAACCACAGCTATCTGTGGGTACATATTTAACAGTAGCTAAGATCATATAGTTGATAAGGAAGCTCTTTAACTCTTAAAAGAAGGCAAGATTTAAGGCATCCTATGGGAAATCAAAGATTTAGCTAATTCTAAACATATTATAGACCAGTGGAACAGTGGGAAGCCTGGTAAACTGGTTTCATATCAGGCCTTTACCTCATATATGGTCACAAAAAATGGTGGACTGGTATTTTTGTAGTTCAGCTACCTTCTTACTTCATTTTAAAACTTTGTTTCCCTCTTGAAATTCAGTATCAGAGCATGTAGTTTGGCTCTCAATCACTAAGCCCTGGTGGCGTTTCAAAAAGGAAAGAGCAAATCTCAGATGCCTCTGGGTAGGTTTACCACAAACCCAAAGACCCAATGAGAGACACATTCTGCCATCAACTAAACCCTTCAGCCAGTGAAGGTGGTCATGGGCACTAGCGACAGTCTATTCATTTGGACAGACTTCCAATCAATAGGTAGCAGCTTAACGTGCCAGATTTCAAGCATTATATATAGTTTTATTCTTATACCAAAATGCAAAGCTGTTGATGAGAAAATTGCGCATGTGCTGAATGACGAGCTTAATTTCAGACAACCAGATGTTTTCACTTAGGGCTCTTCCCATCTCTGCCAGCAGGTGGGAGAAGAAAAAAAACACAATGATGTTCTTCTAGACTAGGAATTTCTTGAAAGCCAGAGAGTGGGTTTCAATTTTACATCATTGTATCTTTAACATCTACTACAGTGCCTGGTACAGTTTTTTTTTTTTAATTCATATGTTGGTACTCAAATCAGTTAATTTTTCTATTTAGTTTGATGAAAAAAACAATGAAGACTTGAAATGCTTATGCTTTGTTAATTTTATTTACCCACAGTACACTAGAAAGACATGACCAACTGGAAATCGTCTTGGATAGTGGTTTGAATTTTTTTCTTTCAAATTCAGCAAATAATCTCACTCTTATAAAGATGTTATAAAAATATTCTTTGTTTGTAAGTGCACATGCCAAATGCAAATATAGTTTTACATTCTAGAATTTAACAGAAAAATTATTTTGAAAGTGTCTCAAAACAAATTTTTTAGAGCCTAAATTTGTTTTTATAAAAGCTCAGCCAAAAAGGCAAGCTTTTAATAACATGCTCACATATAAAACATATGCATTGATCTTTTAATTAATAAATCAAATGCTGAGATATAGGGAACTAGTTTTCAAAGCTCAGTTCAGTAGGACAGAAGGTTTTCCTTCTAAGCACATAAAATGTTCATTGTCATCATTAAGTCAATGGAGTGCTTGAACAAATGCTCAGTTCAAACATTTCATGGACAGTGTGAGCACACATTTATATGTCTACAAGCATACAAAATAACAACATATGCAATGTTAGAATGCAATTCAAGTACAAGGACACGTACTCCCATTCCCAGGCACAGGGAATAAAAAAGAAGCCACTCCATTGGGAAATGGGAGGATTAAGCACAGATTCCAGTGCAGCATCATTTATCTTGCACAGATATTAGCTTGATGTTCATGTGAAAACATAAAAACTCCATCTGTTCCCTGGGCATACTTAGTTTTTTGTTCAGATGGTTTGTTTTAAAGATTAATGTGTAATGGTTACATTAGTTATTTCAGCTGAAAAAAGTGTACAAAATGGAGTGCGGCATCTGGTTTTGCTAAAAGTGTTAAGAGATATTTCAGCAGGTGAGTGTCATACTACTTAAAGGATAAAATAAACAAGGAATTACAGTCTGCCATCAGATAGTGAGCCTCCATCAACCTAGGAGTGGAAACAAATTTTAAGAAAACAATAATTCTTTTTTAAATTCTAACATCATCCCCAGATACACTTAAATTTTATATTTAGGTAATTTCACTATATTAGAAAATTTTCTTTAACTTGCTCTGCTTTGATAGGGAAACCCTAAACATTTCCGCGTGTCAAGTTATACATTTAAATTTTCCAATTTGTTCAATTGCCATTGGAGTTAAAGGTAGTTTGGAGAGTGTGGGCCTTCATTTTTCTCTTTAATGACAATTTGCATCTTCATTGTCATGGTGTCAGACACCAAGTGTATGTGCCAATTATGTTTTAATAAGTATATTTTCATTAGTATGCTTAAAATATGTAATATGAAAATGTCTTCTTCATTCACCTGTTTTTCTGCATTGTTAGTCTCTATATACCCTTGACCAAAGAAGGGTGCAACTCAATATGGGAAGTGTCCCTGAAACTTGCTGAGAGACAGGCAGGGAATAGAGAGAACCACCTGCTCACAGGGCTAGCAGGAGCAGCCTAAAGAGCAATATCTCGATAGAAGTCACAGCCAGCACATCCAAGATAGTAAGGTTAGTCCAACCATCAGATCAAATCATTATTGGTGCAAGTATCCTTGCATATGTATCTGTCAGAGGTTTACATTCAGGGTTTTCCTAATATTTCCGAAACAAATAATTGAGACAGTAGAAAATTTTGTTTTGAAGACGTTTGAGAGCAGTTTTTCGTTAAATTTTAGAGTGTAAAAACACACTGCACTTGGCATATGTACTTAAATATAAGGAAGATCTTTAAAATAGTCTTTATAACATCAATATTTTTTGTTGAATTTGAAACAAAAGAAAATCTCAGTTCACAATTCCACATTCATCCTGGTTGTCCATAAGATGTCTCACTAATATAGACTTCATATTCTCTGCTCATTCAAAAGTACTGTGGGCCCTCGCTTATTGCTTATTACTTTTTCTACATTTGTTCTTATTACTATATTACTTATTTATCCTTGTTCTCGCAGCTTTTTCTAACTCTCCCTAGATTAGAAGCAGCAAATTAGAAGGATATTAGATGAGGAAGAATGGGAAAATTTATGCAGGAAACTTAGAAATTTTGTGTTATTCATTTAAATCTATTGGGTTTTATGGTCACATGTATCACCTGAAATGGTATCTTTATATCAATTTATTACATACAATAATTTTTCTCTGATAGAGTTATACCATTGCAGATAAGTACGAAAAAGAACAACTGAACTACTCTTCATAGTCATAATCATCAAATCCTTTTCTACATTGAGAATATAGAAAGGTTTCTTTCTTCCAGTAAGACATTAAACATCAAATAACAAAACTTATAAGAAGTGCTCACAGATTTCTTCTGCCTTATTGTCAATGTGTCAGGCTCCAGATATCAGTTCTAAATATACTTAATATTAAAATGTTTTAAATATTTTCTTAATTTGCCATTTTACATGGAAGAATTTTTCCTTTTAAAAAAACTTAAAACAAAGTAATTAATTATAACAGAATTAGAAAAAAAATACATGACAAACAAATTTTCTGGTTTAAGTTCTTCTCATCTATTTGTTCTATATTTAAGTTCCCTTGTGATTTAAGTTCTTTCATCTTTTAAGGCAACCTTCTTTAAAAACTAAGAGCTTAAATTCTAAGGCCAGATTGCCTAGGTTTTAATCCCAGCTTTGCCACTAGTTAGCCATGTGACCTTGGTTAAGTTACTTAACCTCTCTATGCCTTAAGTTTCCACATCTGTAAAACTAGGACAATAATAATATGCATTTTCTAGTATTGTTATGAAGATTAAATGACTCATTAGGTGTAAAGTACTCAGAACAGTAGCCATACATAGTAAGCTCTGTATAAATGTTTGTTATATAAATAAAATAAAAAGCTTAAAGACAATCATTGATTAGATTCCATTTGGACAAAGCCAGATAAATGGCCAGCACTTTGCTTGTCTTAGATTATCATCAAAATGTAATCTTTCTCGTTTTACACTGATTTTTTCTGTGTGGGTTGACATCCATTTTAACATAATGACATCATTTCATTTCACTTTGGCCTCCGCTGTTAACAGTGCTATTGAACACTTGGTTTGTATTAATTTATCTTTCACATATTAATACGGCTTTCTCACTGTAGAAAAATCCTCCTGATGTATAAACCAATTTTATTTCTAGAAAACTCAGTCTTGGAGATAAGTGATTATATCTAAGAATGCTCATGAAAATTACAAGCTCAATTACAACTCATCTGGCATTTTAAATGTTTTTTTTCTTTCACTTAATTACAGAATTTGTCCTTATGTGAGTTTGAGCTTTGGAATACAATATATTTTATCTGATCCTCTTCTAGGAAAAGGTCTTCAAAAACTACATTACTTAAGAACTGGGGTACAGTAATGATATAACCACATATCTATACAAACTTTCATCTTAAAAAGTGTGCCCAATTTATTTTGATCCTAAGTTGTAATTTGCTACATTTTAATAGTTGAGATACAACAGTTGAGGAATTAAGGTACAAGACAGGAGTAGAATAGAATCCTTAGCCATCCATTGTGACTGGTAGGGTAAGAATACATCAGGTAATCTTCAGAAGCCCAAACACTTGATATGCATATGCCAAATGGGCTTTCGACTGATAAAGTGAATACCAATATTGGTATTTAGAACCGGGTCCTTTTCAAAGAACCCTTGGTACACACCTTTGACCCTTAACTGGGGTCCTCAAACATTGCCTGTGATGATGACTCCCAGTGAAGGCTCTGTGCTGTGCTTGGCTGCATTTCTATCTGAGTGCCAACAGCAAGATAAATGAAAGACTGGTTCACTGGAGTACTGGTGGTTTGGGGGCTATTGATTTTTGGTCCATTCTCTTTAAAAGTGAGATCTAAAAAGTTGACAGAGGGTCATTAATTTCATCATATACTTGTCGTCTCATCCATAACCAATCCAGGGTTTGAGTGTGCTTGTCACTCTGTGTTTGCACTTTATTTGTTTAGGGTTTTCTTGGTGATTCCACCTTTTTTTTTTTTTTTTTTTTTTTTTTTTTTTTTTTTTTTTTTTTTTTTTTTTTTTTTTTTTTTTTTTTTTTTTTTTTTTTTTTTTTTTTTTTTTTTTTTTTTTTTTTTTTTTTTTGCCATTCACTTCAGCCCCGTTAAATAAAGAAGGGGGAAAAAAGATATGCCGGTTTGTGAATCTTTCCTGAAATTGATTTGGGGATGGGGAAAATTATAGATACAGATATATAGAGAAGACTCAGATAATGAGAAACATTTAAAAGGTTCACAAAAGTCTCTGCCAGCTGCCTTCTTACCTTGATTTAACAAAAAGAAAAACACATAAAATTCATCAATTCTAATTATTCAATTAGCCTCTAATTGAATAAACACATAGGTAAACTGGTAGTCTTATTTTAATGAAATTTTAAAATTCTAGTTGACAACATTCCTTGAAGAAAAGCTTGTGGGTTCTTAACAAATGCTTTTGAAATGTATAAAAATAATTGATAGTAATGATCATTAATTGAGTTTCTTTGGCTGACTAGAAATCCTTTAGAAAACATCAAACTGAGTTTTAGGATATCATGAAAACATCTTACTATTGTTGATTTGATTGTGTTATGGCAGCTTTATTTTTTGTTTGTTTTTTAACAAGGTAAGGAGAGTTTGGCAGCCTCCATAATTATTATTGAAATAACCATCAAATAAAATCTTTAAGCCTGGCTGAATATTCAATGAGCTGTGTAAATCTGGAGTGCACAAAACAATAGCACAGGGCATAAATCTGGGAAAATAAACAGGAATTTTTAGATAATTCTGCAGCAGTCATCTAAGACAGTGATGTCCTACTTGACTTGGGACATAGTTCATTCTTTCTACAGTATCTATTCTGAAACCCGATGCAAGACTACAAGTGAGGAAAGCAAAGAAAAATATGATTAAGTTCATGGGCCAAGGCAAGGAAATCCAGTATTAATAATATCACAACCTGCCAGTAAATCTCTATTTTATAGGTGAAGAAATACATTTCTACTTTAAAGTGTGTTTTTATATACCCTTGAGTGCCCAACTAGTTAAACTATCAAGGGAGCTCTACATGATTTAGAAGTTAATCCTTCAAATGGCTAACAATTGAATGCCTCAGCTGTTTGTAGTTTCCTACTGCTGGCTAATTTCATTTTTGTTTCATATGTTCAGTGGTAAGCTTTCATTGTTCGCTGACACTGAGGTTGTAAGTCTAGTTAATTTCGTTAAAATGAGACTGGGAATGTTCGGTTTCTGCCCGCTTAAACCAGACTTAAGAGAGCTTGGAGAGTACACCCCACGAATAAACTCAATGGGGAAGAAAATTCAGATTTTTAAACCATGAAATAGGGATGGAAATAAACATAAAAAAGTGGTTAAGGTATCTGAGATCTGAAAATGTTTGATGTTTTGCATTATCTCAGACTCCAAGGTTGCTTTTTCCAGCCAACTCACTTCCTCTCTTTTTATTTCAAGTGACCTTCTCTCAAAGCCATTGCTTGAAACTGTAGGAGACAACAAACCCAAGAGCCTTCATGTGCTTCTTGCTACCAAACTCTCTGAATTTTTTTTGCACCTACCTGTTACTAATGACTGTCAGAAGGAGCAGACATTCCAAGCACTTGCTCTCTCCCCTCACTGTCCCAGGGCCCCCTAGAATTCGCCTCTTAGCTGCTCAAAGACACAAGTGTCCTTTCCACATTTTCCCCATGAGTTCCTCTTCACCAGGTTACTCCTCCTCATCCCTTTATCTCAACATAGGCATCACCTGCTCAAGGAATCTTTGCTAATTCTTCATACCAAATCCATTCCAGTGGTCTCATATTCCCTCTCTTGTGCACACAACTGCATACTTAATTCTGCACAGCACTAAACAAGATTACAATTAAACAATTATGTAATTAATTTTTAATGTCTGTCGTTATCATTAGAGTGTAAAGCTCTGTGTAGTCCAAAATGATATCTGTCTCATTAAGTTTCCTATGCTCAGGGCCTAGCTCACAATATACACACAAAATTTTCTTGAATGAATGAATTCATTTCAGCATCAGTTATCTCAACTGAAAAATAAAATAAAAAAGGAATCCTTATTTTTCAATGTTGTGGTTAGGATCAAACGATACAGAAAATATGTGAAAAAAAACACTTTATATGTAACCAAATGTTATAGGCATTATTGTTAATACATAACGGTAGGTAGTAATTGTATACATTTGACATATGGGAGCAATTTCTTGAAAGGAATCTGTCAAGTGATAACTACCCTGATCTTTCTTCATGTGAAAAAGAGACAGCCACCAGCTGGAAATAGTCCCACAGTCTCTCTCCTCTATCTCCAAGACTCACTTAGAAATATGATTTCAGAGCTTCATAATTCCATCTTAATCATCATCTTTGCTGAATTCAAAAAATATTTGGGAGCATTGTAATGGATATTAGAATGTAAATTTCTTCTAGGACAAAACAAGGTTTTACCTAGAGGAATATCTATGCTAATAGTGGAGATGGATATAGAACTAGGTAGTTATAATTCTAACCAAATTCTATAACAGGAAGAGCCATAAAGTTCTATCAGATCATAAGACAAAAGCACTGCACTCAAGTTGGAGCCTCAGGAATGTCTTCCTGGAGGAGACAGTGACTGAGCTGATTCACAAAAAATGAACAAGGCTCCCCAGGTAAAGGTAGTAAGAATGGTCCCAACAAAATAAGCAGGATGAGGAAGACATAAAGGTGTGAAGCACTAGGAAGTCTAGATGGCCAATTTGGTGGGCTGTCATTAGAACACAAGGAGACTGTCTTTATCTGCAATATCTTAGTATTCTAGCAGTTGCATAGGGATCTGAATCTGAGATGTGGTTTTATCAGCCAAAAGAATTGCCAAAATTAGAATTGCCGAAGACCAGCAATATCAGCTATGAGTGACTTAAAATCAAAATCCCTATCTAATCCATCAGATCTATTTTAGTATCAGCTAAATGAAGCTGCTTTTACAAAAGTTTTTCTCTACAATAATTTTCTTTCTGAAAACCAATCATGTGGAAGTATGAAAAATGTACATTTCAATGCTTAAATAGGTATTTTCCTTCTACACAGAAGCCTTCCTCTTCTCTCCTGCAATGCCCCTTGCATTCATAAACTCTCTGTGTCCACAGAGATACACATGCTTTTTCTCTAAAAGTCATTAATTTTTGAGTTTGAGGAATATGAAATAAACAAAGTAGGTAATTTTTCACACTTAGAAGAATTTCCCCATTATGTTTTGAGTCCTTTTCTTACACAGCCGAAAAGAGATTAATATAATTTACTTTTTCCATTAATTGGCTTCACAGACTGCCATGGGAGAAGGTAGCCAATCAAGTTAAATGAAACAAGAATCATCCATAGCACTCATTTACCCCTGACCAAGGAGTCGTGGTCATCACAGGTTACCTTCCCAGCAGCTAGCCTTCCCAAGAGACTGATATGATGTTAAAGCTCAGGAGTCAAACCTTACATAAATTATTGAATTAACCTCTTCAAAAGGTACCCAAAAGCACTAGGGAAAGAGAAGTTTCCCTTTAAATTCAAAAAGTCCCATTAGCCAAGCACATGTGCCAACAACGTAAAAGTCTATGTGGTTACATCACTTGTCAAATCATTCCATTTTGCAGAAGTTTGGTGTTGGAACAATTCTACCATATTGTGGAGCTCTGTTAACTAGAAGATTGGAGCTTTGGGAAAGACAGTAAGTCACAAACAGTGCAGTCCAGATACCTCTATTCGCAGTCATACGAAAAGATGGGGGGCGTTAAATCCTCAAATCCTATGAGACCACAATTAACTCTGAAGTCTAGGAAGCTCTTAAACATTAGGGAAAATTCCAAAGATTCTAACTGAGTTTCATAGGAGAAAGGGGTGGGGGAGGGGAAGAGGGGCTTTCTGATGATGGGGAAACCACGAACGGATCATCGCAGGACCTCGTGGCCAGCTATGAATTTCTACCTTTAATAACCCTATCCTTCCTGCTGAAGTTCACTGCTGGCAGACTAACACAAGTGTTAGTCACAGTATCTACTATGAAGGGAGGGGTGTGGGGTGAGATGTACGGAGGGGAGAGGCAGGAGGGAGGAACGTGTTATTACACTGGCCCCCTCTATCCACATGGTATTTGTTCTATTTCTAGTCAGAGAAAAAAAAAATTCTGAGGTGCCATGAATCACTGCATTTAATGTGTAAACCCAGTAAGTCTCAAAGGATAAAATACCTTAAGAATCTCAAAGGTCCTAATGCCAGAGTGTAAGAGACAAGGAATCTGGTGTATCTATCACTCCAAATAACATGAAACCAAATATCATACTGAGCTGTTCATCAGAGTCTGGAACTTACTACCAGAGAAAAATGCTCATTTTAAAGATTTATCGATATATTAAATAGCTAAAGAGGAGCCTAGAACATTTTTTTCCATTATAATAAAGCAAGCATTTAAATGCCCAATATTTTTTAAATCTCTTTTTGTACATTTTTGGTTCAGCTTTTCTAAGTTTGCCTCAGATGTAGCATAGGTCCCTGCTTTAAATTCCAGGCTCCTATTCTGTCCAACTTACACACCTAGCAGGCTTTCAATAAATGTATTTAAATGAAAGCAGATATACTGTTTAATCAAGTAATAGAGAATACTGGTAAAACCAAG